>CAWUPB010001184.1:0-600000 GCA_963924115.1 Dovyalis caffra
TAATTTTATCGATGGAGAATCATCATCGATCCCAATCAGTCTCTAAGAATTAAAAGACTCGATAATTCATCAACCAACTAATCTTATTATTAAAACAAAATTAAAATTAACTAATACGCCTTTTTTTATTTATCATTGTTATTTTTTGTCGTTTTTTTGTCGATGAAGAATCGTCGTCAATCCCTAAGAATCAGAAGACTTGACAATTCTTTCACCATTTGATTATCTAAACTAATTATGACAATGAAATTTAAAATTAAAGTATGCCTTCTTTTTTATCATTAATATTTTTTTTATCAATAGAAAATCATTATCGGTCTCTAAAAATTAAGAGACTTGACCATTCATCCACCATTTGCTTATTTGAACTAATTATGAAAATAAAATTTTAAAATTAAGTATCCCTTCTTTTTTATCATTTATATTTTGTTTTTTCGATAAAAAATCATCATTAATCCCTAAAAATTAAGAGACTTGACCATTAATCCATCATTTGATTATCTAATCTAATTATTCAAATAAAATTCTAAAATTAACCAACTAAAATAAATTATAAGAGATTAAATTTGTTGAAATCTAAGTTAATCAAGACATAAATATACATAAATAAAGATATTCTAAATAACTTTACTTAAAATAAAATAATAAAAATTTTAAAAAATTATGGTTCCTTTTAATAGTGGGTCGGGCTCGTTAGGCTAGCCTACTGGATAGACCCGTTTATAGGTTGGAAAAGTCCAACCTCTTTTATAACAAAACCATTCCATGTATCCTTTTTTATACCGAGTTTCCCATTAACATAATCAAAAGGAAATACCTTTCATCTTCTCTCGCTTGTATCTCCATCTCCTCTTGTCTCTCTCTAAATAGATTTTTATGGCGAGATAAAAGTGGAAAGAGAATTGTGTTCATATTAAGAGAGTGAAAGAGAAGTATAGTTTCATTTTGTTTTGTTTTGGGCATGACTCATTGTCGGGCCTATCTCCTTCCATGTTTACTTCTTCTTTCTTTTCATCTTTAACTTCTCTAACGACATTTTTACAGCTTATCAAAATCTTTCATGTCTAAAATTTTACGGATTCGTCTAGAGATTCCTTGTCATTGTGCAAACCCTCCATTTTGGCTCCAGTTCCTAGTTCTCTCTCATATGGTCCTTTTCCTTCTCATTTAACATTTCACTATCCCATTCCCACCTCTCTACTTCTTCCATTTCTTTTAAAAATTAACGAGCAGGTCGAAGAGGGAAATGTGAGATCCTAGTTGACAAAAAGGAAGAGAGATGAAGGGTCGCCTTATCTACGAGGCAAGAAAACACCAATGCCAATCTCCCCTTTTAACCTTCGATCTAGTAAAGAAAAACATCTCATGCTTGCTATATTGAAGTTTTATCTTTTAAGTTTGCTTGAAGATGAGGCCTAGTAATTGAGTCGGACTAAAAGGATGCATCGCTCCCCTATTTTCATACCCAACGTTTCTGCCTCTACTTTGGGTCTCGCTATGGATGGTGATAATGGATACATTACATACGGGTAATGTGATTGTGAAAGTAGGAGATGGCAATGGTTGTGATTTGGAGGATATGCCTACCAAGTGTTTGAGTTTTTGCTTATGAAAGGGTGAGTTTGTTATTTTGGGGAGGAGGATCGGATTTAATGATGGAGGGCTTATAGAGGTTTAGGGCTGCTTGTTTTAAGGTCTTAGAAAGAGAAAGAGAGAGAGAGAGAGAGAGAGAATTGATTTCTACCGTTAAGGGTAGTGGTGATCTCATGTAAGGTTGCTACGGTTCGATAGTTATGATTGATGAGAAAAGCATATATAGGCAAAGGCTAGCTATAGGTTGTATTATTTCCTTCCTTTTTTAAAAATATGGTGGTTGTTATTTTGACATAGGCCGATTGCAACCATAAAGGAGAGGGTTACGTATGTGATGGGATCCCGAGAAGATGGAGGCAAATGGGCTTTTGGTGACTACATAATGGTCAAAGGACTTTGGCTTAATAGAGAGGAAACTATGAGCTTGACAATGAAAGGCCATTTAGATATGGTAGTTTGTAAAGACTTGGAGGAGGGAGGAAGATGGCATCTTTGGAAGAGCCATGACAGACCATGCTTTTTCAATAAAGGTGACTCGCCTAACTTTTATTTTTTTGTAGAGATTACATTTTTAGGATTTTTTTTTGTTGAATAGGGAAATTGTGAAGGCCCACTAAAATGAAAGGAAAGAATTGCTTTGATAGGAGGTCTTTAAGGTTGTAAGATGCGTTATCTCCTCAATCATTTTCTTATTATTTATTTTTTTATATTTTGCATTTTATATGTATTTTTTACATTTTTATTCTATTTTCATTTTTTAATCTTTGTATTAAATTTCAAACTAAAGAAAAATAAGATAAAATAAAACAATAAGATAAGGAACAAATAATATATAAAAAAATATGAATAAATTTTGAGTTATGACAATTGCTTTTTATTCACAATGCTTACGACGTAAAGTTAAATGAAAAATATGTTTTCCACGACTTTGTATAATAAGCTTATAAAGAAATTCTTTTTTTTTTAGAGATTGGTCCGTGATTGAACTCGAAATTAAAACTATGATGAGATGACCTTGTTATGAAGGGTGACCCGCCTTGACAATTAAATATGCATTGCATTACTATGTTGTTAAAGATAACCTATCCTTAAAATTAAATAAGCGAGTAATGGAATAAAATGAAACCATTTCCCTTGAAAATAACAAATTTGTACAAATGGAATAGAATATCATAAGGAATGGCACTCAAAACACAAAGTCGTAAAATAAATAGATATATGATTCTTTTTTTATTATGGCATGTGCATAGATAAACCAATAATTATACGAAAGCACGAAAAAATGCATCAAAGCCAACAAAGAAATGCATAAATCAGATAACAAGCATTGGAAACCGAAGACACGAAAGGCACATGATCATGAAAATCTTAGCACCAAATGCACAAACGAAAAGAACAAATCAGTGCAAATGTAATGGAATATCATGAGAAATGGCATGGAGAATGATTGTAAAATAAACACAAACATGGTCCATTTTTTCTTGCGGCATGGGCACAAATAAATCAATAATTTTTCTAATTAGATATTAGGAAAAAATATATGAAAGCCAATAAATGAATGCATAGAAGAGAATAACGTACAATGATTTGTATTGATGCAACAAAGAGGCCTTACAAAGAAAATACAAACCTAAAAGTCGAATAGAGACGAAGAATACGACGTGGAACCATAAAGTGGAGTGATGGTAAGACAATAAGGAAGACCGCCTAACAACAAACCGTGAGATACGAAAGGAAAAGCCCGAATAAAAAAGACAAAGAAAACCCAATAAGAGAGAAAGGAAAGGCAAAGTGTTTTTAAGAAGAAATAACAGGGATTTTTTCAAAAAAACAATGAAAAAAGCAAAGATCAACACAATACAATTCATTATTGTAATATAAAAAATAGCTTAAATCGTTATATCAGCCAAATGCTCATGCAAGCATGAGTGGAAAAAAAGACAACAATTTTCTTTTTGTTTTATTCCAATTGAAAAATGGTAAAGGATAGTGAATGTCAAAAAACCAAATATTTCCCATGAAAATAACAAATTTGTGCGAAAACAATAAATGCATGTGCAAATGGAATGGAATATCATGAGCAATGTCACTCGTAACACAGGACCGTAAAATAAACAAAGATGTTGTTCTTCCTCTATCATGGCATGGGCATAGATAAACCAATAATTGTACAGATTGTAGGAAAAAGAATCAAAGCCAATAAAGAAATGCATAAAATAGATAACAAGCAATGCAAACCCAAAAACCAGCTCTAAAAAGCAAGGATAATGGGGAGTTCGACAAGATAAAAACAAAGATGCCGCATATCATTTTTTGTTATGCGAGTTATGAAAGAGCAAAGGTCATGGTTCGACGAATCAAGAGCAAAAATGCAGCACGCCATTTTTTATTATTCAAAGTTAACCAAGCCCATAAATAGCACTATGGCATGTATATGTTAAAGGATAACGATATATAATCCGAAGACATGAAAGGCACATGATCACAAAAATCTTACCCCCATATTCAATAAAGGAATGTCAAAAGAACAAAATCATTTCCTATAAAAACAACAAATCTATGCAAATTGAATGGAATAGCATGAGAAATGGCACAAAGAAAACAATTAAAGCTATAAAAGAAACACGGATATAGTACATTTTTTCTCATGGCATGGTCACAAACAAACAAATAATTTTTCTAATTAAATATCGGAAAATTTTTTTATGAAAGCCAATAAATGAATACATAAAAGAGATAACAAGAAATGATTTATAACGATGCTACAAAGAGGCCTAATAAAAACATGCAAACCTACAAAACGAACAAAGAAGAAGAATACAATGGTGGCATCACGCAGATGGGGAGTGATGGCAAGACAATAGGGAGGACTCGCCTAATAGTAGAGTGTGAGGTGCGAAAGGAAAAGCCTAAACAAAAAAGATAAAGAAAACCAAGAGAGAGAAAAGGAAAAGTATTTTCAAGAAGAAATAAGAAGGATTTTTTCAAAAAAACGAAAAAAATGAAAATATCAATAGCGTAGAATGCACAATTCTAATATAAAAAATAGCATAAATATGTTATGCCAGCCAAATGCTCATGCGAGCATAAGTGGAACACAAAGATGCAACATATCTTTTTTTTATTCTAATTAAACCAGTTTATCAAAGAGTTACCTAAATTTAAGTTAAAGATAAAACAAGTATACGGGATAAAGTGCAAACAATGAACCGCATTGAAGGACCATAGAAATCAAATTTTTAGTAAGGAAAAGACACGACCTATCATTTTCTTGAAATTACCAAGCAAGAAAAAAAGAGTCAAAATAATGGAAAGTTAATTGTTTTAAACAAAACCAATTGCTTATCCAATTAGCATCCGGACTCGTCTAATTGACATGAAATATCAAGGTAAACTGCTTCTAATGAACAAGGTGCATATAAAATCTATAACAAGATCAGAGTTGTCACTGTATTTTTTTAATTTTCTCCAATCTTAAACAACACAAGAAAAATTAAACGTATTTAGATATGAAAACATCCGAAAAATCACCGTGTTTTTCCGTCAAGCACAATTAAGCTCTTCTATTGATGTCTATCACCAACACTCACCGCCAAGCTTTGGCCAACACAGTAAACGCGAATCAAATTGGCTATCTACTAACACACGACTCAACTTATTCCGTGGTATGTTTTTAATGGGATGGTCGGACATATGCAATCCTCTAGGGAGATGTGTAAGCATTCCGGAGTTCAGCTTTGTTATGCGAGTTATGAAAGGGCAAAGGTAATGGGGAGTTTCGACGAACCAAGAGCAAAAATGCAGCCTACCATTCTTTATTATTCAAAGTGAACCAAGCCCATAAATAGCACTATAGCATCTACATGTTAAAGGATAACGATATATAATCCGAAGATATGAAATGCACATGATCACTAAAATCTTACCACCATATTCAATAAAGGAATATTAAAAGAACCAAATCATTTCCTATAAAAACAACAAATCTATGCAAATTGAATGGAATAGCATGAGAAATGAAGCAAAGAACACAATTAAAGCTATAAAAGAAACACGGATATAGCACATTTTTTCTCATGGCATGGTTACAAACAAACCAACGATTTTTCTTATTAAATATCGAAAAAAATTTATGAAAGCCAATAAATAAATTCATAGAAGAGATAACAAGCAATGATTTATAACGATACTACAAAGAGGCCCACTAAAAACATGCAAACCTACAAAACGAACGAGAGATGAAGAATACAATAACGAGCATCACACAAGTGGGGAGTGATGGCAAGAGAATAGGGAGGATTACCTAATAGTAGAGTGTGAGGTGTGTAAGGAAAAGCCTAAACAAAAAAGATAGAGAAAACCAAGTAACGAGAGAATGAAAAGACAAAGTATTTCAAGAATAAATGAGAAGGATTTTTTCAAAAAACGAAAGAAAATAGAAATATCAATAACGTAGAATGCACAATTCTCATACAAAAAATAGCTTAAATATATTATGCCGACCAAATGCTCATGCAGTCATAAGTGGAACACAAAAATGCAACATATCTTTTTTTTATTCTAATTAAAACGAGTTCATCAAAGAGCTATCCAAATTTAAGTTAAAGAGAAAACAATGTGCGGGATAAAGTGCAAACAGTGAACCGCATTGAAGGACCATAGAAATCAAATTTTCGGTAAAGAAAGAGCACGACCTATCATTTTCTTGAAATTAGCTAGCAAGCAACAAAAAAGCCAAAACAATTGAAAGTCAATTGTTTTTTTTAAAAAAATCAATTGCTTATCCAATTAGTATCCGAACTGTCTAATTGACATGAAATATTAAGGTAAAACTACTTCTAATGAACAAGGTGCATATAAAATCTACGACAAGGTTTGGTCGTTAGTCGTACTTTTTTTATTTTTTTCTAATCTTAAACACCACAAGGAAATTAGACGTATTTAGATATGAAAACATCTAAAAAATCACCATGTTTTTCTCATCAAGCACAATTAAGCTCTTCTATTGATGTCTATAACTAACACGCACGACCAACCTTTGGCCAACACGAGTAAAAGTGAATCAAATTTGCTATCTTCTAACAAACGACTCAACTTATTTCATAGTATGTTTTTAATAGGATGGCCGGACATATGTATGCCTCTAGGGAGATGTGTAAGTATTCCGGAGTTCAGCTTTGTTATGCGAGTTATGAAAGAGCAAAGATAATGGGGAGGTTCAAAGAACCAAGAGCAAAAATGCAGCATGCCATTCTTTATTATTCAAAGTGAACCAAGCCCGTAAATAGCACTATGGCATGTATATGTTAAAGGATAACGCTATATTATCCTAGGACATTAAAGACACATTATCCCTAAAATCTAACCACCATACTCAATAAAGGAATATCAAAAGAACCAAATCATTTCCTATAAAAACAACAAATCTATGTAAATTGAATGGAATAGCATGAGAAATGAAGCAAAGAACACAATTAAAGCTATAAAAGAAACACGGATATAGCACATTTTTTCTCATGGCATGGTTACAAACAAACCAACAATTTTTCTTATTAAATATCGAAAAAAATTTATGAAAGCCAATAAATAAATGCATAGAAGAGATAACAAGCAATGATTTATAACGATACTACAAAGAGGCTCACTAAAAACATGCAAACCTACAAAACGAACAGAGATGAAGAATACAATAATGGCATCACACAAGTGGGGAGTGATGGCAAGACAATAGGGAGGACTACTTAACAGCAGAGTGTGAGGCGCGTAAGGAAAAGCCTAAACAAAAAAGATAGAGAAAACCAAGTAACGAGAGAATGAAAAGGCAAAGTATTTTCGGGAATAACCGAGAAGGATTTTTTCAAAAAACGAAAGAAAATAAAAATATCAATAATGTAGAATGCACAATTCTAATATAGAAAATAGCTTAAATATGTTATGTCGGCCAAATGCTCATGCAATCATAAGTGGAACACAAAAATGCAACATATCTTCTTCTTTTTTTATTCTAATTAAAACAAGTTCATCAAAGAGCTATCCAAATTTAATTTAAAGAGAAAACAATGTGCGGGATAAAGTGCAAACCGCTAACCGCATCGAAGGACCATAGAAATCAAACTTTCGGTAAAGAAAGGGCACGACCTATCATTTTCTTGAAATTAGCAAGCCAAGCAACAAAAAGCCAAAACAATGGAAAATCAATTGATTTTTTTGAAAAATCAATTGCTTATCCAATTAGTATCTGGATCGTCTAATTGACATGAAATATCAAGGTAAACTACTTCTAACGAACAAGGTGCATATAAAATCTGTAGCAAGGTCAAGTCGTCAATCTGTACTTTTTTAATTTTCTCTAATCTTAAACACCACAAGAAAATTAGACGTATTTAGATATGGAAACATCCGAAAAATCACCATGTTTTTTTGTCAGCATAATTAAGCTCTTCTATTGATGTCTATCACCAACACTCATAGCCAAGCTTTGGCCAACACGAGTAAAAGTGAATCAAATTTGCTATCTCCTAACACACGACTCAACTTATTTCGCAATATGTTTTTAATGGGATGGCTGGACATATACATGCCTATAGGGAGATGTGTAAGTATTCCGGAGTTCGGTTTGTTATGCGAGTTATGAAAGAGCAAAGGTAATGGAGAGGTTCAAAGAACCAATAGCAAAAATGCAGCATGCCATTCTTTATTATTCAAAGTGAACCAAGCCCATAAATAGCACTATGGCATGTATATGTTAAAGGATAACGATATATAATCCACGGACATTAAAGACACATGATCAATAAAATCTTACCACCATATTCAATAAAGGAATGTCAAAAGAACCAAATCATTTCCAATAAAAACAACAAATCTATGCAAATTGAATGGGAATAGCATGAGAAATGGCACAAATAACACAATTAAAACTATAAAAGAAACACACATATAATATATTTTTTCTCATGGCTTGGTTACAAACAAAACAACAATTTTTGTAATTAAATATCAAAAAAAATTTATGAAAGCCAACAAATGAATGCATAGAAGAGATGACAAGCAATGATTTATAACGATGCTACAAAGATGCAAATCTACAAAACGAACAAAGAAGAAGAATACAATGGTGGAATCACACAATGGAGAGTGATGCCAAGACAATAGGGAGAACTACCTAACAACAGAGTGAGGTACGAAAGGAAAAGCCTAAACAAAAAAGATAGAGAAAACCAAGTAACGGAGAATGAAAAGGCAAAGTATTTTCAGGAATAAATGAGAAGGATTTTTTAAAAAAAACGAAAGGAAATAGAAATATCAATAACGTAGAATGCACAATTCTAATACAAAAAATAGCTTAAATATGTTATGTCGGCCAAATGCTCATGCAAGCATAAGTGGAACACAAAACTGCAACATGTCTTTTTTTTATTATTCTAATTAAAACGAGTTCATCAAAGAGCTATCCAAATTTAAGTTAAAGAGAAAACAATGTGCAAGATAAAATGCAAACAACGAACCGCATTGAAGGACCATAGAAATCAAATTTTCAATAAGGAAAGGGCATGACCTATCATTTTCTTCAAATTAGCAAGCAAGCAACAAAAAAGCCAAAACAATGAAAAGTCAATTGATTAAAAAAAAATCAATTACTTATCCAATTAGTATCCGAACCGTCTAATTGACATGAAATATCAAGATAAACTACTTCTAACAAACAAGGTGCATATAAAATCTACAAGCAAGGTCAAGCTATCAATCGTACTTGTTTTAATTTTCTCTAATCTTAAACACCAAAAGGAAAATTAGACGTATTTAGATATGAAAACATCCGAAAAATGACCATGTTTTTCCGTCAAGCACAATTAAGCTCTTCTATTGATGTCTATCACTAACACGCATAGCCAAGCTTTGGCCAACACGAGTAAAAGTGAATCAAATTTGCTATCTACTAACACACAACTCAACTTATTCCGTGGTATGTTTTTAATGAGATAGCAGGACATATGCATGCCTCTAAGGACATGTGTAAGCATTCCGGAGTTCGGTTTGTTATCCGAGTTATGAAAAAGCAAAGGTAATGGGGAGGTTCGACGAACTAAGAGCAAAAATACAGCATGCCATTCTTTATTATTCAAAGTGAACCAAGCCCATAAATAGCACCATGGCATGTACATGTTAAAGGATAACGATATATAATCCAAAGACATGAAAGACACATGATCTCTAAAATCTTACAACCATATTCAATAAAGGAATGTCAAAAGAACCAAATCACTTACTACAAAAACAACAAATCTATGCAAATTGAATGGAATAGCATGAGAAATGGCACAAAGAACACAATTAAAGCTATAAAAGAAACACAAATATAGTTTTTCTAATTAAATATCAAAAAAAATTTATGAAAGCCAATAAATGAATACATAGAAGAGATAACAAGCAAGGATTTATAACGATGCTACAAAAGGCCGAATAAAAACATGCAAACTTACAAAACGAACAAAGAAGAAGAATACAATGGTGGAATCACATAGTGGGGAGTGATGGCAAGACAAATAAGGAGGACTACCTAACGACAGAGTGTGAGGTGCGAAAGGAAAAGCCTAAACAAAATAGACAAAGAAAACCAAGTAACAGAGAAAGAAAAGGCAAAGTATTTTCGGGAAGATATAAGGACTTTTTCAAAAAACGAAGAAAAATGCAAATATCAATAGCGTACAATGCACAATTCTAATATAAAAAATAGCTTAAATATGTTATGCCGGCCAAATGCTCATGCGAGCGTAAGCGGAACACAAAGATGGAACACGTCTTTTTTTTTTAATTTTAATTAAAATAGTTCATCAAAGAGCTACCCAAATTTAAGTTAAAGAGAGAACAATGTGTAGGATAAAGTCCAAACAATGAACCGCATCGAAGGACCATAGAAATCAAATTTTCAATAAGGTAAAGACACGACCTATCATTTTCTTGAAATTATGAAGCAAGCAACAAAAAAGCCAAAACAATGAAAAGTCAATTGTTTAAATAAAAAAATCAATTGCTTTTCCAATTAGCATTGGACCTGTCTAATTGACAAGAAATATCGAGGTAAACTACTTCTAACGAACAAGGTGCATATAAAATCTATAACAAGGTCAAGTCGTTAGCTATATTTTTTTAATTTTCTCTAATCTTAAACACCACAAGGAAAATTCGAAACATTTAGATCCGAAAAAATCCGAAAAATCACTATGGTTTTTTGTCAGCACAATTAAGCTCTTCTATTGATGTCTACCACCAACACTCACCGCCAAGCTTTAGCCAACACATGTAAAAGTGAATCAAATTGGCTATCTACTAACACACGATTCAACATATTCCGTGGTATGTTTTTAATGGGATGGCTGGACTTATCCATGCCTCTAAGGAGATGTATAAGCATTCCGGAGTTTAGTTTGTTGTGCGAGTTATGAAAGAGCAAAGGTAATTGAGAGGTTCGACAAACTAAGAGCAAAAATACAGCATGCCATTCTTTATTATTCAAAGTGAAATAGGCCCATAAATAGCACTATGGCATGTATATGTTCAAGGATAACGATATAAAATCCGAAGACATGAAAGGCACATGATCACTAAAATCTTACCACCATATTCAATAAAGGAATGTCAAAAGAACCAAATCATTTCCCATAAAAACAATGAATCTATGCAAATTGAATGGAATAGCATGAGAAATGGCACAAAGAACACAATTAAAGCTATAAAAGAAACACGGATATAGCACATTTTTTCTCATGGCATGGTTACAAAAAAACCAACAATTTTTCTAATTAAATATCGAAAAAAATTTATGAAAGCCAATGAATGAATGCATAGAAGAGATAACAAGCAATGATTTATAACGATGCTACAAAGAGGCTCAATAAAAACATGCAAACCTACAAAGCGAACGAGAGAAGAAGAATACAATGGTGGAATCATGTAGTGGGAAGTGATGGCAAGACAATAGGGAGGATTACCTAACAGCAGAGTGTGTGGTGCGGAAGGAAAAGCCTAAACAAAAAAGACAATATTTTCAAGAAGAAATAAGAAGGATTTCTTCAAAAAACGAAGAAAACTGAAAATATCAATAGCATATAATGCACAATTCTAATATAAAAAATAGCTTAAATATGTTATGGCGACCAAATGCTCATGTAAGCATAAGTGAAGCACAAAAATGCAACATGGCTTTTTTTTATTCTAATTAAAACGAGTTCATCAAAGAGCTACCCAAATTTAAGTTAAAGAGAAAACAAGTATGCGGGATAAATTGCAAACGACAGAACCGCATTGAATAACAATAGAAATCAAATTTTCGGTAAGGAAAGAGCACGACCTATCATTTTCTTGAAATTAGCAAGCAAGCAACAAAAAAGTCAAAAAAATGAAAAGTCAATTGTGTTTTTTAAAAAAATCAATTGCTTATCCAATTAGCATCTGGATTGTCTAATTGACATGAAATATCAAGGTAAACTACTTCTAACGAACAAGGTGCATATAAAATCTACAACAAGGTTAGGCTCTCGGTTGTATTTTTTATAATTTTCTCCAATCTTAAACACCACAAGGAAAATTAGACATATTTAAATCTGAAAAAATCTGAAAAATCACCATGTTTTTCGGTCAAGCACAATTAAGCTCTTCTATTGATGTCTACCACCAACACTCACTCGTCAAGCTTTAGCCAACACAAGTAAAAGGGAATCAAATTGGCTATCTACTAACACACGATTCAACTTATTCCGTGGTATGTTTTTAATGGGAAGGCTAGACATATGCATGCCTTTAGGGAGATGTGTAAGCATTCCGGAGTTCATTTTGTTATGCGAGTTATGAAAGAGCAAAGGTAATGTGGAGGTTTCACGAACTAAGAGCAAAAATGCAGCATGCAATTCTTTATTATTCAAAGTGAACCAAGCCCATAAATAGCACTATGGCATGTATATGTTAAAGGATAACGATATATAATCCGAAGACATGAAAGACACATGATCACTAAAATCTTACCACCATATTCAATAAAGGAATGTCAAAAGAACCAAATCATTTCCTATAAAAACAACAAATCTATGCAAATTGAATGGAATAGCATGTGAAATGGCACAAAGAACACAATTAAAGCTATAAAAGAAACACATATATAGTACATTTTTTCTCATGGCATGGTTACAAACAAACCAACAATTTTTCTAATTAAATATCGAAAAAAATTTATGAAAGCCAATAAATGAATGCATAAAAGAGATATCAAGCAATGATTTATAACGATGCTATAAATAGGCCCAATAAAAACATGCAAACCTACAAAACGAACAAAGAAGAAGAATACAATGGTGGAATCATGCAGTGAGGAGTGCTGGCAAGACAATAAGGATGACTACCTAACAACGAGTGTGAGGTGCAAAAGGAAAAGCTTAAACAAAAAAGGCAAAGAAAACCAAGTACGAGGGAAAGAAAAGGCAAAGTATTTTCGTAAAGAAATAAGAATGATTTTTTTTCTAAAAATGAAAAAAAATGGAAATATCAATATCGTAGAATGCACAATTCTAAAATAAAAATAGCTTAAATATGTTATGCCGGCCAAATGCTCATGCGAGCATAAATGGAACACAAAGATGCAACATGTCTTTTTTTTATTCTAATTAAAACAATTCATCAAAGAGCTACCTAAATTTAAGTTAAAGAGAAAATAGTATGCGGAATAAAGTGTAAATAGTGAACTCGCATTGAAGAATCATAGAAATCAAATTTTCGGTAAGGAAAGGGCACGACCTATCATTTTCTTGAAATTAGCAAGCAAGCAACAAAAAACCCAAAATAATGAAAAGTCAATTGTTTTTAAAAAAATCAATTGCTTATCCAATTAGCATCCGGACCCTCTAATTGACATGAAATACCAAGGTAAACTACTTCTAACAAATAAGATGCAAATAAAATCTATAGCAAGGTCGAGTCGTCAGTTGTACTTTTTTTAATTTTCTCCAATCTTAAACCCCACAACGAAAATTAGATGTATTTAGATCCGAAGACATATGAGAAATCACCATGTTTTTCCGTCAAGCACAATTAAGCTTTTCTATTGATGTCTATCACCAACACTCACCGCCAAGCTTTGGCCAACACGAGTAAAAGTGAATCAAATTGGCTATCTACTAACACACGACTCAACTTATTCCGTGATATGTTTTTAATGGGATGGCTGGACATATGAATGCCTCTAGGGAGATATGTAAGCATTCCGGAGTTCGGCTTTGTTATGCGAGTTATGAAAGAGCAAAGGTAATGGGGAGGTTCGACAAACCAAGAGCAAAAATGCAGCATGCCATTCTTTATTATTCAAAGTGAACTAAGCCCATAAATAGCACTATGGCATGTACATGTTAAAGGATAACGATATATAATCCGAAAACATGAAAGGCACATGATCACTAAAATCTTACCACCATATTCAATAAAGGAATGTCAAAAGAACAAAATCATTTCCTATAAAAACAAAAAATCTATGCAAATTGAATGGAATAGCATGAGAAATGGCACAAAGAACACAATTAAAGCTATAAAAGAAACACGAGATATAATACATTTTTTCTCATGGCATGGTTACAAACAAACCAACAATTTTTCTAATTAAATATAAAAAAAAATTTATGAAAGCCAATAAATGAATGCATAGAAGAGATAACAACCAATGATTTATAACGATGCTACAAAGAGGCCCAATAAAAACATGCAAACTCGCAAAACAAACAGAGAAGAAGAATGCAATGGTGGAATCACGCAGATGGGGAGTGATGGCAAGACAATAGGGAGGACTACCTAACAGCAGAGTGTGAGAGAAAAGGCAAAGTATTTTTCGAGAAGAAATAAGAAGGATTTTTTCAAAAAACCAAGAAAAATAGAAATATCAATAACGCAGAATGCACAATTCTAATATAAAAAATAGCTTAACTATGTTATGTCGGCCAAATGCTCATGTCGGCATAACTGGAACACAAAGATGCAACATGTCTTTTTTTTTATTCTAATTAAAACGAGTTCATCAAAGAGCTATCTAAATTTAAGTTAAAGAGAAAACAAGCATGCAAGATAAAGTGCAAAAAGCGAACCGCATTGAAGGACCATAGAAATCAAATTTTCGTAAAGAAAAGGGCACGACCTATCATTTTCTTGAAATTAACAAGCAAGCAACAAAAAAGCCAAAATAATGGAAAGTCAATTGTGTAAAAAAAAATCAATTGCTTATCCAATTAGCATTTGACTCGTCTAATTGACATGAAATATCAAGGTAAACTACTTCTAATGAACAAGGTGCATATAAAATCTACAACAAGGTCAGTCGTCAACCGTATTTTTTTAATTTTCTCCAATCTTAAACACCACAAGGAAAATTAGACGGATTTAGATCCGAAGATATCCGAAAAATCACCATGTTTTTCCGTCAAGCACAATTAAGCTCTTCTATTGATGTCTATCACCAACACTCATTGCCAATTTCATCGCCAAGCTTTGGCCAACACAGTAAAAGTGAATCAAATTGGCTATCTACTAACACACGACTCAACTTATTCCGTGGTATGTTTTTAATGGGATGGCTGGACATATGCATGCCTCTAGGGAGATGTGTAAGCATTCCGGAATTCATTTTCTTTAATTATCAAGTTTATGTGAAACAAGAACAGTGGATCACCTGCAGCTTAGTGTTGGATTGCTAAAAAGACTCCAAGTGGTCGCTATGATTCTCAAATAATATGATCTCAAAGTGTTTTCAATATCTAGAGAAATAAAACGATTCTACATCAAAACAAAACCAACGAGATAAGAAAACAAAAATTTATTGAACAGTTGTAAATGAATGAAACTCGTATACTTGATACTAAATCAAAACATTAATTTCTTGCACTTCGGAGCTATAATTACAAGAATTATATTTGTAATTTGTTTATCATGATATACTGCTGAAAAATATGATGTTATATTGAAAATTATGATTCTAAGCATTTGAAAATATTGGACCCTATCGCTTGCATGAATGGCAAGTGTAGACCGAGTGTTGTCTCTCTTACACTACCCACACATACACTTTTAGAGTAGAATGAATATCAAGAATTTGGAACCCATTATGAAATAGATCCCATTAAAAAATTCAAAAACTCGGAGAAAATTTGTTTGTATAGATAATGTCGGATGTTTTATTTGAACATCCTTCGCAACTTGTAATTGTTTTTTTCTTATACATGCATTCATCGCCTAACACCTAAAATGCAAAGCCAATTAACAAAAAACTTTGATTCATAAAAACCGTGATGAAATTTTTTTAAGAATTTTTCTTTGGAGAAATTTGAATTGATTGGCACAAGAAATATTTTCCTTCTCCAAACTCTAGCTAATTGAAGAGAAGTTTTATTTTCTATGAAAAAAGAAATGAGATCAGCTTGTTGTAGTAAAATCATGTTATCCTCGGGAAAATCGTTAAATATTCACATCTTACTTACATTTGAAAAAAAACAGGTAGATCTCTATTCCGGATAGGAAGACTTCTAGCAACTACCAAACTAGGTGACTTTTCCATTGTAATGTGGACGAAATAGAAAGTTGCCAAGTTATCAACAATCAATACACACTGCAATAGAAAAGAAAATAATCGAAAGACCGCCAGCATGGACATAACTATACTACTTCCGGATGGAACATCTTGTTATTTGAACAAAATTTAACACCGATTTATAATCCTCAAGTCTTTGTGAAGAGTTGCCAACATAGGATGGATTACGGAGTCCATGATGGACACTAAAAATGACAAGAGTAAGAGACCCGTAAATGTTACACCGACTTGTAATGAGATTATAAAATTAGAAGATTTAAGTCTTGACTCAATGGATCCAATAACACAAGTAAAGGTGCTAGAATGTAGACCCAAAAAGAAAGCCGAATGATTGTTCAAGAGCACTTACAAGACCGCAAAGTAGGCCGGAGTGAGCTAAAGACAAGGAAAAAAGAAAACCTTAAACATTTCATATACATTCTTTCTGATATGAATAATCAAACATGCTATAAGAAATGCAATCATACATTATTAAATGCAACGTAATCAAGAAAATGTATGTTAAAAGTTAGCTAAAAACATTTGTGCGAGTTCAAGAAAATGAAAGGTAAACGGTTGTAGTTTACAATTTAAGAAAATACCACATTAGAAGTTTTGGCTTACAAGTTGAAATCACTATAAGGAGAGGAGAGAAGGCAAAACTGGAAGACCTTTGAAAAATCAAAATCAAATATCAATATAGAAGAGAACAATGAAATAACAAGTATAAATCACTTGTGATCCAAATAAGGAACACAAAGAAAAGGTCTTTCCAAACGAGGAACATAGAACTCCGATGCAATGCATTAACATAATATGGTGCTTAACAAGAAAGTAGAACTTGTAATGAAAAGGAGTGGAATCAACTCGTTTTTAACAAAACATGGGGAAATAAATTTACAGATCAATGGAAAATAACAATTCGGATCTCTAGGACTTCTATGCCTTTTGTGATGGAAAATCCTACCGAACACAGTAGAAATAGCTCTGGGATTATCAAGATATCCAACTTGTAAATAATACAACAAACAGACCTTCCCATGCTAATGAAATGTAATAATAATCGATCTTTAATACACCGCATGTATATATATATATATAAGGATTTTGTTAATCCGTATGCTTGAAAGTCCGAAATCAAAGGCAATGCCTACCTTTCTAAAAGCCCATATATCATCCAAAGAAATTGGTAATATCGTCTTCGAATAGCATCAAGAACATCTTTAAATGTAGCATCGCCATAATATTCAACAACACCAAAGTTGATAAAATTTCCGAGCAACACTATCACACGTAATACAAGCAACTATGTAATGTGGCCTCAACATATAATTAGGAGATCAACTCGAAAATAAGAAGGAAAAAGGAGGAAAGTTAGTCGAGAAAAAGATTTTACAATACGCTAGCTAAAATAATTTCGAACAACTGCCACTACACAAACCACAAAATGTCACCATCAAATGAATCGGAAAATTTCTTCATTAAACATGCATAGAAGACAGTGATTATCAAACATAATGTTCACTCTCTCTTACAGAGCTTAGATAAAATAATGAACCTTGTTGCACTTGTTACCGGCATGAATTTAGTCGTAAAGTACAAGTAAGCGTCCCTTTTAATACCTTCTCATGCATTAAATTTTCCACAAATTACATAATTTGTTATCCTCATCAAGTATGCATGTAGCATTAGATCCTATGTTAGACAAAACTTATGTATGGACTATCCATGCCACCATCATTCTTTTAGTGCTCATTCTCCATCCCTAGTCACACAATAATTTTCCTCTCGATTCCATAATTGATTAGATATAAGTACTAGCATTAGACCCACAACCAAGCAGAGCCGTGTCATTGAAGGATTGCATAACAATAAGAACCCCTAACTTCAACATGTCAACCTTGTTCATCGTGCACAAGGAATTATTGGCACGCATGCTATTAAATAGAAATGCCATGAACAAATTTGAAAATGAAAGAATAATAATTTGAATGCATACATCCAATAACAATACTTAAACAGATGCTAATTCCCTTGTATTTAGAGGTGCATAAGTCTACTTGGTGGGCAAGAGACAATATTTGATCCATAAGCTACAATCACCTCGTCGCCTTCTCGAAAAAGTATCGAGCCATTAGGAGATGATGAACAAAAAGTCATTCCTTGGAATTGTTCCGCACCATGTCGCAATAAATTTCATCAATGGAATTGTTACCTCCATGATTTTTTATTTTTGGTTTTTGGTTTTTGTGCTCGTTTTCATCCAAACATATAAAGAGAAATATTTTACTTGCTCAAAATGGACAGAGGATGCTCCTAGTATATAAAGTTTCTGCAAGTGGGAAAAGGAATAATAGATAAGTGCCCATTTTTACTGTTTTCTTAAGCAAAAGATATAGGGTAGTTATCCTTTTTGAAGATTTTGGAAATATTGGCAATAGGAAGGATGACCAACTCGTTGACATGGCAAACGAGGGATAAGGGTGCAAGAAGGATGAAAATACTTTTTGTTGAATGAAACTGCAGCTTTGTCTTAGATTTCACCAGACAGGACATTAGTCGTGGAGGGTATTTTTGCACTAAGTTTGTCTCATGAAGAAAAGAATGAAAAAATAGAGAGTATGGTTGATGAATTTGAAAAATCACAAGCAAATCAGAATATGCTATGCATTGTTGACTCTATGGTTAGCTAGACTAGCCCTTTAAAGAACAATATCCTTGTTTCGTACCATTTAGAGTGGGCGTAATGAAAAGCTTTCAAGAGCACCTAGCATTTTTGTTATCAAACCGAAGACAGGAATTTTGAAGACTTCACCGAGCATTTTTATCATCAAACCGAATATAGGAATTTTGAAGACTTCATTTTTCTCGCTTTATTTAACTCCATTGATTCTTTTGGACAATTTACCTAAAATTTTATGTTTCGATTTTCTTTACTCGTCTAACTTTGTAAGTACCACCTTATAGACCGAGCTATTAGAACCGAACCCTTGTTTTTTTTACTCTTCATATCCCACTCTTTCATGGTCTTATGATTTTATCATTCGGTATTATTACATGCTCTTCATTCTTGAATTAATTAGGAATTATTTTTAACATAACAAGATCCAAGTACAAATCGAAATATTTTTGACACACTTAGATATTTTAAAAGTCATTGGCTTATTTATTCCATTAGTTTTAATCGAAACCTCATAAATAACCCTAAAACAACATCAATCACAATATTTTTTTGTTGATATTATTATTATTATTATTTTAATTACAAATGACGAATTATGCAAACTTAATAAAATATGTCGGATATATAGACGGATAATTGTCTTATGCATTAATTTGCTCGGTTGCTCACATTACCTCTGTGGTTTCGGACAAATGCGCAATGGCTTTGGATAGAAGTAGTATGTGTTATGGACAAAGAAATTCAAAAAGGAAGCCATATTTTATAGAATTAAAAACACAAGAAAGTTAGAAAGAAATGAAACAACGAAGCAGGCAAAGGAAAAGAAGGAAACAAACCAAAATTTATAAAGCATATGCAAAGATTAGTTACTACAACATGATTATCAATCTAATTGTGGCCATTGCTAGTCCTCTAAGGTCCCTCATCAACCCAATCAATGCATATTTTAGTGATTCCAAGCAAAACATTGCACCGTGTACAGATTCCATACAGGATAAAGTGTATAGGGCAAAATGATATTCCAATGTTAAAGTTAAAGATACTAAGGTCTGTCTTAATAAAAGCTTAATACAAGCAAAAGATGTAAAATTGTCTCATTCATATCCAACAAAAAAGATAGTTACTTTTTAAAGCACGAAATATGTATGAGAAGAAAATTCGATGAGCTAGCACTATTTATCAATTAATATTCTACTCGTTTTACGATTCACCTCGCTAGATATTTATTATTACCATGTTCTCCTCCCTTCCATATATCCGAAACTAAAAAAATGCTGATCTAAATAAAACAAGTACGAACCAAGAGCTATAACGCATCTTTAAGCAAAATAACGTAGAATTATGACCGACCTTGTTGCCACTTCGAAGAAGATACTTAAGGTATCATTGATTGCCTTATTGCTCCGCAAATAGGAACGTTGTTGACATTAAATGAATTTCAAGAGAAAGAAATTTGAATAAGGTATGCATTACCACATCCAAGTATGCCCGAAGAATTAAGGCAATTTTTTGAATAACATATTCCAATAGTTTTATGTGATCATCAATCCCCGAACGCTCACATGATTAGGTATAAAAATGCTACAGTCGGCCCAAGCACTCGCAAATAATCTAACCCATCAAGTGGCCTCCCTCCACCTTACCTCTATAACACGATTCTCATGAAAATCATCATCTTCTTCGTCGATCATCTCATCATTATAGTCACCTCCCAAACCAGCATCATCATGGTCTTCCAGATCGGTGTCGCAAGAGACATCATACCAGCACCATCTTTAGCCATATCCTCATCATCATCCTCATCCTCTCACCATCATCTCCCATGTCATCGTCCTCATCACCCATATCATCATCGACTCTGTTCTCAACATGAAAAGTCATCTCAATTTGGTCGTTGTTGTGTAACCCACCACCTTCTTCCATTTCTTCACGCATGAAATCCATTCCTATCTCCATTTATGGGTTGGTTGCCATTGTATCTTCCGATTCGATCCTCATGTTTTGCTCCGTCGACCGATTTTGATGTGCAAGCACAACTACCCTCAACACGAGGAGTTCCTTGTCGTTGTCGAATGTCAATCTCCTCCTCATCCGGGACTTCGTGCGTGCCACCAATACTCCGATTATGCTCTATGGTCTCCGCAACGGATGCAGCCTTTGTTCATCATGTCTCTCACTTGATACCGTAGTTTTCTTCTTATTCCGACCCTCGCATTTAATAACTTGCTCACTAGCATTGGCGACCCTCGACAAGCTTTGACTCCGAATACTAGTTTGGTGGTTCTCCTAAGTTATTACCCGAATACTCGGATTGGTGATGCTCCTTAGTTGTATATTGCAACAAATGTAGTGATTGCACACCAACCCCGATTAACCCCCACACACACACCAAGAAGAAAAAATAAAAGGAAATTGGCACACCATTGTAGTTGAAAGTTGCAAATATTAGCAAACCCATTATATAAGCATCTCCAATTTTGGCCTCGGCCCATACGAAAAACTATCCCAAAGATCAACACCTATAAGCTTCGAGTCTACTTGCAACATAAAAATATATGGTTGATATACTCAACTGCTTCATTCCACATAAAACGTCTATTTACCCTTCTAGAATGTAAATCTACCGATTGTTAAAATCCTACTTTGCTAAACTATGATCGGCTATCATGTTAGGATATAGCCGTATTCCTGACCCCATCTTCTTCCCGCATTGCAAATGCAAAAAAGAAAAACAAAGAAGACACTAGAGGAAATTAGGGTCAAGCCATCTATATTATTCATCCGAATAAAAACCCACCAAAGCCGCTTATTTGCAGTACAAATTCTAAACTAATACCTTCATCCCATCAACTCCCGAATGTTTTTAAGAGTATTTAACAACACCCTAACCCCTAATTCAATGAATAGCTTTAAAATCATCCTTTGTATCTCCCCATTTTGAACCTCTTCTAGAATTTTCATACAGAGAAAACAATGAGAGAAAGGGCTATAAACAAATAGATCGAAAGATGTACTTCTAAGAACAATGAGCCTCCCCATTGTCTCAACTTGATCACATGCAGTATCACCATCTCCAATTTCCATGCAATCAAGACCATTTGGGGTACTGTTCGCAGAAATTGGTTGAACTAACATAGGCTCATCCACCCGTAGACCTTCACTCGCACCATTGAATGAAGACCGAGGATCAACGGTTGGATTGGGCCGATAGTGGGTAACTTCATTGCCATTTTCTCGTCGAAGTCAGCTTGCCGACCGCCGGTGTTATCACCATCCACCACTAGTTGACCATCATTGGATAGAGGATCATCGCATGGTTGATTCTCCCGCACTCCCGAATTCTAGGACTGCCTCTAAATGGGACCATTGGTTGTAGGTACACCGCACAGCTGCGACAGAACTGTTCCTCTATTGCTTGTGCAATTGCAGCAGCTTGGGCACTCGCTCGCGGCCGACCATCATCGATCCACTCGCCATCACCAGCCCTCTTCGTCCCCGTGTATGCAACGTGTCCATACCTACAAAATAATCGTACAAAGGTGGGGGTCCTGCAAGCATCCGAACGATCACCAAATATACTACTAGGTACACGTTCATAAGGAAGAACATGAGCATCAAACATGTTAAAGCGGAGCTACATCAAAGCTCCCGCATGACAAAGCTTCTAAATCCCCGGATGAATGCCCACCCGATGACCACATAGAAACCGCATCCCCCGACCGGGATGGCCTCGACGAAGAGGATGTTGAAATCCATTTACTTCGTGACAGTCGCTCAAAGGAAGACTCGCCACTCGACACTAGCGGTCAAAACCCAAAGGCCTCGCGAAGACCGAAAAGATCATCCACATTCACCCCTTCAAATGGCTCAAGAAGAACATCAATTAGATCACTCAAGCTACAGTCGGCCCAGCACTCGCAAATTATCTAACCCATCAATGGCCTCCCTCCACCTTACCTCTATAACACGATTCTCATGAAAATCATCATCTTCTTCGTCGATCATTTCATCATTATAGTCATCTCCCGAGCCGCATCATCATGTTCTTCCGGATCGGTGTGAGCAAGAGACATCATACCAAGCACCATCTTTAGCAATATCCTCATCATCATCCACATCCTCCTCACCATCATCACCCATATCATCATCACCTCGTTCTCAACATGAAAAGTCATCTCAATTTGGTCGTTGTTGTGTAACCCACCACCTTCTTCCATTTCTTCACGCATGAAATCCATTCCTATCTCCATTTATGGGTTGGTTGCCATTGTATCTTCCGATTCGATCCTCATGTTTTGCTCTGTCGATCGATTTTGATGTGCAAGCACGGCTACGCTCAACATGAGGAGTTCCTCGTCGTTGCCGAATGTCGGCCTCCTCCTCATCCGGGACTTCGTGCGTGCCACCAATACTCTCGATTATGCTCTATGGTCTCCGCAAAGAAATGCAGCTTTGTTCATCATGTCTCTCACTTGACACCGTAGTTTTCTTCTTATTCGTACCCTCGCATTTAATAACTTGCTCACTAGCATTGGCCGCCCTCGACTGTGCTTTCCAAAGGACCAAAGCCTTCAATAGAAGATTAACAATTTTAGGAGCATCGGGATGGTCCAAATCAATCACTTGAAGAATGCCAGCAAGAGATCGCACCATTCCTCCATCTATCATGCTTTTTGTCGTATCCCAGTGAGCATCCGTAACTGTGTAAGTGGTCGGAGGATGCATTTTTAGACAAAATTGAATATACCGGATCGTAAAAGGCAAAAACCTTTTTATCGTGCAACAAAATGTTTTTATGTGAATTGCTCTCCGAGTTTGAAAATCTGGATGCATTCTTCAACGACTCGAAGCTTTTGATCCGTCCTTTTCCTTCTCTTTTCCTTCGATAACACCACAAAAGTCCCCGCTCCCGATGACTCCAATCGACAACCGCAGCAGAAGCTTTCATAAAAACCACAGGATCTCCGGAGATAACAAGTGCCATAGACGTCAAAAATGTCCTTGGGGAAATATGCCCAAGCATGGCGATTTCAGCTCAAAGTTTGCCGTATCTCCAATTCCATAGCAAGCTATGCAGAGCTCGAGGATCTTCAAGGAGGTGCCGAATTATGGCAACACGCAATGTTGTCATATCCAGTGGAAGAAGCAACTTCTTCGAAGACTAAAGAGAGCAACCTAACCCTCCGTTTTCAAGAAATTGCAAGGCTAAAACGTGAGTTTTTGTCAAGCGAGCACATAATCGCATAATAGCTCGCATGATCACAAGCAGGGACGTGTCGTTTCATCAAGTCACAAGCAACAAGTAGTACTTTATGACTCTCTTCAATAGTCAGTAACCAGCTGACTTCCCTAATATTTTCTCAAGTGCCGCACTGCATTCTTTCTCGTGGAAGTCCGAAGCCACTTTTTCATCCATACCCGATGCCGAACCGATGCATCGGTGGAGATGAAGTCTCCCACGCATTCGAAGAGATTCGGGTCCGGATTGCAACATATTATCCAAGATGAGCAAGCAAAGCACTTATGCATTTTGGTACAAGAATTTCGCTCCCCGATGCATTTCTAGCCTTGAAATTCATCAAAACATCTCGTCGCAACGGCAACAATACCATTCTCGTGCAAGCAATTTCTCGAACAGCTCCATCCTCGAAAAGGAGCGATGCTAAAATATGTGATATCTTACACAATGCACCGGAATCCTTGGAAAAATCCAACGGCAAAGCTTTAGCCGCTCAATAAGATAAGATGCCACCTTTAGATGGTCCTCTCCTTTGTTCCGATTGCGAAGGGTCAAAAGCAAATCGTCAATGAGAATGCCATCGTATCACTAATCCGAAACAACTACACGTATGCGGCAAGAATATCTTCGACGGGAGGCACCTTCATTTGTCCTCCTTCCGTCGTGGCATCTATTGGCTTATCCACATTGTCAACTTTTGATCCTTCCGATGAACTTCCTAGTGACGACGCAAGTTGCTCGAGCCAACTCATCATCCTCCCGCACAGGATCCTCAGCATGACCGAACAGCCCACTCCATTGCCATTTCAAGCACTATTTGTTTCCACCCACCTCAATGCCTCTTCAGCTCTTGCCCTTGTAAAGCCCATCTCAACAATTGTTGCAATTGTATTTTCATCAAGCAGTGGGGGCATGAACCTTTGGTTCGTAATTCCCGTAACACCACCGCGATTCCTTTTGACATCTCCAACATCGTAGTATATGCGTGTAACAAAGTGATATAATAGAAGCAATGAAACTAGAACCGCAACTTGGAATCATCGGGTGGTTCCGCATGGGTAATATGACATCCAGACTCCGAGACCGCAAGCATGCGAACAAAGACTTCGTGGTCCTTAGGAACAGGAAATAGCCCAATTGACAAACCAACCGCAACAAGCCGAACAAGTAGCCGAGCTTGGGATGCGGAGGTCGAAGATAAAAGTAGAGAGGAGTTTACGTAGTACTCGAGCACGCGGCGAGAGGCCGTGTAAAGTGTCAAGTAGCCATGTATCGTGAGACAAATTATTTCCTTCACCTCGCCTTCTCATGGTCAACCGAGGGTGTGGGAAAAAAGTAAGGGAGTGTCCATAAAAGTTGACTTGTAGCTTCAAACGTTGCGAGAAGCTCCCTAAAGGTTCAATGTACATAAAGATTATTGACCACCGCCGCATAACAAGTGCGCCTCTTCCCGTCAAATATGAGTGCCGCCATGTCATCAACTACCTTTCCAAGATATGGGCACTTAACCGACGAGTGATGTATCAAGTCCAGCTTGTAGAATACCCGCAGAAACTTAGAGCCTCAAGAAATATTTTAGCCAAGGTGGTTCCTGTGGTCTTTGAAGCCGCACTCGACGATCCTACATCGCCCCTTCGACGGCTTGGCGACCTAAATCCCTTCACAAGGGTAGAGAAGAAAGAACCTCATCGAGAGTTCTCCTTTTCAACTTTGGCAAAGACGTCTCGCATTCATCCGATGGGATCTCGCAGTCAACACTTAAAGCATCCGAGTGCCGACCGGTCCTCCCACCGCGTATGCGTGCCAAGCCATGTCGACTACGACGTGCAAACCTTCACCCGAATGAATGATCGGAGAGAAATTCACGTTCACCACTCCAAAGGGACCGAGAACCATTCCTAACGTAAACCGGGTTCATGAATCTCACAACCGGAACATTTGCATCATCATCACCCTCTCTTCCAACAAGCATTTGATGAAGACGCATCCGCACTCTCGCCCTCGGTTCCGCATTTCTCTTTTCATCCACTTTGGAGTCATTATACAGAGAAACTTGCCAAATTATTTCCCGGTATGCCTTCCCAAGATCCTTTAACACATCAGCATCCGCAAGTGCCCAATTCCGAGACAACAAGTATTATTCCCCTCCACATTTCTTTCATTTCCATGTTTCGAATGCGAAAAACACGGAATAGAAGATGCCCAATTCTCTAATTTGAACTTCTTGGGTCTTTTAGTTGCTAAACTATTCAAATTCTCACTATTTCCTTTACAAATAGGGTAATAAGCGAACCGCAGCATGAAATATTCAAAGACATTTAATTGTACTTGATAATATAAAGAGCCTCTTCCTCTAATCGAATCTTCTTTAATCGAATCTTCTTTGATTTTCCCTTTAAGGAGAGGAAAAAGATTGTTTTAAACCCGACAATCTTTTTTGCTCGATAACATAAACCAAGCCCACTCCGGCAACCGTTCGATTAGGAACACGTATTTCACTAAAGATTGACGATCAACAGCCGAAGATTGATTGGAAAAGCACGCCGTTCGGAGAGAGGACGTTGAAAACCCTAGAAGTTAAAGCGTGGTCGTTTGCTTTGTGGATTATGTCGAGCCATCCACCGCCGCCGGATTTTTGGTCGGGCGGCGACGTGGAGTCATCGAAGCCATAGAGCTTGCAGAATAAGGTAGGGAAGGTGAGGGAGAAGAAGTGGCGGGATTGATCGGGAGGGTGAGAGTGTAAGAAAGAGTCGACGGAGGCACGGACGGAGGAGATCCGAGGAGGAGAGGATGGCTAAGGCGAGGTTTTGGGATTTGGAAAGTGGAATCCATGGTGTACGAGTGCGGGTGCATGGTCAAGGCGAGTGTAGCGGATTTTGGTTTTAGTTGCCGAGAGAGAGAGATGGGGGTTTTGCGTCCGTTTGAAAGATTTGAAAACGAAGGGGTATGGGGTGTACGTGGCGATAAATTTAAGGTATGGCGTGACGGTGATGCGTGGGGTCCGGTCGGAGGAGGTGTTTTTTTCTTTCTTTTTTCTTTCACGGTGTTTTTTTTTTTTCTAATTTTTGAGTTGAATACGACCGTGAATGATTCGTATTTGGTTTAATTTTAATTCGATTTTAATTAAAAAATTGAACCAAAATAATTTTAATTTTCTTATCTTTCATTAATTTTTGAATTTCTTTTTCATTTTTATGGTAAATCAATTTTTTATATTGTTATTTAAATTTTGATAATTTGATTTACAATATATATTGAATAATTAATATTTTTTATAGTTATATGTTTTAAATACATACTAGTTTGTGACTCGTGTATTACTGCGGGACCTAGAGTAAAGATACTCGATAAATAATATTATAAAATAAGATAATATTCATAAATAAATTTTAAATAAATTAATTGATTAATCCATAAATTCTTCAACACCAACTTATTTTTTTGTAGCGCAAATAATGTTGTGTGATGCAGAGTTGCACAAACATCATTTCTTTTATCAATAGATTTATTCATTCAACAAAAGCAATGTTCTAAAACTATGAATGTTATAATTCTTTTGATGTAATGCAACATTGAATTTGATCAAAAATTAATTTTTTCATAATCTGTGTTTTTCATAATTTTGCAACTCGTAAAAAAGATGATTTGTTTTTCTTTATGCAATGATTTTAGACTAAAAGCTTGCAATAATGTAAATTAAAATTTTTTATCTAAATTTCAAAAGCATGCCATCAAAATAAATTTTTTGTAAGATTTCATTAGAAAATATTTTTTATTTTATTTAATGATGATGAAAAGATTATTTTTGAAAGTGAATGTATGTGTGTGTGTGTGTATACGATTTCAATTACTTATGCGATCATAATCTAGATTTTCACCCACGGAATAATTTCTAAAAGCATTCATTGCAAAGTTTTTTAGTGTTGCTCTACCCGTATAAAAAGAAAAAGGCAAAAACACTAAGTCTTGGATTACATAAGTTTATTTAAATCTATATGGACCATTCTAGCCTTAAATCTATCCCATATTCTACCTTCCACGTGAATTATTTGCCGAATAGGCCGTACACTTCATGACTTAATGCAAGGGAAATAGACAATTAACCTAGACTAATCGTGTCTAGGCCTTGTCATAGGTCTTTTATCATATTACCCATTTCAAAGTTTTGGTATGCTATCCGTGTTACCCTATAATCACACAAGTTATCTGATTTCATTAAAAATTATTCATAAAATCGATTCAAGTATGAAGTACTATTTTCGAGCATAATTGGATCCTGATTAGCAAAACTCATTCTTTCAATTCTTCTAGATCGCTTCTTGTCAATATAGCTTTGCTCCACAAGTGTAAATCCATAGGCCCAACTCAAAGAAATGGAAGGAGCAAAGGAGTGGAACAAATAACCATTGTATCACAACATGTAGACAAAGTAGAAAGGGATAAACATACTCACAATGTATGTGTCACTCTAAACATTAAACACAGTCGTAGCACTCGCACCATAAAAAGGCAAAAAATGAGTTGAGTACAAGTAAAGAATATTTATCTATGCAATGATTTTGTAAACAAAATGTTGTTTTTAATGCCAATAAGAGTAAATTGTTAGAGCCTAGATCTCCTAATAGATTGTAGTAGAGCACAACACTAGAAAGTATGCTTACACGACAACAAGTAATCAAAATCTAACCAACTGCTTTCGTCTCAACTTCATTCATAAACACCTGAAAAAAGTTTTGAGAAACTTAAATTCAAAATTTTACCACAAAACATCCAATAAAAATCACCTCAAAGAAAGCCTAAAAAGGAATACAACTTCTCACAAGTACAAAGTATTATATATTAGCTAAGCTATACACACACACACACACACACACACACACATAAATGTGTATATATGTATACATATACATGTATACGTATACATATATACACATGTATATGTGTGTATATACATATGTATATATGTATGCATACATATAAGTATTATATATAAACATGTTTTTTTGGAGAAAGATACTATTTCACCAATCGAGTCATAGGTATCTAACGCATTCATACCTAATGATTTTCCATAAAGTGGTAAGGAAAGCTTGTATAAATCTTTTCATTTTCCAATTCGACCCGATCCATTCGTCCGTAGAGCTATTTACGAAAACTA
Organism: Dovyalis caffra; assembly: GCA_963924115.1. NCBI lineage: Eukaryota > Viridiplantae > Streptophyta > Magnoliopsida > Malpighiales > Salicaceae > Dovyalis > Dovyalis caffra. The sequence goes on from CAWUPB010001184.1 coordinate 29,270, forward strand.
TTTTGTTTCGAATGAACACGATATTGAGGAATTGTCCATACGTAAAATCATAATTCTTAATATGGGCCATTTTCACATAAAAAGGAAATCTTTTGTTACAATAGAAGCAGAAATGATGTAGATTATTCAAGAATCGAAGTTGGTTTGCTTTATAAAAAGAAGATATCAATTAACTTCTATGAAATGGTTTCATGGGATTTAGCCAATTGTCTTGATCGTGGGATATCATTGAGAAATAGGAATCCGTGTTATCAAAAGATTTCTTGCAATTATTTATAGTATGGAATGAGTCAATCATCCACTTTGGTATCTTATTGAACAAAAATGGTGATATTATTCCTCCATTGATCAAAAATTTTGATTTTGAACTAGTGTTGGCATATTGCCGACGAATATACAATCCATCCCCATTAACCACTCGAGCATTGACTTAGGAAGAAAAAATTCCGGACTTCTTAATAATCCTCCATAAACTTCCTTTCGTAATACCCTACCCCCAAGGGAAGTCGAATCTTCGCCGCCTCCTTAAAAGAGAGATGTCTTGAACTACTAGATTTCTTGCTTCAATATTACTTTTGTATTGCTTTTTCTTTCAACACTTATTAATGTTTGATCTTTGCATAATCTTCTTCAATGTCTTTTTCTTGGTTTGCGAGAATTGATTCAAGATCTACTTAATCCTCACGTTCTTTTTCTTCGTGATTTTGATTCTTTAATTTAATAGATTTTGTTTCATTCAATGATATAAAAGGATCATTATTTTTCTTTCTATTGATTTTTTTATTTTCACTAACATTTTTATTGCCATTAAAATTTAAAAGAAGTAATTTGATTGGTATCACCCATGATTTTATCTTATATGCGTTGTAAAGTATCACAAATTTTGGAAAGAACCAAAATTCTAAATTTGATATGGGACGATTTAGTATTTCTTCATTCATTCTCATCCAATTAAAAAGGTTTTTTTTTTTTTTGGTTTCGGTATCAATCCAAGATTCAATATTGACTTTCTTTCTAAGACAAAAATGGAGAATTCTACGATCCAAATATTTTTTATGCGAGCTTTTTTTCGTATCGATAATATCATCTTCTGCTACATGCTTATTGAAAGGGATACCTCCCAATATATCAATAATTGGTTTTTGATGATTTTTTAATTATAAAAAATCTCTTGCTTATTATGTAATTGGAATGATAATTCATAAATAGATGAGTCTTTCTTATTTTCATAATTAATGGATTTATATAATAAAATATTATATCTATAGTATTTTTTAAAATTATCTTTTTGGTTTGATAATGAATCTACTTCAAAATTATTTTGTTTTTCATAATGAATTAATTGGTCTTTTTCATATAAATTCCATTTGTGTAAATCTTTATTTTGAATCATATGCGATTGATTCATTCTATTTCACCATTTTTGTGATATTAATCTAGACCTCGTCGATCCCGTATATATCATATTTATATTGATAATTACTTCTTACCTAGTTTTTTCATTTATTCATTACAGAATTTCTAAAGTTTACATCTTTTAATTTAAATTGAAATCACCCTTGGATAATAAAATAATCTTTTATTTCATATTTTTAGAAAAAGAGATGCTCCGTGATATTGAAGGACGGATCTTAACTTATAGAGGTTAATAACTCGTGTTAGCACCTAATTTTTCTCCCCTTTATTTATTTATTTATTTATATTATTATGGAAAGATCCCAAAAAAATGATAAAATAAAACAATAAAAATAGAAAAAAAAGAGCGATCGAATGGTCTACTTTAGATTAATTCTAAGAATTGAGCTAATTGAGAAAAATAAAGGGTTGGAAACAATTAAAAAACAATCAAGGGCATAATTGAAAAAAAAATCAAAGCTTCAAGTCCTTTAATTAAAATAAAAGGGGTAGAAATGGAATAAATTAAAATAAAAGTCTCAATTATTTGCAATGGGAGGCTCAAATTAAAATAAAAAAAGAATCAAAATCGATCTCAAATTAATGTATGGGAAGAAACCAAGGACTAAAATGACATGATTTACAACCCACATATAAAACCATTTCATGCATTTTTTTACCTAGATCGCTCATCATCACCTTCACACATTTTCAGTCGCCACAAGCACTCTCGCACCAAGCTTCGGCATACCAACCTCCCACGCCACCGCCAGCCTCTCCCTCTCACCCACTCTAACTCCACAATCAGCCCCTCTCGCCCACTCTAGCTCCACACACAACACTCTCTAGTTCTCTCTCGCACCAAGCTAGCCCTCTCCAACCTACCGCACCCCACCACACACACACGCCACTTCCAACCACTCTCTCTCTCCGACTTCAGCTCCACAACCAGCCCTTCTCATCCACTTTAGCTCCACAATCAGCCCTTCTCGTCCGTAACAGCCCTCATGCAACTCCCTCCCTTGCCTCACACCAACAAAACCCCTCTCATAAACAACCGAAACAGCCCATCAAAACAAACTCTCCCTATAGCCCCCTTTTTAGCCGGCATTTTCCTCACATAAACTCGAGCCGAAACATAGCCATTGAAACCCCTACTTTAGCCTTCTTCAAAGCCCCTTAACCATCCCTCAAACCAGCCCTAAAACTAGCCCAAACAGACCTGAAAAACTTACCAAAAACCCTTCAAAATCAGCTCGAAAATGCTACCAACAATTGAAGAATAATGCATCCTATAGAGGTGCAAAATAAATAAAAATTTTCCTCCATCTAAAGCTTCAAGATCAAGCCGTTAAATCTACTAACCATACATACATGAATAATAAGCTATAAGTGAAGGATTACCTCTTGTAGCACATATCCGAATTCCTTTTCGCAAAGCCGTCCAAGTGTCCAGCCTCTATTGATGATCCACGCAGCCTAAGTATCCACAAAAAAGCACTCAAAATTAATGAGGTGCTAGCTCCACCTTTCCCGATTTTGTATTTCCTCTTGAAATCAATCCCGCACAATTTTGCGACAACCTTAAAAGAGAAGGAAATAATATTTCTTGCTAGGGTTTAAGAGAGAACTATTTTCTCGTTCATTTTCTCTCTTAGTCATACGCGCTAGGTGAATTTTGGGCTGGTCGAATTTTCTCTTCCCTTTTTCTTCTTTGTCTTGATCGAATTTTCCCTCTCCCTCCTATATATTTATAAGAGAGTTTCCTTGTCCTTGGAGGACAAGGAAAATGGCCAGCTTGAGTCAAAAAAGAACTCTAAGTTATTGCTTCTTTATCTTTCAAGAATGAAGAATTATCTTATATATGGACTATTTGATTATTATCTTTAAAACATTTAACCTTATCCAATAAAATTGATATTTATCTTTAAAACATTCAACATTATCCAATAAGGTTGATGTTTATCCTCTCACCAAAATTATCTTTAAGCTTTTTAATTAAATCTAATAAGGCAAAACTATTTTAGCCTAATTAATTTATTTGAACTATCCAAATAAATATTCTTATATTATTCTGGTGAGTTCCACATTAGGAAATAATTTTCCAAAATACCATTTAATCTAAATTAGGAAACTCCTTTCCTTTTAGGTTCTTTATTTCTAAATTTTAAACTAACTTCTAAATTAGGAAATCAATTTTTAAAATGGAAAAATTTTTATTTTTGGGAAACTTTTCATTTTTGAAAACTTTTCATTTTGGAAACTTTTTCCAAAATACGAAACTTTATAATTGGAAACTTTTTTCAATATTTTTGTTTCTCATTTGTAATGTGAATACTTAAACTTGTCGTGTGACTCAATAGGCTTCCTAGATATGTAGGTAATGTATCAAGAATAAAAGATTTCTCTTTAATCTCTTGATACGTAAATCAAGATTAGCCTATAGCAAAGCATCATGACTACTCAATTCTCTAGGAGGATTAGTTAATCTATTATTATTTTTCACGAGCATGGTTACCATACAATTCAATCCTCATGTCAACTTATCACAAGTGTGATCTTGAACTTGGTTTTTAATCTTGTTCGATTATGATCGCATAAGTTTTTTTCGATTCTCAAAAGTTTTAGCTCTTAGAGTAAGCTAACTATGCTCTATTGGTGTACTCTTACTATGGCCACAGCATTTCTTGAGCGTACATTTATCGAAGTGCAATGAGATAACTCATTTAACATACAAGGAATGATATTTCCTATCTTAGTCATACACTACCTCCATTAAATTCCTAGTGCACCCAACGAATTACCCACGTGCAACCCATTAATGGGTCTATCGAAACAAGTGTCAAAGTGCATAAGTCCTCCAATGAGATAGCCATGATGACTTCAAGTCTAAGAGCCATTTGTACCCATATTGTATGAGATTCCCGGATACTAAAACCAAATGGGTTCTCATGGCGAGTCAAGTCCAAGTGACATGTTCACTAACATAAATTACCTAAGCACTTGCTTTGGCATTACCATGCTACTAAGTTGAGATCTCCTACTCGCTATCATAGAACATGAGCATAGCCTTCACAAATTTTATTGGCATTTATTAATGTCCATTTTTGACAATGGTACGACTTGGGACATTTAATTATATCATTTATGTGCAATAGTGTTTGTCTCACATCTTTCGATCAATCACTATTGCAAATGCATATCATAAGGACTTCTATCTAATTCTACTAAACATGTAAACAGTAAGAATTAACAAAATGACTTCTTTATTATTATCAAAATAAATAATGCAATGATACATTAACTCAAACTCACCCATACATAGTTGGATCTTGGGCACCTACACTAATAGCGTACTCCAAAACCCCTTACAAAGCAACCCATTTGGACAGATTATTTGTACCACCAAAGCATCTCCAAAAACATCCCCAAACCAGCTTCAAAACCAACTAAAAACCCCCTAAAACACCCACTAAAATAGACACAAAACCTCCCTCAAAACAACCCTCTAAATACTTTTTTTAGTTACCGAAAAAGAGGAAAAAAAGCAAAAAAAAAAAATTTAAAAAGGAAAGACAAAATATTTTCTTGTATCCGATTGTTGGTAGAAACAACATGATATTATAGACTTTATTTGATTGATTTTTTTAATAGAAAGCAAGCTACAGAACTCATTTGGAGTTTTTAATAACTCTATAAATTTATAATAACTTTGGAACGTTTACTCGAGTAAATGAGGGTTTTTGGCCACCCTAGCGATACTCACCCTCACATTATTGACTAGTGGTTATCCTTCTTTTCTAGCTAATTAAATAGTCAATTATTATCAAGAACGAAGAAGATAGGATTGACTTCGGATCTAACATCGACACTTTGAGACCCCAAAAAGTGAACACATTCCTTTTCTTAGGAACGCATACAAGATTCATTACTACAAAAAGGATAATGATAACCCGACCATTAGTTATTTCATTTATTAACTACTTCATTTATGAATTTCATAATCATAGAAATAAAATACATATATATCCTACCGAAACAAAATTTGTAACTTGTTATCCTCTTGGCTAACAAGCAAAGATTTGGTTATCCGAACCGATTATGAAAATAAAATTTTAAAATTAAATTATCCCTTCTTTTTTATCATTTATATTTTTTTTTTATGAAAAATCATCAGCAATCCCTAAAAATTAAAAGACTTGACCATTAATCCATCATTTGATTATCTAATCTAATTATTCAAATAAAATTCTAAAATTAACCAACTAAAATAAAATTTGTTGAAATCACCTATGGATGGTGATGATGGATACATTACGTACGAGTAATGTGATTGTGAAAGTAGGAGATGGCAATGGTTGTGGTTTGGAGGATATGCCTACCAAGTGTTTGAGTTTTTGCTTATGAAAGGCCGAGTTTGTTATTTTGGGGAGGAGGATCGAGTTTAATGATGGAGGGTTTATAGAGGTTTAGGGTTGCTTGTTTTAAGGTCTTAGAAAGAGAAAGAGAGAGAGAGAGAGAGAGAGAGAGTTGATTTCTATTGTTAAGGGTAGTGGTGATCTTGTGTAAGGTTGCTACGGTTCGATAGTTATGATTGATGAGAAAAGGATATATAGGCAAAGGTCGGCTATAGATTGTACTATTTCCTTCCTTTTTTAAAAATATGATGGTTGTTATTTTGACATAGGCCGATTGCAACTATAGAGGAGAGGGTTCTGTATGTGATGGGATCCCGAGAAGATGGAGGCAAATGGGCTTTTGGTGACTACATAATGGTCAAAGGACTTTGGCTTAATAGAGAGGAAACTATGAGCTTGACAATGAAAAGCCATATAGATATGGTAGTTTGTAAAGACTTGGAGGAGGGAGGAAGATGGCATCTTTGGAAGAGCCATGACAACCATGCTTTTTCAATTAAGGTGACTACCTAACTTTTATTTTTTTGTAGAGATTACATTTTTAGGATTTTATTTTTTTTTTTTTTTTTTTTTTTTTTTTTTTTTGTGGAATAGGGAAATTGTGAAGGCCTACTAAAATGAAAGGAAAGAATTGCTTTGATAGGAGGTCTTTAAGGTTGTAAGATGAGTTATCTCCTCAATCATTTTCTTATTATTTATTTTTTTATATTTTACATTTTATATTTATTTTTTACATTTTTATTCTATTTTCATTTTTTAATTTTTGTATTAAATTTCAAACTAAAGAAAAATAAGATAAAATAAAACAATAAAATAAGGAACAAATAATATATATAAAAATATGAATAAATTTTGGGTTATGACAATTTTATTTACAATGCTTATGACGCAAAGTTAAATGAAAAATATGTTTTCAACGCCTTTGTATAATCAGCTTATAAAGAAATTCTTTTTTTTTTTTTTAGAGATTGGTCCGTGATTGAACTCGAAATTAAAACTATGATGAGATGACCTTGTTATGAAGGGCGACCCGCCTTGACAATTAAATATGCATTGCATTACTATGTTGTTAAAGATAACCTATCCCGAAAATTAAATAAGCAAGTAATGGAATAAAACGAAACCATTTCCCTTGAAAATAACAAATTTGTGCAAATGGAATAGAATATCATAAGGAATGGCACTCAAAACACAAAGTCTGTAAAATAAATAGATATATGGTTCTTTCTTTATTATGGCATGTGCATAGATAAACCAATAATTATATGAAAGCACGAAAAAATGCATCAAAGCCAATAAAGAAATGCATAAATCAGAAAACAAGCATTGGAAACCGAAGACCCGAAAGGCACATGATCATGAAAATCTTAGCACCATATGCAACAAACGAACCAAATCATTTCCCATGAAAAGAACAAATCAGTGCAAATGTAATGGAATATCATGAGAAATGGCATGGAGAATGATTGTACAATAAATATAAACATGGTCCAATTTTTCTTGCAGCATGGGCACAAATAAATCAATAATTTTTCTAATTAGATATCGAGAAAAAATATATGAAAGCCAATAAATGAATGTATAGAAGAGAATAACAGACAATGATTTGTATTGATGCAACAAAGAGGCCTTACAAAGAAAATACAAACCTAAAGGTCGAACAGAGACGAAGAATACGACGTGGAACCATAAAATGGAGAGTGATGGTAAGACAATAAGGAAGATCGCCTAACGACAGATCGTGAGATACGAAAGGAAAAGCCTCGAATAAAAAAGACAAAGAAAACCCAGTAAGAGAGAAAGGAAAGGCAAAGTATTTTTAGGAAGAAATAACAGGGATTTTTTCAAAAAAACAATGAAAAAAGCAAAGATCAACACAACACAATTTATTATTGTAATATAAAAAATAGCTTAAATCGTTATATCAGCCAAATGCTCATGCGAGCATGAGTGGAAAAAAGACAACAATTTTTTTTTTTGTTTTACTCCAATTGAAAAATGGTAAAGGATAGTGAATGTCAAAAAACCAAATATTTCCTATGAAAATAACAAATTTGTGTAGATAGAATGGAATAAACGAAACCATTTCCTATGAAAACAATAAATCCGTGCAAATGGAATGGAATATCATGAGCAATGGCACTTAGAACACAGGACTATAAAATAAACAGAAATGTTGTTCTTCCTCTATCATGACATGGGCATAGATAAACCAATAATTGCACAATTGTAGGAAAAACAATCAAAGCCAGTAAAGAAATGCATAAAATAGATAACAAGCAATGCAAACCCAAAAACCAGCTTTTAAAAAGCAAGGATAATGGGGAGTTCGGCAAGATAAAAACAAAGATGTTGCATATCATTTTTTGTTATGCGAGTTATGAAAGAGCATAGGTAATGGGGAGGTTCGACTAATCAAGAGCAAAAATGCAGCACGCCATTCTTTATTATTCAAAGTCAACCAAGCCCATAAATAGCACTATGGCATGTATATGTTAAAGGATAACGATATATAATCCGAAGACATGAAAGGCACATAACTAAAATCTTACCCCCATATTCAATAAAGGAATGTCAAAAGAACAAAATCATTTCCTATAAAAACAACAAATCTATGCAAATTGAATGGAATAGCATGAGAAATGGCACAAAGAAAACAATTAAAGCTATAAAAAAACACGGATATAGTACATTTTTTCTCATGGCATGGTCACAAACAAACAAATAATTTCTCTAATTAAATATCGAAAAAAATTTATGAAAGCCAATAAATGATTGCATAAAAGAGATAACAAGAAATGATTTATAACGATGCTACAAAGAGGCCTAATAAAAACATACAAACCTAGAAAACAAATAGAGAAAAAGAATACAATCGTGGCATCACGCAATGGGGAGTGATGGCAAGACAATAGGGAGGATTACCTAACAAAGAAAGTGTGAGATGCGAAAGGAAAAGCCTAAACAAAAAAGACAAAGAAAACCAAGTAAGAGAGAAAGAAAAGATAAAGTATTTTCAGGAAGATATAAGAAGGATTTTTTTCAAAAAACGAAGAAAAATGAAAATATCAATAGCGTAGAATACACAATTCTAATATAAAAAATAGCTTAAATATGTTATGCCGGCCAAATGCTCATGCAAGCATAAGTGGACCACAAAGATGTAACATGTCTTTCTTTCTATTCTAATTAAAACAAGTTCATCAAAGAGCTACCTAAATTTAAGTTAAAGAGAAAACAAGATGCGGGATAAAGTGCAAATAGCGAACCGAATTGAAGGACCATAGAAATCAAATTTTCGATAAGGAAAACGCACGACCTATCATTTTCAAGAAATTAGAAAGCAAGCAACAAAAAAGCCAAATAATGGAAAGTCAATTGTTTTTTTAAAAAAATCAATTGCTTATCCAATTAGCATCCAAACCTTCTAATTGACATGAAATATCAAAGTAAACTACTTCTAAGGAACAAGGTGCATATAAAATCTACAAGCAAGATCGAGTCATCAACCGTATTTTTTTAATTTTCTCCAATCTTAAACAACACAAGAAAAATTAGACGTATTTAAATATAAAAACATCTAAAAAATCACAATGTTTTTCTATCAACACAATTAAGCTCTTCTATTGATGTCTATCACCAACAGATCACCGTCAAGCTTTGGCCAACACGAGTAAAAGTGAATCAAATTGGCTATCTGCTAACACACGACTCAACTTATTCCGTGGTATGTTTTTAATGGGATGGCCGGACATATGCATGCCTCTAGGGAGATGTGTAAGCATTCCGGAGTTCGGTTTGTTATGCGAGTTATGAAAGAGCAAAGGTAATGGGGAGGTTCGACGAATCAAGAGCAAAAATGCAGCATGCCATTCTTTATTATTCAAAGTGAACCAAGCCCATAGATAGCACTATGACATCTACATGTTAAAGGATAACAATATATAATCCGAAGACATGAAAGGCACATGATCACTAAAATCTTAACACCATATTCAATAAAAGAGTGTCAAAAGAACCAAATCATTTCCTATAAAAACAACAAATCTATGCAAATTGAATGGAATAGCATGAGAAATGGCACAAAGAACACAATTAAAGCTATAAAAAAAACACGGATATAGTACATTTTTTCTCATGGCATGGTTACAAACAAACCAACAATTTTTCTAATTAAATATCGGAAAAAAATTTATGAAAGCCAATGAATGAATCCGTAGAAGAGATAATAAGCAATGATTTATAACGATGCTACAAGAGGCCTAATAAAAACATGCAAACCTACAAAATGAACAGAGAAAAAGAATACAATGGTGGAATCACGCAATGGAGAGTGATGGCAAGACAATAGGGAGGACTACCTAACGAAGAAAGTGTGAGGTGCGGAAGGAAAAGCCTAAACAAAAAAGACAAAGAAAACCAAGTAAGAGAGAAAGAAAAGGCAAAGTATTTTCAAGAAGAAATAAGAAGAATATTTTCAAAAAACGAAGAAAAATAGAAATATCAATAGCGTAGAATACACAATTCTAATATAAAAAATACCTTAAATATGTTATGCTAGCCAAATGGTCATGTAGGCATATGTGCAACACAAAGATGCAAAACTTTTTTTTATTCTAATTAAAACGAGTTCATCAAAGAGCTACCTAAATTTAAGTTAAAGAGAAAACAAGTATACGGGATAAAATGCAAACAACGAACCGCATTGAAGGACCATAGAAATCAAATTTTCGGTAAGGAAAAGGCACGACCTATCATTTTCAAGAAATTAGAAAGCAAGCAACAAAAAAGCCAAATAATGGGAAGTCAATTGTTTAAAAAAAAATCAATTGCTTATCCAATTAGCATCTCGGACCGTCTAATTGATATGAAATATCAAGGTAAACTACTTCTAATTAACAAGGTGCATATAAAATCTACAACAAGGTCAGTCGTCAGTTGTATTTTTTTATTTTCTCTAATCTTAAACACCACAAGGAAAATTAGACGTATTTAGATATGAAAACATCCGAAAAATCACAATGTTTTTCTATTTGCACAATTAAGCTCTTCTATTGATGTCTATCACCAACACTCACAGCCAAGCTTTGGCTAACACGAGTAAAAGTGAATCAAATTTGCTATCTCCTAACACACGACTCAACTTATTTCGCAAGTATGTTTTTAATGGGATGGTCGGACATATGCATGCCTCTAGGGAGATGTGTAAGCATTCCAGCAGTTCAGCTTTGTTATGCGAGTTATGAAAGAGCAAAGGTAATGGGGAGGTTCGAAGAACCAAGAGCAAAAATGAAGCATGCCATTCTTTATTATTAAAAGTGAACCAAGCCCATAAATAGCACTATGGCATGTATATGTTAAAGGATAAAGATATATAATCCGACGACATTAAAGACACATGATCACTAAAATTTTACCACCATACTCAATAAAGGAATATCCAAAGAACCAAATCATTTCCTATAAAAACAATAAATCTATGCAAATTGAATGGAATAGCATGAGGAATGACATAAACAACACAATTAAAGCTATAAAAGAAACACAGATATAGCACATTTTTTCTCATGGCATGGTTACAAATAAACCAACAATTTTTCTAATTAAATATCGAAAAAAATTTATGAAAGCCAATAAATGAATGCATAGAAGAGATAACAAGCAATGATTTATAACGATGCTACAAAGAGGCCCAATAAAAACATGCAAACCTACAAAACGAACAGAGATGAAGAATACAATGGTGGCAATGCACAATGGGGAATGATGGCAAGACAATAGGGAGGACTACCTAACAGCAGAGTGTGAGGTGCGTAAGGAAAAGCCTAAACAAAAAAGATAGAGAAAACCAAGTAAAAGAGAATAAAAAGGCAAAGTATTTTCAGGAATAAATGAGAAGGATTTTTTCAAAAAACGAAAGAAAATAGAAATATCAATAACGTAGAATGCACAATTCTAATATAAAAAATAGCTTAAATATGTTATGCCGGCGAAATGCTCATGCAATCATAAGTGGAACACAAAAATGCAACATGTCTTTTTTTTTTATACTAAGTTAAAACAGTTCATCTTTCCGGTATGAATAATCAAACATGTTATAAGAAATGCAATCATACATTATTAAATGCAACGTAATCAAGAAAATGTATGTTAACAGTTAGCTAAAAACATCTGTGCGAGTTCAAGAAAATGCAAGATAAACGGTTGTAGTTTACAATTTAAGAAAATACCACATTAGAAGTTCTCGCTTACAAGTTGAAATCACTATAAGGAGAAGAGAGAATGCAAAACCGGAAGAACTTTGAAAAATCAAAATCAAATATCAATATAGAAAAGAACAATGAAATAACAAGTATAAATCACTTGTGATCCAAATGAGGAACACAAAGAAAAGGTCTTTCCAAATGAGGAACATAGAACTCCGATGCAATGCATTAACATAATATGGTGCTTAACAAGAAAGTAGATCTTGTAATGAAAAGGAGTGGAATCAACTCGTTTTTAACAAAACATGAGGAAATAAATTTACGGATCAATGGAAAATAACAATTCAGATCTCTAGGACTTCTATGCCTTTTGTGATGGAAAATCCTACCGAACACAGTAGAAATAGCTCGGGGATTATCAAGCATATCCAACTTGTAAATAATACAACAAACAAACTTTCCCATGCTAATGAAATGTAATAATAATTGACTTTAATACACTACATGTATATATATATATATAAAGATTTTGTTAATCCGTATGCTTGAAAGTTCGAAATCAAAGGCAATGCCTACCTTTCTAAAAGCCCATATATCATCCAAAGAAATTGGCAATATCGTCTTCGAATAGCATCAAGAACATCTTTAAATGTAGTATCGCCATAATATTCAACAACACCAAAGTTGATAAAATTTCCGAGCAACACTATCACACGTAATATAAGCAACTATGTAATGTGGCCTCAACATATAATTAGGAGATCAACTCGAAACTAAGAAGGAAAAAGGAGGAAAGTCAATCAGAAAAAGATTTTACAATAAGCTAGCCGAAATAATTTCCGAACAACTGCCACAACACAAACCAAAAAATGTCACCATCAAATGAATCGTAAAATTTCTTCATTAAACATGCATAGAAGACAGTGATTATCAAACATAATGTTCACTCTCTCTTACAGAGCTTAGATGAAATAATGAACCTTGTTGCACTTGTTACCGGCATGAATTTAGTCGTAAAGTACAAGTAAGCGTCCCTTTTAATACCTTCTCATGCATTAAATTTTCCACAAATTACATAATTTGTTATCCTCATCAAGTATGCATGTAGCATTAGATCCTATGTTAGACAAAACTTATGTATGGACTATCCATGTCACCATCATTCTTTTAGTGCTCATTCTCCATCCCTAGTCACACAATAATTTTCCTCCGATTCCATAATTGATTAGATATAAGTACTAGCATTAGACCCACAACCAAGCAGAGCCATGTCATTGAAGGATTGCATAACAATAAGAACCCCTAACTTCAACATGTCAACCTTGTTCATCGTGCACAAGGAATTATTGGCAGCATGCTATTAAATAGAAATGCTATGAACAAATTTGAAAATGAAAGAATAATAATTTGAATGGATACATCCAATAACAATGCTTAAACGAGATGCTAATTCCCTTGTATTTAGAGGTGCATAAGTCTACTCGGTGGGCAAGAGACAATATTTGATCCATAAGCTACAATCACCTCGTCGCCTTCTCGAAAAAGTATCGAGCCATTAGGAGATGATGAACAAAAAGTCATTCCTTGGAATTGTTCTCGCACCATGTCGCAATAAATTTCATCAATGGAATTGTTACCCGCATGATTTTTTATTTTTGGTTTTTGGTTTTTGTGTCGTTGTCATCCAAACATATAAAGAGAAATATTTTACTTGCTCAAAATGGACAGAGGATGCTCCTAAGTATATAAAGTTTCTACGAGTGGGAAAAGGAATAATAGATAAGTGCCAATTTTTACCGTTTTCTTAAGCGTAAGATATAGGGTAGTTCTCCTTTTCGAAGATTTTGGAAATATTGGCAATGGGAAGGATGACCAACTCGTTGACATGGCAAACGAGGGATAAGGGTGCAAGAAGGATGAAAATACTTTTTGTTGAATGAAACTGCAGACTTTGTCTTAGATTTCACCAACAGGACATTAGCCGTGGAGGGTATTTTTGCACTAAGTTTGTCTCATGAAGAAAAGAATGAAAAAATAGAGAGTATGGTTAATGAATTTGAAAAATCACAAGCAAATCAGAATATGCTATGCATTGTTGACTCTATGGTTAGCTAGACTAGCCCTTTAAAGAACAATATCCTTGTTTCAGACCATTTAGAGTGGGCGTAATGAAAAGCTTTCAAGAGCACCTAGCATTTTTGTTATCAAACTGAAGACAGAAATTTTGAAGACTTCACTAAGCATTTTTATCATCAAACTCGAATATAGGAATTTTGAAGACTTCATTTTTCTCGCTTTATTTAACTCCATTGATTCTTTTGGACAATTTACCCGAAATTTTATGTTTCGATTTTCTTTACCTCGTCCAACTTTGTAAGTACCACCTTATAGACCGAGCTATTAGAACCGAACCCTTGTTTTTTTCACTCTTCATATCCCACTCTTTCATGGTCTTATGATTTTATCATTCGGAATTATTACATGCTCTTGATTCTTGAATTAATTAGGAATTATTTTTAACATAACAAGATCCAAGTACAAATCGAAATATATTTGACACACTTAGATATTTTAAAAGTCATTGGCTTATTTATTCCATTAGTTTTAATCGAAACCACCTAAATAACCCTAAAACAACGTCAATCACAATATTTTTTTTGTTGATATTATTATTATTATTTTAATTACAAATGACGAATTATGCAAACTTAATAAAATATGTCGATATATAGACAGATAATTGTCTTATGCATTAATTTGCTCGGTTGCTCACATTACCTCTGTGGTTTCGAGACAAATGCGCAATGGCTTTGGATAGAAGTAGTATGTGTTATGGACAAAGAAATTCAAAAAGGAAGCCATATGTTATAGAATTAAAAACACAAGAAAGTTAGAAAGAAATGAAACAAAGAAGCAGGCAAAGGAAAAGAAGGAAACAAACCAAAATTTATAAAGCATATGCAAAGATTAGTTACTACAACATGATTATCAATCTAATCGTGGCCATTGCTAGTCCTCTAAGGTCCCTCATCAACCCAATCAATGCATATTTTAGTGATTCCAAGCAAAACATTGCACCAAGTACAGCATTTCAAACAGGATAAAGTGTATAGGGCAAAATGATATTCCAATGTTAATGTTAAAGATACTAAGGTCGTCTTAATAAAAGCCTAATACAAGCAAAAGATGTAAAATTGTCTCATTCATATCCAACAAAAATGATAGTTACTCTTTAAAGCACGAAATATGTATGAGAAGAAAATTCAATGAGCTAGCACCATTTATCAATTAATATTCTACTCGTTCTACGATTCACCTCGCTAGATATTTATTATTACCATGTTCTCCTCCCTTCCATATATCCGAACCTAAAAAAATGCCGATCTAAATAAAACAAGTACAAACCAAGAGCTATAATGCATCTTTAAGCGTAATAATGTAGAATTATGACCGACCTTGTTGCCACTTCGAAGAAGATACTTAAGGTATCATTGATTGCCTTATTGCTCCGCAAATAGGAACGTTGTTGGCATTAAATGAATTTCAAGAGAAAGAAATTTGAATAAGGTATGCATTACCATATCCGAGTATGCCCGAATAATTAAGGCAAGTTTTTGAATGACATATTCCAATAGTTTTATGCTATCATCAATCCCTTAATGCTCATATGATTAGGTATAAAAATGCTACAAAAAAAAAAATTAAAAAGAACCGTAAAATATGAAACTCGATTTGAAAGGGATGAAGCAGTGGGGGTTTCGGCACTTATATTTCAAATTAATTTACTTCGAAGGATGCAATTCCCGAACATGGACATAAGAATTCATAAGATAATGGAAGAATGTCGAATAGCATGATTAAGTCTTTGCTTACCGAGTTGAGAATATCTCTAAGAACTTCAAAAAAGAAAAAGAATACGAAATATAAGAAACGGAGGTAAAGAACAAGTATAAATGTATAAATGCATCTTGGACTACAAATCGAAGTGCGGTTTCTCTACATTTAATTCTATTGCATGTAAGAACTTGTTCCTTTGCATTCAAGCAACTTTTGCCTCTTTACCCGAATAGTAGATTGGTGGTTCTCCTTAGTTATTACTCGAATACCGGATTGGCGATGCTCCTTAGATATATATTGCAACAAATGTAGAGATTGCACTCCAACCCCGATTAACCCCCCACACGCACACACCAAGAAGAAAAAATAAAAGGAAATTGGCACACCATTGTAGTTGGTAGTTGCAAATATTAGCAGTAACCCATTATATAAGCATCTCCAATTATGGCCTCGAGCCCATACAAAAAACTCGCACAACAAAATCCTATCCCAAAGATCAACACCTATAAGCTTTGAGTCTACTTGCAATATAAAAATATATGATTGATATACTCAGCTGCTTCATTCCACATAAAATGTCTATTTACCCTTCTAGTCTACTTGTTCATCGCGACACAAAGAATTATTGGCCAGCATGCTATTAAATAGAAAAAGAAATGCAATGAAAAATTTAAAAATAAAAGAATAATAATTTGAATGCCTACCTCTAGTAACAATAGTTAAACAGATGCAAATTCCCTTGCATTTGGAGGGCCATATATCTACTTGGTGGGGAAAAGACAAAATATTAGATCCATAAGCTACAATCAGCTTACTGACTTTCGAAAAAGTATCAGGCCATGAGGGGGTGATGAAAAAAGAGTCAGATCTCTTGGACTTGTTCTGCACCATCTCAGCAATAAATTTCAACAATGGAATTGTTACCTGCACGATGGATTTTTTTTTTGGTGCTGTTGTCTTCCAAACATAAAAAGGGAAAATTTGACTTGCTCGAATGGGACAGAGAATGTTCCTAGTATATAAAGCTTCTACAAGTGAGATAACGAATAAAAGATAAGTATCCATTTTTTAATGTTTTCTTAAGCAGAAGATATAGGAAATTTATCATTTTTTAAGATTTTGGAAAGATTCGCATCAGGAAGGAAGGATGACCCACTCATTGACATGGTATGAAAATACCATTTGTTGAATGAAACTACAGCTTTGTCTCAGATTTCACCTGCAGGACATTAGTTAGGGGAGGGCATTTTTGCACTGGTTCATTGAAGATCTAAATTTCAAAAGTCTCCTAGAAAATCAACAAGCCCATGCCATAGTAGAACATCTTTCTATTCCGAAAATGTCTGCGATCTTTTGAAAATGGAAAGTTCTCCACCTACAAATGAAGACAAAAGGAGTATTGAATATAGTTATAACCTTAGAAACTTAGTAATTTAAATTGTATATTTAAATAGGAGTGAAAAAGATGCTCTGCATTAACGTTAGGTGATAAAGTAAATTTAATGATGTAATAGTGTCCAACTCCAAATGCAGCCTCCCTTCCATGTATTGAACCTAAAAAATGCTGATCTTCATAAAACAAGAAAGAACCAAGAGCTATAACGCATCTTTAAGCAGAATCACGTAGAATTATGACTGACCTTGTTGCCACTTTGAAGAAGATACTTAAGGTGTCATTGATTGCCTTATTGCTCTACAAATAGGAATTTTGTTGGCATTCAATGAATTTCAAGTGAAAGAAATTTGAATAAGGTATGCATTACCAGATCCATGTATGCTTGAAGAATTAAGGCAATTTTTTGAACAACATATTCCAATAGTTTTATATGATCATCAGTCACAGAACACTCATATGATTAGGTACAAAATTGCTGCAAGAAAAAAAATGTCCAGTGAATTAATAACATATGGTCTACTACTAGAATCTAAGGGATGAACTTCAAGTGTTTCAACTCTAGTAGGGGTGGTCGGCAAGGGATCTGTTACCTTCTCTGTTGTTAATCTTAGTCCAACAAGTTTTATCTGCTAATCTAAATACAGGTATTCAGGAAGGAAACTCAGTATCTTATGGGATAGGTAGGAGTGCCATGGTGGTGTCTCACTTGTTCTATGCAGATGATATACTTATATTTACTAAGGGTTCTAAGAGGTCCCTACAGTACCTTCGACAATTGATTGCATAATATGAGAAGTATTCATGTCAGTTATTGAATCTTTTAAAGAGTAGTTTCTATGCACCTGAACATATGATTGTTGCTCGGATATCCCATATTAAGAGCTGGATAGGATGTAGCAATATGCACCTTTCGATGACTTATTTAAGGGTCTTGTTATTCTATGGTTGACTTAAAAAGGTATATTTTCAGCATATGCAGAGCAGATTTAATGCTCATATTAGAGGTTGGAAACAAAGCCACTTTTTTTTGTTCCAGAATTACTTTACTCAGGTCAGTAGTTTGCAGCATGCCGATTCATACTCGTACTGCTATCCCATTTCCCAAAATATAAATTCACCAATTGGAAAGCATCATGGCTGACTTCCTATGGAATGCTGCTAAGGGGCCAAGACATCATTGGATTTCCAAGGTAATAATAACTGATCTTTAATAGATTGCATGTATACATCTGAAAGCTTTTGACAATCCCTAGGCTTGAAAGTCTGAAATCAAAGGCAATGTCTACCTTTCTAAAAGCCCATATATCAGCCAAAGAAATTGGCAATATCGCTTTCAGAATAGCATTAAGAACATCTTTAAATGTAGTAACGCCATACTATTCAACAACACCAAGGTTGATAAAATTTCCGGACAACACTATCACATAGAATATAAGCAACTATAAAAAGTGGCCTCAACATATAATTAGGAGATCAACTGAAAATAAGAAGGAAAAAGAAGGAAAGTCAATCACGAAAAAGATTTTACAATAAGCTAGCTAAAACAATTTCCGAACAGCTACCACAAAAACAAAAAAACCAGAAAATGTCACCATCAAATAAATCAGAAAATTTCTTCATTAAACATGCATAGAAGACCGTGGTTATCAAACATAATGTCCACTCTCTCTTACAGGCTTAGATGAGATATCCACCACCAGTTTGATTCAGTTTGTCTAATAAAGCATCTTGTCGCACTAGTTAGTGGCATGAATTTAGCTGTAAAATACAGTAAGCATCCCTTTTAATACCTTCTCACGCATTAAATTTTCCTCAACTTACATAATTTGTTATCCTCAGTAAGTATGCATGAAGCGTTGGATCCTATGTTAGACAAAACTTATGCATAGACTATCCATGTCACCATCATTCTTTTAGTGCTCATTCTCCATCCATAGTCACACAATAATTTTCATCTGATTCCATTGGACCCACAATCAAGCAGGCCAGGTCATTTAAGGATTGCATAACACCCCTAACTTCAACATGTCAACCTAGTTCATCACAGACAAAGAATTATTGGCCAGAATGCTATTAAATAGAAAAAGAAATGCAATGAAAAATTTTAAAATTAGAAGAATAATAATTTGAATGCTACCTCTAGTAACAATAGTTAAACAGATGCAAATTCCCTTGCATTTGGTGGGCCATACATCTACTTGGTGGGGAAAAGACAAAATATTAGATCCATAAGCTACAATCAGCTTACAGACTTTCGAAAAAGTATCAGGCCATTAGGAGGTGATGAAAAACAGAGTCAAATCTCTTAGACGTGTTCTGCAGCATCTCAGCAATAAATTTCAACAATGGAATTGTTACCTGCACGATGGTTTTTTTTTGTTTTTCATGTTGTTGTCTTCCAAACATAAAAAGGGAAAATTTTGACTTGCTCGAATGGGACAGAGAATGTTCCTAGTATATAAAGCTTCTACAAGTGGGAAAATGAATAAAAGATAAGTATCCATTTTTAATGTTTTCTTAAGCGGAAGATATAGGATAGTTATCCTTTTTGAAGATTTTGGAAAGGTTGGCATCAGGAAGGAAGGATAACCCACTCGTTGACATGGTATGAAAATACCATTTGTTGAATGAAACTGCAGCTTTGTCTCAGATTTCACCAGCAGGACATTAGTTAGGGGAGGGCATTTTTGCACTAAGTTTGTCTCATAAAGAAAAGAATCATAAACTAGGGAGTATCGTTAATGATTTTGAAAAATCACAAGCAAATGAGAATATGCTATGCATTGTTGACTCTCTGGATAGCTGGACTAGCCCTTTAAAGAACAGTATCCTTGTTTCAGACCATTTAGAGTGGGCAGAATGAAAAGCTTTCAAGAGCACCTAACATTTTTATTATCAGACCTAAGACAGGAATTTGAAGACTTCACCAAGCATTTTTATTATCAAACTGAAGATAGGAATTTTGAAGACTTCATTTTTCTGCATTATTTAAATCCTTTGATTCTTTTGGCTGATTTATTAGAAATTTTATGTTTCGATTTTCTTTACCTTTCCAACTTTGTAACCACCTCCTTATAGACCGAGCTATTAGGACTGAACCCATATTTTTTTCCTCTTCATATCCTACTATTTCATGGTCTTACGATTTTCTTATTCGTTATTATTACATGTTGTTGATTCTTGAATTAATTAGGAATTATTTTTAACATAACAAGATCCAAGGTACAAATCGAAGTATATAGGACACACTTAGATATTTTAAAAGTCATCTGCTTAATTATTCAATTAGTTGTAATCAGAAACCACCTAAATAACCCTAAAACAGCATGAATCACAATTTTCTTTTTTCTGTTAAAATTATTACTATTGTTTTTTAATTACTAATGATGAATTATGCAAACTTAATAAAATATGTCAGATATATAGACAGATAATTGTCTTATGCATTAATTTGCTCATTTCCTAACATTACCTCTAGGGTTTCAGACCAATGTGCAATGGCTTTGGATAGAAGCAGCATGGGTTATGGATAAAGAAATTAAAAAAAGGAAGACCCCTATGTTTTAGGACTAAAAACACAAGAAAGTTAGAAAGAAATGAAAAAGAATCAGGAAAAGGAAAAGAAGGAAACAAACCAAAATTTGTGAAGCATATGCAAAGATTAGTTACTAGAAGAAATGAGCTAGCACTATTTATCAATTAACGATTCACCTCGCTGCATATTTATTGTTACCATTTTCTCCAGTTAATATCTGTTCAAAATTTAAGCAAATAGCAGAACTTGTTAATTTCTACCATACGCCAAAGACCAAGCCTCTATTTGATAATTCATATCCAATAGGCAATGTTTCACATGACAAATAATCACTTTGTTAGGCCCCCTTGAGTTGGCATCTGATACACTGAATAACTCATGCGAAGAATGACTTGAGTTGACCTAATATATGTGGTCAGGTTTCTCTAAGTTTTATGCCGAGAAGAGCTAGAGATTCTGACAAAAGCGCTTTGGGACATGAAAGTCAAAATTAAGTGTTATAGAATGAGATGAAACAGACTACATCATACAGATTCAAATGAAAATGGGTATATACTAGATGAATGTGAGCCAAAATACTATAATAAAAATTCAAATAAATTACCTGGAGAATATGGCTCATTGAAGATCTAAATTTCAAAAGACTCCTCGGAGAAAATCAACAAGCCCATGGCATAGTAGAATGTCTGCGATCTTTTGAAAATGGACAGTTCTCCACCTGCAAATAAAGACAAAAGGAGTATTGAATATAGTTATAACCTTAGAAACTAAGTAATTTAAATTCTATATTTAAATAGAAGTGAAAAAGATACTCCGCATTAACGTTAGATGATAAAGTAAATTTAATGATTTAATAGCATCCAACTCCAAATGCAGCCTCCCTTCCATATATCTGAATCTAAAAAAATGCTGATCCAAATAAAACAAGTATGAACCAAGAGCTATAACGCATCTTTAAGCAGAATAATGTAGAATTATGACTGACCTTGTTGCCACTTCGAAGAAGATACTTAAGGTATCATTGATTGCCTTATTGCTTTGCAAATAGGATCGTTGTTGGCATTAAATGAATTTCAAGAGAGAGAAATTTGAATAAGGTATGCATTACCACATCCAAGTATGCCTAAAGAATTAAGGCAATTTTCTGAACAACATATTCCAATAGTTTTATGCGATCATCAATCCCTTAATGCTCACATGAGTAGGTATAAAAATTCTGCAAAAAAAAATAAATAAAAATTAAAAAGAATCAGCAAATATGAAACTGATTTGAAAGGGATAAAGCAGTGGGGGTTTCTGGCATTTATATTTCAAATTAATTTACTTCAGAAGGATGCAATTCCTGAACATGGACATAAGAATTCATAAGATGATGGAAGAATGACAGAATAGCATGATTAAGTCTTTGCTTATTGAGTTGAAAATATCTCTAAGAATTTCAAAAAAGAAAAAGAATATGAAATATAAGAAAAGGAGGTAAAGAACAAGTATAAATGTATAAATGTCTCTTAGACTACAAATCGGAGTGCGATTTCTCTACATTTAATCCTATTGCATGTGAGAACTTGTTCCTTTGCATTCAAGCAACTTTTGCCTCTTTATCCGAATACTAGTTTGGTGGTTCTCCTTAGTTATTACCCGAATACTGGATTGTTGATGCTCCTTAGTTATATATTGCAACAAATGTAGAGATTGCACTCCAACCTCGATTAAACCCCCACACACACACATCAAGAAGAAAAAATAAAACGAAATTGGCACACCATTGTGGTTGGAAGTTGCAAATATTAGCAGAACCCATTATATAAGCATCTCCAATTATGGCCTCGAGCCCATACAAAAAACTACACAATAAAATCCTATCCCAAAGATCAACACCTATAAGCTTCGAGTCTACTTGCAACATAAAAATATATGGTTGATATACTCAACTGCTTCATTCCACATAAATCGTCTATTTACTCTTCTAGTCTGCTTGTTCATCGCACACAAAGAATCATTGGCCAGCATGCTATTAAATACAAAAAGAAATGCAATGAACAAATTTAAAAATAAAAGAATAATAATTCGAATGCATACCTCTAGCAACAATAGTTAAACGGATGCACATTCCCTTGTATGTGGAGGTACACATATCTACTTGGTGGAGAAGAGACAAAATATTTGATCCATAAGCTACAATTAGCAATGAATTCCACCAATGGAATTGTTACCTGCAAGTATGGTTTTTTTTTTTTTTTCATGTTGTTGTCTTACAAACATAAAAAGGGAAATATTTGACTTGTTTGAATGGGACGAGAGAATGCTTCTAGTATATAAATCTTCTACAAGTGGGAAAATGAATAATAGATAAGTACCCATTTTTAATGTTTTCTTAAGCGTGAAGATATAGGGTAGTTATCCTTTTTTAAGAAATTGGAAAGAACGGCATTAGGAAGGATGAGCAACTCATCGACATGGTATACAATGGACAAGGGTGCAAGAAGTATGAAAATACCATTTGTTGAATTAAACTGCAACTTTGTCTCCAATTTCACCTACGGGACATTAGTCGTGGGAGGGTATTTTTGCACTAGGTTTGTCTCATGAATAAAAGAATGAGAGAAACTAGGGAGTATGGTTAATGATTTTGAAAAATCACAAGCAAATCAGAATATGCTATGCATTGTTGCCTCTCTAGATGGTTGAACTAGCCCCTTAAAGAACAATATCCTTGTTTTAGACAATTTAGAGTGGGCGTAATGAAAAGCTTTCAAGAGCACCGAGCATTTTTATTATCAAACGAGAAGACAGGAACTTTGAAGACTTCACCAAGCATTTTTATTATCAAACCGAAGATAGAAATTTGGAAGACTTCATTTTTCAGCATTATTTAAATCCTTTGATTCTTTTGGTTGATTTACCGAAAATTTTATGTTTTGATTTTCTTTACCTTTCCAACTTTGTAAGCACCTCCTTATAGACCGAGCTATTAGAACGGAACAAATGTTTTTTTTCCCCTTCATATCCAACTCTTTCATGGTCTTATGATTTTAATTTTTATTATTATTACATTCTCTTGATTCTAGATTTAATTTGGAATTATTTTTAACATTACAAGATCCAAGGTACGGATCCAAAATATATTGGACACATTTAGATATTTTAACAGCTTATTGGCTTATTTATTCAATTAACCGTAATCGAAACCACCTAAATAACCCTAAAACAACGTGAATCACAATTTTTTTTTCTTTTAAAATTATTACTATTTTTTTTAATTACTAATGACAAATTATGCAAACTTAATAAAATATGTCACATATATAAACGAGATAATTGTCTTATGCATTAATTTGCTTGCTTGCTCACATTACCTCCGGAGTTTCGGACCAATGTGCAATGGCTTTGGATAGAAGCAGTATGTGTTATATATAAAGAATTTCGAAAAAGGAAGGCATATGTTCTAGGACTAAAAACGCAATAAAATTAGAAAGAAATGAAAAGGCAACAGTGCAAAGGAAAAGAAGGAAACAAACCAAAATTTATAAAGCATATGCAAAGATTAGTTACTAGAAGAAATCATATGATTATCAACCTAATTTTACCCATTGCTAGTCATCTAAGGTCCCTCATCAACCCAATCAATGCATATTTTACCGATTCCAAGCAAAACATTGCATCGAGTATAGATTCCAACTCGGCTAAACTATATAGGGCATAATGATATTCCAATGTTAAAATTATAGACACTAAGGTTGTCTTAATAAAAGCCTAATACAATCAAAAGATGTAACATTGTCTCATTAATATCCAATGAAAAAGATAGATACTCTTTAAAGCACGAAATATGTATGAGAAGAAAATTCGAGTGAGCTAGCAGTATTTATCAATTAATATTCTCGCTATTTTAAGATGCACCTTGCTAAATATTTATTGTTACCATGTTCTCTTGTTAATTTCTGTTCAAAGATAAGCGAGATCGCATAACTTGCTAATTTCTACCTTAAGCCAAAGACCTAGCCTCCATTTGATAATTCATATCCAATAGGCAATGTTTCACATGACAAATAAACACTTTGTTAGATCCCTTGAGTTGGCATCTAATACACCGAATAACTCATGTGAAAAATGACTTGGGTTGACCTAGCATCCGTGCTCGTGGTTTCTCCGAGTTTTATGCCGAGAAGAGCTAGAGATTCTAATGAAAGCGCTTAAGACATGACAATCAAAAATAAGTGTTACAGAATGAGATGAAACAAGGAACTACATCATACAAGTTCACGTGAAAATGGGTATATACTAGATGAATGTGAGCCAATATAATGTAATGAAAATTCAAATTAATTACCCGGAGAATTGGTTCATTAAAGATCTAAATTTCAAAAGACTATCCTCCAAGAAAATCAGCAAGCCCATGGCATAGTAGAACATTGTTCTATTGCGAAAATGCTTGTGATCTTCGGAAAATGGACAAGTCCTCCACCTACAAACGAAGACAAATGGAGTATTGAATATAGTTATAACTTTAGAAACTAAGTAATTTAAATTCTATATTTAAATACAAGTGAAAAAGATATTCTACATTCATGTTACGCACTAAATTAAATTTAATGATTTAATAGTGTCCAACCTCCCTTCCATGTATATGAACCTAAAAAAATGCCGATCTTAATTTAACAAGTACGAACCAAGAGCTATAACACATCTTTAAACAGAATAATATAGAATTATGACTCACCTTGTTGCCACTTCGAAGAAGATACTTAAGGTATCATTGATTGCCTTATCGCTTCCGCAAATAGAACCGTTGTTGGCATTAAAAGAATTTCAAGAGAAAGAAATTTGAATAAGGTATGCATTACCACATCCAAGTATGCCTAAAGAATTGAGGACATTTTTTTAACAACATATTCCAATAGTTTAATGTGATCATCAATCCCAAAATGCTCACATGATTAGGTATAAAATTGCTGAAAAATAAAAAAATAAAAAGAATCAAGCAATTATGAAACCGATTTTAAAGGGATAAAGCAAATGGGGTTTCGGCATTTATATTTCAAATTAATTTACATCAAAAGGATGCAATTCCCGAACATGGACATAAGAATTCATAAGACGATGGAAGCATGTCGAATAGCATGATTAAGCTTTTGCTTACGTAGTTGAGAATATCTCTAAGAATTTCTAAAAAGAAAAAAATATGAAATATAAGAAAAGGAGGTAAAGAAAAGTATAAATATATAAATGTATCTTGGACTCGCAAATCGGATAGCAATTTCTCTACATTTAATCCTATTGCATGTGAGAACTCGTTCCTTTGCATTCAAGCAACTTTTGCCTCTTTACCCGAATACTAGTTTGGTGGTTCTCCTTAGTTATTACCCGAATACCGGATTGGTGATGCTCCTAAGTTATATATTGCAACAAATGTAGTTATTGCACTCCGACCCCGATTAACCCCCCACACACACACACCAAGAAGAAAAAAAAGAAATTTGGCACACCATCGTGGTTGGAAGTTGCAAATATTAGCAGAACCCATTATATAAGCATCTCCAATTATGGCTCGAGGCCCATACAAAAAACTATCCCAAAGATCAACACCTATAAGCTTCGAGTCTACTTCCAACATAAGAATATATGGTTGATATACTCAACTGCTTCATTCCACACAAAACATCTATTTACTCTTCTAGTATGTAAATCTACCGATTGTTAAAATCCTACTTTGCTAAACTATGATTGGCTATCATGTTAGCATTTAGCCGTATTCCCGACCCCATCTTCTTCCCGCATTGCAAATGCAAAAAAAGAAACAAAAAAAAAGAAGAGGAAGAAGAAGACACTCGGAGGAAATTAAGGTCGTGCCATCTATATTACACATCCGAATAAAAACCCACCAAAGCTTCTTATTTGCAGTACAAATTCTAATCTAATACCTTCCCCCCATCAACTCCCGAACGTTTTTAAGACTATTTAACAACACCCTCACCCCTAATTCAATGAATAACTTTAAAATCATCCTTTGTATCTCCCCATTTTGAACCTCTTCTAGAATTTTCATATAGAGAAAACAATGAGAGAAAGGGCTATAATCAAATAGATCGAAAGATGTACTTCTAAGAACAATGAGCCTCCCCATTATCTCAACTTGATCACATGCAAGTGCCATCACCATCTCCAATTTCCATGCTATCAAGACCATTTGGGGTAATGTTCGGAGAAATTGGTTGAACTAACATAGGCTCATCCACCCGTAGACCTTCACTCGCACCATTGAATGAAGACCGAGGATCAACGGTTGGATCGGGCCGATAGTGGGTAACTTAATTGCCGTTTTCTTGCCGAAGTTCGGCTTGCTCGATCGTTGGTGTTATCACCATCCACCACTACTCGACCATCATTGGATAGAGGATCATCGGATGGTTGATTCTCCCGAACTCCCGAATTCCGGGACCGCCTCTCGGTGGAAGCATTGGTCGTAGGTACACCGCACATACCGCAACAAGAACTCGTTCCTCTATCGCTAGTGCAATTGCAGCAGCTTGGGCACCCGTCGCGGCCGACCATCATCGATCCACCTACCATCACCGTGCCCTCTTCGTCCCCGTGTATGCAACGAGTCCATACCTATGAATAATCACACAATGGTGGGGGTGCCGCAGCATCCGAACGATCACCAAATATACTACTAGGTAGATGTTCATACGGAAGAACAGGAGCATCAAACATGTTAAAGGGAGCTACATCAAAGCTCCCGCATGACAAAGCTTCTAGAATGCCCACTCGATGACCACATAGAAACCAGCATCCCCCGACCGGGATGGCCTCGACGTAAGAGGATGTTGAAATCCATTTACTTCGTGACAGTCGCTCAAAGGAAGACTCGCCACTCCGACGCCGGCGGTCAAAACCCAAAGGCCTCGCGAAGACCGAAAAGATCATCCACATTCACCACTTCAAATGGCTCAAGCAAGAACATCAATTAGATCACTCAAGCTACAGTCGATGCAAGCACTCGCAAATGATCTAACCCATCTAGTGGCCTCCCTCCACCTTACCTCTATAACACGATTCTCATGAAAATCATCATCTTGTTCGTCGATCATCTCATCATTATAGTCATCTCCCAAGCCGCATCATCATGGTCACCCACATCGGTGTCGCAAGAGACATCATACCAAGCACCATCTTTAGCAATATCCTCATCCTCCCCCTCATCATCATCCTCATCCTCCTCACCATCATCTCCCATGTCATCGTCCCCATCACCCATATCATCATCACCTCGTTCTCAACATGAAAAGTCATCTCAATTTGGTCGGTGTTGTGTAACCCACCACCTTCTTCCATTTCTTTACGCATGAAATCCATTCCTATCTCCATTTATAGGTTGGTTGCCATTGTATCTTCCGATTCGATCCTCATGTTTTGCTCTCGTCGATCGATTTTGATGTGCAAGACGACTACCCTCAAGCATGAGGAGTTCCTCGTCGTTGCCGAATGTCGGCCTCCTCCTCATCCGGGACTTCGTGCGTGCCACCAATACTCCGATTATGCTCTATGGTCTCCGCAACGGATGCAGCCTTTGTTCATCATGTCTCTCACTTGACACCGTAGTTTTCTTCTTATTCGGACCCTCGCATTTAATAACTTGCTCACTAGCATTGGCGACCCTTGACGTGCTTTCCAAAGGACCAAAGCCTTCAATGAAGATTAACAATTTTAGGAGCATCGGGATTGGCGACCCTCGACATGCTTTTTGTCGTATCCGATGAGTATCCGGAACTGTGTAAGTGGTCGGAGGATGCATTTTTAGACAAAATTGAATATACCGTATCGAAAAAGCAAAAACCTTTTTATCGTGCAACAAAATGTTTTTATGTGAATTGCTATCCGAGTTTGAAAATCCGGACGCATTCTTCAAGACTCGAAGCTTTTGATTTGTCCTTTTCCTTCTCTTTTTCCTTTGATAACACCACAAAAGTCCTCCCTCCCGATGACTCCAATCGACAACCGCAGCAGCAGCTTTCATAAAAACCACAGGATCTCCGGAGATAACAGGTGCCATAGACGTCAAAAATGTCCTTGGGGAAATACGCCCAAGCATGGCGATTTCAGCTCAAAGTTTGCCGTATCTCCAATTCCATAGCGAGCTTGCGAGTCCGAGGATCTTCAAGGAGGTGCCGAATTATGGTAGCTCGCAATGATGTCATATCCAGTGGAAGAAGCAACTTCTTCGAAGACTAAAGAGAGCAGACTAACCCTCCGTTTTCAAGAAATTGCAAGGCTAAAACGTGAGTTTTTGTCAAGCGAGCACATAACCGCATAATAGCTCGCATGATCACAAGCAAGGACGTGCTCGTTTCATCAAGTCACAAGCAACAAGTAGAACTTTATGACTCTCTTCAATAGTCGGTAAACGAGTTAACTTCCCTAATATTTTCTCAAGTCGTCGCACTGCATTCTTTCTCGTGGAAGTCCGAAGCCACTTTTTCATCCATACCCGATGCCGGAACCGGTGCATCGGATGGAGATGAAGTCTCCCACGGATTCGAAGAGATTCGGGCCCGGATTGCAACATATTATCCAAGATGAGCAAGCAAAGCACTTATGCATTTTGGTACAAGAATTTCGCTCTCCGATGCATTTCTAGCCTTGAAATTCATCAAAACATCCGTCGTAATGCGGCAACAATACCATTCTCGTGCAGCAATTTCTTGAACAGTTCCATCCTCGAAAAGGAGCAATGCTAAAATATGTGATATCATACACAATGCACAGGAATCCTTGGAAAAATCCAACGGGCAAAGCTTTAGCCGCTCAATAAGATAAGATGCCACCTTTAGATGGTCCTCTCCTTTGTTCCGATTGCGAAGGGTCAAAAGCAAATCGTCAATGAGAATGCCATCGTATCACTAATCCGAAACAAGTACACGGATGCGGCAAGAATATCTTCAACGGGAGGCACCTTCATTTGTCCTCCTTCCGTCGTGGCATCTATCGGCTTATCCACATTGTCAACTTTCGATCCTCCCGATGAACTTCTTAGTGACAGCGCAAGTGCCCGAGCCAACTCATCATCCTCCTTCACAGGATCCTCAGCATGACGGAACAGCCCACTCCATTGCCATTTCAACACTATTTGTTTCCACCCGCCTCAATGCCTCTTCGACTCTTGCCCTTGTAAAGCCCATCTCAACAATTGTTGCAATTGTATTTTCATTAGGCGGTGGGGGCATGAACCTTTGGTTCGTAGTTCCCGTAACACCACTCGCGATTCCTTTTGACATCTCCAACACCGCAGTATATGCGTGTAACAAGTGATATCATAGAAGCAATGAAACTAGAACCGCAACTTGGAATCATCGGGTGGTTCCGGACATGTAATATGACATCCAGGACCCGAGACCGCAAGCACGCGAATAAAGACTTCGGGATCCTTAGGAACGAGAAATAGCCCAATTGACAAACCAACCGCAACGAGCTGAACAAGTAGCCGAGCTTGGGATGCAGAGGTTGAAGATAAAAGTAGAGAGGAGTTTACGTAGTACTCGAGCACGCGGCAGAAGCCGTGTAAAGTGTCAAGTAGCCATGTATCGTGAGACAAATTATTTCCTTCACTCGCCTTCTCATGGTCAATCGAGGGTGTGGGAAAAAAGTAAGGAAGTGTCCATAAAAGTTGACTTGTAGCTTCAAATGTTGCGAGAAGCTCCCTAAAGGTTCAATGTACATAAAGATTATTGACCATTCGTCGCATAACAAGTGCGCCTCCTCCCCGTCAAATATGAGTGCCGCCATGTCATCAACTACCTTTCCAAGATATGGGCACTTAACCGACGGTGATGTATCAAGTCCAGCTTGTAGAATACCCGGAGAAACTTAGAGCCTCAAGAAATATTTTAGCCAAGGTGGTTCCCGGGTCTTTGAAGCCGCACTCGACGATCCTACATCGCCCTTCGACGGTTCGGTGACGTAAATTCCTTCACAAGGGTAGAGAAGAAAGAACCTCATCGGGAGTTCTCCTTTTCAACTTTGGCAAAGAGGTCTCGAGTTCATCCGATGGGATCTCGTAGTCAACACTTAAAGCATCCAGGTGCCGACCGGTCCTCCCACCGCTTATGCGTGCCAAGCCATGTCGACTACGACGGTGCAAACCTTCACCTCGAATGAATGACCGAGAGAAATTCACGTTCACCACTCCAAAGGGACCGAGAACCATTCCTACCGTAAACCGGGTTCATGTATCTCACAACCGGAACATTTGCATCATCATCACTCTCTCTTCCAACAAGCATTTGATGAAGACGCATCCGCACTCTCGCTCTCGGTTCCGCATTTCTCTTTTCATCCACTTTGGAGTCATTATACGGAGAAACTTGCCAAATTATTTCCCGTATGCCTTCCCAAGATCCTTTAACACATCGGCATCCGCAAGTGCCCAATTCCGAGACAACGATACTATTCCCCTCCACATTTCTTTCATTTCCATGTTTCGAATGCGTAAAACACGGAATGAAGATGCCCAATTCTCTAATTTGAACTTCTTGGGTCTTTTAGTTGCCAAACTATTCAAATTCTCACCGTTTCCTTTACAAATAGGGTAATAAGCGAACCGCAGCATGAAATATTCAAAGACATTTAATTGTACTTGATAATATAAAGAGCCTCTTCCTTTAATCGAATCTTCTTTGATTTTCCCTTTAAGGAGAGGGAAAAGATTGTTTTAAACCCGACAATCTTTTTTTCCCGATAACATAAACCGAGCCCACTCCGGCAACCGTTCGATTGGGAAC
This sequence comes from Dovyalis caffra, assembly GCA_963924115.1. Taxonomy (NCBI): domain Eukaryota; kingdom Viridiplantae; phylum Streptophyta; class Magnoliopsida; order Malpighiales; family Salicaceae; genus Dovyalis; species Dovyalis caffra. Next base: position 60,835 of record CAWUPB010001184.1, read on the forward strand.
ACGTATTTCACTAAAGATTGACGATCAACGGCGAAGATTGATTGGAAAAGCACGCCGTTCGCGAGAGAGGACGTTGAAAACCCTAGAAGTTAAAGCGGGGTCGTTTGCTTTGCGGATTATGTCGAGCCATCCACCGTCGCTGGATTTTGGTTGGGCGGCGACGTGGATCATCGAAGCCATAGAGCTTGCGGAATAGGGTAGGGAAGGTGAGGGAGAAGAAGTGGCGGGATTGATCGGGAGAGTGAGAGTGTAATAAAGAGTCGACGGAGGCACGGACGGAGGAGATCCGAGGAGGAGTGGAGGAGGAGAAGATGGCTAAGGCGAGGTCTTGGGATTTGGAAAGGGAATCTATGGTGTACGAGTGCTGGTGCATGGTCAAGGCGAGTGTAGCGGATTTTGGTTATGGTTGCCGAGAGAGAGAGAGAGAGAGAGAGAGGTTTTGCGTCCGTTTGAAAGATTTGAAAACGTAAGGGTGTATGGGGTGTTAGTGGCGATATATTTAAGGTCCGGCGTGACGGTGATGCGTGGGGTCCGGTTGGAGGAGATTTTTTTTTCTTTTTTCTTTCATGGTTTTTTTTTTCCTAATTTTTAAGTTGAATACGACCAGGAATGATTCATATTTGGTTTAATTTCAGTTCGATTTTAATTAAAAAAAATTGAACCAAAATAATTTTAATTTTCTTATTTTTAATTAATTTTTGAATTTTTTTTCATTTTTATGGTAAATCAATTTTTTATATTATTATTTAAATTTTGATAATTTGATTTATAATATATATTGAATAATTAATATTTTTTTATCGTTATATGTTTTAGATACGTACTAGTTTGTGACTTGTGTATTCGTTGCGGGACCTAGAGTAAAGATATTGATAAATAATATTATAAAATAATATAATATTTATAAATAAATTAATTGATTAATTCATAAATTCTTCAACGTCAACTTATTTTATTATAGCGCGAATAATGTTATGTAATGCGAGTTGCACAAACATAATTTTTTTTATCAATAGATCTATTCATTCAACAAAAGCAATGTTCTAAAACTATCAATGTTATAATTCTTTTGATGTAATGCAATTTGATCAAAAATTAATTTTTTCATAATCTGTGTTTTTCATAATTTTGCTACTCGGAAAAAAGATGATTCGTTTTACTTTATGCAATGATTTTAGACTAAAAGCTTGCAATAATGTAAATTAAAATTGTTATCTAAAATTCAAAAACATGCCATCAAAATAAATTTTTTATAAGATTTCATTAGAAAATGTTTTTATTTTATTTAATGCTGATGAAAAGATTATTTTTTATTGTGTGTGTGTGTGTGCGTGTGTGTACGATTTCAATTACGTATGTGATCATAATCTAGATTTTTCACCCACGGCGTAATTTCGAAAGCATTGATTGCAAAGTTTTTGAGTGTTGCTCTACCTATATAAAAAGAAAAAAACTAAGTCTTGGATTACAAGAGTTTATTTAAACCTCTATGGACCATTCTAACCTTAAGTTTATCCCATATTCTACCTTCCACGTGAATTATTTACCGTAATAGGCCGGACACTTCATGACTTAATACAAGAGAAATAAACAATTTACCTAGACTAAGCGGATCCGAGCCTTGTCATATGCCTTTTATCATATTACCCATTTCAAAATTGTGGTATACTATCCGTGTTACCCCATAATCACAAATGTTATTTGATTTCATTAAAAATTATTCATAAAATCGATTAAAGTATGAAGTACTATTTTCGAGCATAGTTGGATCCTAATTAGCAAAACTCATTCTTTCAATTCTTCTAGATCGCTTCTTGTCAATATAGCTTTGCTCCACAAGTGTAAGTCCATAAGCCCAACTCAAAGAAATGGAATGAGCAAAGGAATGGAACAAACAACCATTATACCACAACATGTGAACAAAGCGAGAAAAGGATAAACATACTCATAATGTGTGTGTCACTCTAAACATTAATCACAATCATAGTACTCGCACCATAAAAAAAGCAAAAAATGAGTTAAATACAAGTAAAGAATATTTATTTATGCAATGATTTTGTAAACAAAATATTGTTCTTAATGCCAATAAGAGTAAATTGTTAGAGCCTAGATCTCCTAATAGATTGTAGTAGAGCACAACACTAGAAAGTATGCTTACACGGCAACAGTAATCAAAATCTAACCAAGTCTAGTTTTGTCTCAATTTCATAAAACACCTAAAAAAAGTTTTGAGAAACTTAAATTCAGAATTTTGCCACAAAACTTCCAATAAAAATCACCACAAAGAAAGCCTAAAAAGGAATGCAACTTCTCATAGTACAAAGTATTATATATTAGCTAAGCTATATATATATATATACACACACACACACACACACAAACATAAATGTGTATATACGTATACATATATGTGTATATATACATTTATACATAAACATATATACACATGTATATGTGTGTATATACATATGTATACATGTATGCATACATATAAGTATTATATATAAACATGTTTTTTTGGAGAGAGATACTATTTCACCAATCGAGTCACAAGTATCTAACGTATTCATACCTAATGATTTTCCACAAAGTGGTAAGGAAAGCTTATACAAATCTTTTCATTTTCCAATTCGACTCGATTCATTCATCCGTAGAGCTATTTACGAAAATATTTTATTGCGAATGAACACGATATTGAGGAATTGTCCATACGTAAAATCATAATTCTTGATACGGGCCTTTTTCACATAAAAAGGAAATCTTTTGTTACAATAGAAGCAGAAATGATGTAGATTATTCAAGAATCGAAGTTGGTTTGCTTTATAAAAAGAAGATATCAATTAACTTCTATGAAATGGTTTCATGGGATTTAGCCAATTGTCTTGATCGTGGGATATCATTGAGAAATAGGAATCCGTGTTATCAAAAGATTTCTTGCGATTATTTATAGTATGGAATGAGTCAATCATCCACTTTGGTATCTTATTGAACAAAAATGGTGATATTGTTCCTCCATTGATCAAAAATTTTGATTTTGGACTAGTGTAGGCATACTGCCAACGAATTTACAATCCATCACCATTAACCACTCGAGCATCGACCCGGGAAGAAAAAATTCCAGACTTCTTAATAATCCTCCATGAACTTCCTTTTTAATACCCTACCCCCAAAGGAAGTCGAATCTCCGCTACCTCCTTAAAAGAGAGATGTCCTAAACCACTAGATTTCTTGCTTCCATATTACTTTTGTGTTGCTTTTTCTTTCGACACTTTTTAATGTCCGATCTTTGCATCATCTTCTTCAACATCTTTTTCTTGGTTTACGAGAATTGATTCAAGATCTACTTAATCCTCAGAGTTCTTTTTCTTCGTGATTTTGATTCTTTAATTTAATAGATTTTGTTTCATTCAATGATATAAAAGGATCATTATTTTTCTTTCTATTGATTTTTTTATTTTCACTAACATTTTTATTGCCATTAAAATTTAAAAGAAGTAATTTGATTGGTATCACCCATGATTTTATCTTATATGCGTTGTAAAGTATCACAAATTTTGGAAAGAACAAAAATTCTAAATTTGATATGGGACGATTTAGCATTACTTCATTCATTCTCATCCAATCAAAAAGGTTTTTTTTTTTTTTTTTTGGTTTCGGTATCAATCCAAGATTCAATATTACTTTCTTTCTAAGACAAAAATGGAGAATTCTTCGATCCAAATATTTTCTATGTGAGCTTTTTTTCGTATCCACTATATCATCTTCTCGCTAGATGCTTACTGACTGAGGGTACCTCCCAACATATCAAATAATTGGTTTTTGTAGATTTTGTAATTATAAAAAAAATCTCTTGCTTATTATGTAATTGGAATGATAATTCATAAATAGATGAGTCTTTCTTATTTTCATAATTAATGGATTTATATAATAAAATATTATATCTATAGTATTTTTAAAATTATCTTTTTGGTTTGATAATGAATCTACTTCAAAATTATTTTGTTTTTCGTAATGAATTAATTGGTCTTTTTCATATAAATTCCATTTGTGTAAATCTTTATTTTGAATCATATGCCATTGATACATTCTATTTCACCATTTTTGTGATATTAATCTAGACTCGTTGATCTCAAATATATCATATTTATATTGATAATTACTTCTTACCTAGTTTTTTCATTCATTCATTACGTAATTTCTAAAGTTTACATCTTTTAATTTGAACTGAAATCACCCTTGGACAATAAAATAATCTTTTATTTCATTTTTTAGGGAAAAGAGATGCTCTGTGATATTGAAGGACGAGATCTTAACTTATATAGGTTAATAACTTGTGTTAGCACCTAATTTTTCTCCCCTTTATTTATTTATATTATTATGGAAATACCCAAAAAATGATAAAATAAAACAATAAAAAATAGAAAAAACAAAGAAAAAAAAAGCGATCGAATGGTCTACTTTAGATTAATTCTAAGAATTGAGCTAATGGAGAAAAATAAAGGGTTGGAAATAATTAAAAAAACAATCAAGGGCATAATTGAAAAAAAAATCAAAGCTTCAAGTCCTTTAATTAAAATAAAAGGGGTACAAATGAAACAAATTAAAATAAAAGTCTCAATTATTTGTAATGGGAGGCTCAAATTAAAATAAATAAATAAAAGAAGCAAAATCGATATCAAATTAATGCATGGGAAGAAACCAAGGACTAAAATGACATTTGGCCTACAACCCACATATAAAACCACCTCATGCATTTTTTTACCTAGATTGTTCATCATCACCTTCACCCATTCTAGTCGCCACAAGCACTCTTACACCAAGCTTCGGCATACTAGCCTCTCACACCACTCGTCGACCTTTTCCTCTCGCCCACTCCAACTCCACACAAAACCCTCTCTAGCTCTCTCTCGCACCAAGCCAGCCCTCTCCAGCCCTACCGTGCCCCACCAAACACACACACTCCACTTCTAACCTCTTTTTCTCCGACTCCAGCCTCCATAATCGACCACTTATCGCCCGTAACGACCCCTACGCAGCTTCCTCTCTTGCCTCACACCATCAAAACCCCTCTCATAAACAATCAAAACAACCACCAAAACAGACCTCGAAATAGCCCTCTAAACAAACTCTTCCTATAGCCCCTTTTTAGCCGACCTTTTCCTCGCATAAACTCTACCCGAAACATAGCCATCGAAACCCCTACTTCAGCCTCCTTCAAAACCCCTAAACCATCCCTCAAAGAAGCTACAAACTAGCCCCAAACAGACACTCGAAAAACCTAACAAAAACCCTTCAAAATCGGCTCGAAAATGTTACCAACGACTGAAGAATCATGCATCCTATGGAAGTGCGGAATAAATAAAAATTTTCCTCTACTAAGGCCCCAAGATCAAACCGTTAAATCTACTAACCATACGTACATGAATAATAAGCTATAAGTGAAGCATTATCTCTTATAGCACATATCCGAATTCCTTTTCGCAAAGCCATCCAAGTGTCCAGCCTCTATTGATCATCCACGCCGTCCAAGTATCCACAAAGAATCACTCAAAATTAATGAGGTGCTAGCTCCACCTTTTTTGATTTTGTATTTCCTCTCAAAATCAATCCCGAGCAATTTTGCAACAACCTTAAAAGAGAAGGAAAGAATATTTCCTGCTAGGGTTTAGGAGAAAACTATTTTCTCTTTCATTTTCTCTCTTAGCCATACGCCCTAAATGAATTTTGGGCTCGCTGAATTTTCTCTTCCTTTTTTTCTTTGTCTTGGTCGAATTTTCCCTCTCCCTCCTATATATTTATAGGACGGTTTCCTTTTCTTTGGAGGACAAGAAAAGTGGCGACTTTGAGTCCATAAAGGACTCTAGGTTATTGCTTCCTTATCTTCTAAGAATAAGGAGTTGTCTTATATGTGGACTATTTGATTATTATCTTTAAAACATTTAACCTTATCCAATAAGATTGATGTTTATCTTTAAAACATTCAATCTTATCCAATAAGGTTGATGTTTATCCTCTCACAAAAATTATCTTTAAGCTTTTTAATTAAATCTAATAGGGTAAAACTATTTTAGCCCAATTAATTTATTTGAATAATCCAAATAAATATTCTTAGATTATTTTGGCAAGGTCCACATTAGGAAATAATTTTTCAAAATATCCTTTAATCGAAATTAGGAAACTCCTTTCCTTTTAGGTTTTTAATTTCCAAATTTTAAACTAACTTCTAAATTAGGAAACCAATTTCTAAAATAAGAAACTTTTTATTTTTGGGAAACTTTTCATTTTGGAAACTCTTTCCAAAATAGGAAACTTTTTTCAATATTTTTGTTTCTCATTTGTAATGTGAATACTTAAACTTATGTGTGTGACTCAATAGGCTCCTAGATATGTTGGCATTGTATCAAGAGATCAAGAATAAAATATTTCTCTTTAATCTCTTGATACATAAATCAAGATTGGCATCTAGTAAAGTATCATGATTACCCAATTCTTTAGGAGGATTAGTTAATCCATTATTATCTTTCACGAGCATGGTTATCATATAATTCAATCCTCATGTCAACTTATCACAAGTGTGATCTCAAACTTGGTTTTTAATCTTTTTTGATTATGATCGCATAAGTTTTCTTCGATTCTCAAAAGTCTTAGCTTTTAGAGTAGGCTAACTATGCTCTATTGGTGTACTCCTACTATGGCCACAAATTTCTTGAGCGGATATTTATCGAAGTGCAATGGGATAACTCCTTTAGCATACAAGGAATGACATTTCCTATCTTAGTTATACACTACCTCCATTAGATTTCTAGTGCACCCAACGAATTGCCCACATGCAACTTATTATTGGGTCCATCAAAACAAGTGTCAAAGTGCATAAGTCCTCTAATGAGATAGTCGTGATGACTTTAAGTCTAAAAGCTATTTATACCCATCTCGTATGAGATTCCCAAATACTAAAATCAAATGGGTTCTCATGGCGAGTCAAGTCTAGTGACATGTTCATTAGCATAAATCACCTAAGCACTTGCTTTGACATCACCATGCCAATAGGTGTGAGATCTTCTATTGCTATCATATAACATGAGCATAGCACTCACAAGTCTATCCGCATTTGTTAATGTCCATTCTTGGCAATGCTACGACTTGGGACATTTAATGATATCATTTATGTGTAATAGTGTTTGTCTCACATCTTTCGATCAATCACTATTACAAATACATATCATAAGGATTTCTATCTAATTCTACTAAACATGTAAACAGTAAGATTAATAGAATGACTTCTTTATTATTACCAAAATAAATAATGTAATGATACATCAACTCATGCCCACCCATACATAATTAGATCTTAGGCACCTACACTAACAACGGACTCCAAAAACCTTTACGGAGCAACCACCTTGGATAGATCATTTGAACCACCAAACCATCTCTAGAAACATCCCCAAACCAGACTTCAAAACCACCTAAAAACCCCCTAAAATACTTTTTTTAGTTACTGAAAAAAAAGGAAATAAAAGCAAAAAAAATTAAAAAAGGAAATACTAAAAAGATTTTCTTATGTGGGATTGTTCTTAGAAACAACATGATATTGTAGATCGTATTTGATTGATTTTTTGATAGGAAAGCAAGCTATAAAACTCATTTGGAGTTTTTAAAAACTCTATAAATTTGTAGTAACTTTAGAACGTTCACTTGAGTAAAGGAGGAGTTTTTGGCCACCCTAGCGATACTCACCCTCATATTATCGACTAGTAGTTGTCCTTCTTTTCGGTTAATCAAATATTCAATTATCATCGGGAACAAAAAAAGTAGGATTGACTTTGGATATAACATCGACACTTTGAGACCCCAAAAAGCAAACAAATTCCTTTTCCGAGGAACACATACAAGATTCATTACTACAAAAAGGATAATCATAACCCCACCGTTAACTGTTTCATTTATTCACTACTTCATTTATGAATTTCATAATAATAGAAATAAAATACATATATATCCTACCGAAACAGAATTTGTAACTTGTTATCCTCTTGGCTAGCAGGCAAAGATTTACCTTCGTGGAAAGGATGATTCATTTAGATCGACTTGAGAGTTCAACTACTTTGAATTGCTAAAATCCGTGTTCTATGTTTGAAAGAGGTCGACCTCCTTGCTTCGTCATGGTACAATTCTTTTTCGTCGAACCTCTTTCTCCTCGATCCATAAAGATAAAATATAAGACTAGTATCAATAGTTCATCATGGAAGAAAGGACTCACTAAGTCGGGATCATTAACTAATACTAATCTAATACTAATAGAAAAGAATAGAAGAAAAGAACGGTCTTTTCCGTATAATTTCCTTGATTTTGTTACTTTGCGTGACTTATGCAAATATCAAATCATATAAATACTCTTTCAGCATAACATAAGTCATTGAAAAGATCTCGGGGACCCACCAAAGCATGAAAGCTAGGATTTTTTAGAAAATGGATTCCTATTTGAACAATGCATAACCGCATAGATAAGGTCACACTAACTCGTCAATTTGGGATCTAATTCGGGATTTTCCTTGAGAGGTCATGGGAAGGAATTGGAATGTAATTATATCGATTCATATAGATAGAGAAGAAAAGGTTCTCTATTGATTCAAATGCTATACCTATGGGATAAGGGTAACAAAAGAGGAAAAAATCAAAGATTTCACATAGTGATCGAAAAATCAATTTGATTTATATGAGAAAGCAGATCGGATTCTATAAGATCAAACCTATAAGACTTAAGGAATGACATAAAGGAATAAAAAAAGAAAATAGAGGGAAAATAAATATAAATAAATAAATAAATAAGAGCCTAGATTCTCAATGAACAAATTCAAGAAAAATTTCCTTATATCCGAGAAGAACTTCCAGATTAATACGAAGGAAGTTTAATCGGAATGAATAAGAATTTTTCTTTTATGATCGATCAAGTATAAACATCAATAACTCGAATTGGATCAATTTCCCCTCAACAAATAAGTACATGGACTAATAAAATCCTACTTAATGGAGAGATTGTTAGAGAGGTTACAAAACCCTATACTTTTCATTACAAAACTAATAAACCCGAAAAACATGGATTATCTTGTGAAAGAATTTTTGGGTCTTTAAAAAGTGGAATTTGTGCTTGTGGAAATTATCGTTACCCAACGTCGGGCGAGAATCCAAAAAAATAAATCTAGCCTATCACTAGTTTCGGGTTTTTATTTTATTTACAAAACTATTTGCGAGTTTGGAGTCACCACCTAGTATTGAAGGAACTAGGAACCTAAAATTAGCACTCGGTTCGGAGATTCTATGGTAAGGAGTCGGTTACGCTTATGGGAAGATAATTAATCACCCAAAAGTGCCCTTTCCTAAGAAAGGTACCACGTCTAGCTTAGCCCTAAATTACCTCCTAAAGTATTTCATTTTTTGCCAAATTATTTTTCAATTTTTGAGACTCCAATTTTTCAAGTCAAATTAAGTTTTTTATTTTGGAGGGTGGCATCGTATTAAAATGATCGTCGGACCCCTTCCGTCGGGAGACACGTTGGTTCAAACATCGGATCCATTTTTTTGTCTCGACACAACCGGTGTGTCGAAAAACACTTGTTTATTAAAATAATTTTTTTTTCTAACAACGACCTCTATTAGATATGAGACTTTTGTTAAAAGTTTTTATGTTTTTTTTTGTTTTTCTTTTATTATTATTTTATTATTTTATTTTTTGTTCAAGTGAAAGATTGTCATCAATCCCTAAAAAATTAGGAGGCTTGACGATCTTCCGCTTATGACTTACCGAGCCTAATTATTAAACAAATAAATTAAAGCTACATGAATAAAATAAAATACTGAAATTTAAAATAATAATAGGTATGCATAAAATAAATTCAAGGGTAAATTCAAACAATTACAAAATATTAAAATGACAAATTCTAACTAACATGCATAAATAAACCTAAAATTAAATTTACATTAAAAATAAATAAAGACCATTTAACATCTAAATAAAAAAAGGAATAACATGCATAACGTTAAAATGTAAAATCTATTACACATATTTTTTGTTGTTTTTCTTTCTTTATTTTTTTATTTTTTTATTTTTTTTAAGTGAAAGATTGTCATTAGTCCCTAAAAAATTTAGAAGACTTGACGAGCTTCCACCCATTACTTACCAAGCCTAATTACCAAAGAAATAAATTAAAGCTACACTAACCAAATAAAATGAAAGAAAAAAAGGAAAAAGATTCAAATATTGAAATGTAAAGAATAGACATGCATAAAATAAGTTCAAATTTAAAATCACATTAATTAAAATATTTACGGACAATTAAAATATTAAATTCTAAGTTAACATAAATTAACAAACATGCATAAAATAAACTCAAGATTAAAAACTACATTAATTGAAATAATAATAAAAATTCAATATCTAACTTAAATATGAAATAACCAAAAAAAAAAAATTTTTTTTTTTGGGTTTTAGCCGGACTGTCCAGCCCAAATTTCTCCTTTCTTTTTTTTTATTTTTGGACTGGACTGAAATTTCACTCCAGCCCACTAACCCGTGGATTGGGCCAAGCCCAACCCACACCATTTAAAAGCAAAAACCCAAAAACCAAAACCCATCCCCATTTCAAGCATAACTTAGATCAAAAGCCCATTTTCTTTCTTTTTTTTTTTTTTTATCAATTTCCCTTTCCTCCTCTCTCTTTCTCGTTTCTCTTTCTTCTTCTTCTTCCCTTCTCTCCACCCAATCTGCTATGGACGAACTAGGTTCGTCCCTATTTCTTTTCTTTCTTTTTCTTTCGTTTTCTTCTCTTCCTCCTTTCCAAGCACCCCTCTCTTCTTTCTTTTCCTTTCTATTTTCTCTCCCTTTCCCGTCTTCCCCCTTTTAATTTTTTTCTTCGAGTCTGCCATGGACGAACCAAAACGGGTTCATCCGAGCTTCCTTTTTTCTCTTCCTCTTCCCTTCTTTTCTTACTTTCTTCCTTATCCTAAATGTCTTAATTCCCCTCTAGACCAAAAACCCAAAATCAATTTTTTTCAAAAAAAATCCCCAATTCTAACCAAACCCTAATTTTTCAATTCTTATAATTTTTCACGCAATTGGCCTTGATTGGATTAGTTTCTCTTTAAATCGAATCCAATCCCACTTATTAGGAACCCATTTCTTGAAAACCCCCAATTTTATTGGTTTGAAAACTCGGGAACCCTAATTTTTTTATCTATCTTAAATCGAGTCTCTAATTAAGGCTTAAACCCCAAATTGAAACCCCGCCCAACTTTAATTAGCCTTCCTTTCAAATCCTTAACCTCAATTTCAAACCAATCAACAAAACCCCCAAATTTGAAACTCAAATTGTCAAGAATCCTGAAATTCTCAAAAATTCAATTCAATTCTCAAATTCAAAACCCAAAAGCATCCGGGTTTGAATTCAATTCATCTTTTGATTGAGTGAAAAAGCAAAACATATATGAGTCCGTGATTGAGGGGAAATTCGGGGATGGCAATGATGAACATCACCGCCATCAATTCTACAGAAAAAATAAATTTACATTGGGATGAATTAGGGGTGGCCTACCTAGAGGAGAATCCGGATTGAAGATGAAGAAAAGCCTCTCCGGGTCACTGCTTGCTCCAGCAAAAAATTGGGTAAAATTCTCTTTCCTTTTATGTTTCCTTCTTTCAGCTTTTAGTTTTTCCTTCTTTTTTTTTTAGTTTGATTTCTTTCCAATATTTTGAACTGATTTTCGGATTGAATCCCCCATCTTGTTTGTGCTTCTTGCTACCCCTTTATATATATATAAGTGAATTGTTGTGCTCCTTTGATTTTTTGATTGCCTTCTATCCGATTCTCCTTTGATTCTGTTTGTTCGTTGGTAGTTATGTATGTGTGTATGTTTGGTTCCTTCCTTGTGTTGAGTGGGATTTTTCTTACGGGTATGGTGGTTTGGCGGTAGAGTATTGGCCTCCTTAAATTTTCGGAACCCCTCTCCCTTTTTTTTTCTATCTATGAATTATATATCTGTCTTTTGTTTGGTTGGTTCCCCATTATGATGGTGAGGGATTTTGTTGCGGGATCCGGAGTGGGCGTGTGTGACCATTTGGGTTGTAGGGGATGGTTGTGGTAGGATCGGTAATAGGGGAAGGCTCGTGTAGTTGCCGCTGGTTGCAGCATAGTGAGGTCTGCAGGAATTAGGGGATTGCACTAGAGATTGCTTGGATATGGGGGAAGTTTCTTAAGGGACTCGTGGAGGTTGTAACGAAGTAGTGAGGCTGCTGGAGGCACTGTGGAGGTTATGTGATCGTGGGGGCTAGCGAGGAGAGGGTTGGGTGATGATGCAGTTCGCTGGAATTTGCGACGAGTAGGGTGGTCGGCGGGTAGAGGGGTGCCGAGATTGTTGACTTGAGAGGAGTTGGGCGACTGCAAGTTGACAATTTTTCTTGCTTTTTTTTTTAATTTTTTGTAATTTTGCAATTTTGGTCCTTGAAAATCATGACTAGGTCAACTTAGTCCCCGTGCAATGTAATCGACCCGCAAACTTTGAATGATTCGATTGTATCCTCAATGAATTTAATTATTTAAAATTTACTACAATTGCATCCCCGAATATTAAATTTACATTATTTTTTTTCATTTTGCAAATTATTAAGAAAAATGGAATAAATAAAAATAATAGCACCGATTAAGATAAGAAAATAAATAATAAAAGAAAACAAATAATCAATTAAAAATAAAAATTTTTAAAATTTTGGTTATAAGAGAAATTATCAAGTAATTGGAGATGAAAAAGAAGAACCTAATTTTATAAACAATGTCATAACCCAAAAATTTCCTATATTTTTAGTTATTTTATTTGTTTCATACATTTTTATTTCATTTTATCTTATTACTTCATTTTAGAATTTACTACAAAAAAATGAAAAAAGAATAAGAATACAAAAAAAAAAACATATGCATAAATTCAAATTACGGAAAATACAAAAAGAAAAAAAGCAAAAAAATGAAAAATAGATCTCTCCTCTCAACCCTAGAAATATTCTATAAAAGCAACACTTTTTCTACATTTTAAAGGAGATACCAAAAGGCGACCAAAGAGCCAAGGAAGTCAAAAAAAAAAAAAAACATATACATAAAAACATATTGATAATCGGATTGAATATTACCAAACATGCCCTAACTCAAAATCCAAACCCCCGTTTACCCAATCGAAAGTTTTGTGCCTCAATTGACCATTTTTCGATCAATTTTGACCCTAATAAACATCATCCACATGTAGCCCATCACTAGATCAGTCCATCAACATGTTGGAAATTGATAAACATGCCTTAACCCAAAATCCAAACCCCTCAACTTGTTTATCCTATCGAAAGTTTTATGCCTCGATTGATCGTTTTTCGATCGGTTTGACCCCTATAAACACCAACAACGTGTAGCCCATCACTAGATTGATTCATCAACATTGGTTAAAGAGAGAACCAATGATAAAGGGGAGAGAAATCAAAGATCAAACATCCGTAACCCAACCCACAAAAAGACCCGACCATTTCTCTCGACTACGATTATTAGTACGAGATCTACCACCATAGATTTGATCGATCATCTCCCCGAGTATTTCATTTTAAAAATTTCAACCCAAATACACTAAAAAATGGTTTAACCGAATAAGACCCATTTTCAACCAGTTTTGTAAACCTAAAAAATTGGCTAATCTAGAAGGAATTGGAGGTCTTAACCACCATAGAAGTCCTTCACTTAACCTTGCAAGTTGATCGATGTGCTTGGAATCCCGAAAGGAGGTTAGAATCATCATTGGTTAGAAAGGGAGATCCGGTCGAAACTTTGAAGGCTCTAATCTCTCTCCTTTGACATCATTATCGACGGCCACCACCACCGTTGAACTCACCACAACCTCCTCTACAAGGCAAGGTGGTCCACACGCTTGGAGGATCACCAAAAGATGAATGATCACTTAGCAATGACTCTAGCATTCTAGGGATATTTTTGTAATTTTATAATGTAGGTGCATTTTGGTCATTTTCAATGACTATTTGATTTTCTTTTTCCTTATTTTTTATTTTATGTGGTTTTTATTAATAATTTTTTATTTTATGCATGTTAGAAAACATAGAGATACTTAGGATGTGAAACTTATTTTAATATATGATTGTGATATGGTGAGAACGTGTGATCAACGAGTCTCATGTTTATTAGGGACGGATGATGATTTCAAAATGTTTAATTTCTTGAAATTTATTTTAGTTGATTTTAGTTACTTAAAATTTTTAGAATTTTTTTATTTCGTAATTATTTTAGATAATTAAAGGATAGTTGAATCGTTGAATCTCCTAATTTTTAAGGATTGATGACAATTCTTTATCAACACAAAAAATAACAATAAAAAATAAAAATAATAAAAATTCTCAACAAAGTCTCCTATCTAATAAGAACTGTCGTTCAAAAATAATTCTCAATTAGGTCTCCTATTTGATAGGGACTCGTCTTTGATCTAAAAAATAAAAAATAAAAATTCTCAATGAAGTCTCTTATCTAATAGAGATTGTCGTTTAAAATAATTCTTAACAAAGTCTCCTATCCGATAGGGATCGACATTATAAAAGAAAATCTCATAATCAAGATGTTCTTCGACACATCGATTATATCGAGGTTTAAAGTAGATCCGATATTTAAACCGACGTGTCACCCGATAAAAGGGATCGAAGATCGTTTCAATATGATAATATGATGCCACACCCTAAACTAAAAAATTTAATTTGGCATAAATAAAATATTTTAGGAGATAAATTGAGAACTAAATTAGACATAGTACCTTTATTCGGGAATGACACTTTTGGATGATTGAATATCTTTCCAAAAGCGTAACCAACTCCTTACTATAGAATCTCCGAACCGAGTACTACTTTTAGGTTTCTAGTTTCTTAATACTAGGTGGTAACTCTAAATTTATAAATAATTTTATAAAATTAATAATTAACACATGGATTAGATTATTAATATTTTTTTTGATAGTTTTGTTCGATGTTGAGTAGCAACAAACAATGCGAGGCCAAATTTGTTCTATCTACTCGGAGCGTTATGCGGGTAATTTCAAAAACTAATCTTCTCATCCGCATTAAATAAAAAAAAATTTCATTTGTTAATTTTTGTAAAAGTGTGTCCATTAATTATAAATTTATTTTTTGGAATACAATATTATGAAAATTATATTTTAAAAGTTTTTTTAATTCTTAATTAATATTTTAGTTAAAATTATTATAATTTTTAATTTTAAAACCAATCCATAATGAAGAATGATTTTTTTAAAGCAAAAAATTTATTAAAAAAATTAAATAATTAATTAAATAAAAAAATTTAAAATTTTTAAAATAATTTTATTCTACCGGATCTACAGCGTAGCACGGGCGACCGACTAGTACTAATCTAAAATCTAAATTATGAATCTAAATCGTGAATATAATCTACTAGACAAAACAATTTTGTTTTCGCATGAATTTATTTCATGTCAAAATTTGAAGCATTTTACAATAGGTTAATTTTTGTTTTTTTTAAATCATTGATAGGTAGACTTGAACCGCATTACAAAATTAGCTTTACTTTAACCTTAAATTCCACTCCATTCCAATCAAGATTTGAACTTAAAAAATTCTTCTAATATCAATCTCAAAATTTAATCTAGAATCACTTATTAATTGTTTAAGCTTATATTTCATTGCAAATCGAGAAGCTTAGCTCATGTTAGAGATGAAACCCTTTGTAAGAACCAAAACTTTGTTATCAACACTTAAAGATTAGATCACGACCCAAGGGTTAGAATTGTCTAAGACCTTGAAATTTGTTCTTAGTCGATGGTGAATGCAAGTAGAGCACATGACATTTTCCTCTACTTTACTAGACCAAAACATTTGTATTGTATCTTTGATTGGCAATGCATAAAGTACAACACATCTAGAACTTGATTCTATTTGATGGAATAACCTTTGATGCATTTTTTTTTTGGAGTAAAAAATAAATACCAACTACAAAGTATATCACTCTCATCTTATTAGCAAGCAAATTATGCGAGCCTAGGAGGAGAGTAGATGATTCTATTCCTACATTGTAGGATGAAACTGGAACCCAAATGAGTCATCTACGTATTGGTTACCTTTGCAAAGAATATGCATGAGCGGACCAATATAACCTCGAATAACCCTTAATGTAATTGCTAAAATGATTCAAAATTCATCAAATTTGGTAAAATTGCCCAAAAAAAAAAACACCTCCCTTATGATGCATTTATCATCATCGTTGACAATCACCAATATCTCTCTATATATGAGTTAATTACACACCTAAATCATAACCACAAGACGAAAACACACATTGTCCGTTTTTGCCATGCAAGTGTTTCTAGCTACACACAAAAGCAAAACAAAATTAAAATATCAAGCTTACTCGTCCTTAACATTACAAATATTTAATCAATGCCCACATGCCAACAATTAGAATGACAATAGCAATAACTAGAAAGATCCAATAAGCACAACCACCTTCGGTTCATTGTTCGAAAAGGCAAATTCCTCTAAACTCTCGATTTCGATATAAAAAATATAAGCATTAATTTATATTATAGTTACCATTCTAGAGAACCATAAATTTACTCATAAGAATATCAAAAGACACTAGAAAAAATCACTTTCACAAGATAAAGGCCTTAAATCGATACGTTATTTTATTACTAACAAAATAAAAATTAATACCAATCGATTACAAACTCGTCAATCTAAAGAAAAGAAAACAAACTTGTATATGAGAATTTGTTACATCCACATGCTCGCATAAAGAAGAGATAGGAATATTAAGTTAAAGGTTGCAATCAACTCTAACATATTATAGCATGGTGAAAATGCAAGGAAATTATAAATAGGATAAATGGAAAATAAATAAAAAACAACCACCAAAATCCTAGTGTGTAAGGTAAGTTTCTCGATGACGACCAATGTAATGCGTTTTGTACTTGTCGGTTGTCATTATCTTTTCTAATTGCTTAAGGCCATCATCTTGTTCTATTTTTTATGCAAACCAAGTAACGAATTAGCATTGCATAATCAGAAAACCACAAAAGTCAATAAATGAATAAATAAATAAAGTTGTAAGACATGTCTCTCATGATTTGCCATAGAAAACCAACAAGGCCCTAGTTGTTCAAGCTAGATGCTCTATTCATAGTATTGTTTGTCTTGCTATCAAGACCAAGCAAGCTCTCTCCGTTAGTAGCACTGGACACATTGAGAGCAATAGCTATATGGTTAACTCATTTTTTAAAACATGTCTTGATGTTGATTCATCTTTTTTCCTAATCTGGTCATGAAAGTAGTAGTTAGAGATTTAAATCACGATTAAGAAAAAAGCAATAGCAAACTACGAACTTAGCATATCATACACACAATGTTAGTCTACCCTCCCTCGCCTATTATACCTATCTATGAATTACTCATTCATCTCATTTTGGTAAAATATCTATCCAAAAGTTAACAAATCAAAGGATTTCCACTCTTTAAATGTAATACTACACAATAGTGAGTATCTACTTTGATATTCAATCCTCTTATAAAAAAGGTTTTCTATACAATTGTTGATGAACATTGAACACCACAACCACATACATAATAACCAACACTTTCTATAAATAAAAAAACCAAAAAATGAAACAACACTTACTCGTTACATTACTTTACCGTATAACTAAAACACATAGTGTATTTGAATGGTGAATTTCACTATTCACCCCCTTACAAAGCCTTATTCACCTTCTTTTTTCGTAATTTTTCAATCGTCTCATTTGATTTCTAAAATTTTAAAATAAAAATTTTAATTCTCTAATTGATGTAATACACATGCTTTTTTTCCCTTTGATTAGGGTGTTTGAATAGTGAATTTCACTATTCACCCCTCACAAAGCACTATTCACCTTCTTTTTTTTTTTTGTAATTTCTAAATTGTTTTATTTTGATCCCTAAAATTTTAATCTCTAATTGACGCAAGTACACATGCTTTATTTATTTTATTTTTTTCATCAATTTATGTTTTTTATTTAATTGGGTGTTAAAATTTTAAAAAATCAATCGTTATTTTTTTTTACACAAACCGATGATTATATAATATATACTTGAAAAGTAAGTTTTATTGTTCACCCCCTCACAAATCACTATTCACTTTCTTTTTTGTAATTTCTAAATTGTTTCATGTTGATATCCGAAATTTTAAAATAAAAATTTTAATATCCTAATTGATGCAGTATGCATTTTTTTTCCTTTGATTTTTTCATCAATTTATGTTCTTTTTTATTTTATTTAAATAAGTGTCAAAATTTTAAAAAATTAATCGTTATTTTTTTCATATAAACTGAAGATTATATAATATATACGATATGTTTTTTAGATTTTAAAATAAATATATACTATTCCTATTGTTTAAAATTGATCTTTTCGATTTATTATAAAAATTCACATCAAGTTAATTTTTATTCTTATTTTTATATAATTTTATTTATTAATAAATATGATTTATTTTCTCTATTTATGGATTCGAATAAGTTTTTTTATATCTCGTTTTTATTTGCTTGATTCGTATACGAATCAAATTTTAGAAATAGAATATATGTATTTTATTTTTTTATTCTTTATATAATCAAATTTTATCGAAATCAATTTCATATTTTTGTTTCACTATATTGACTTCAATATATATTTTATAATTTAAGTTTTTTAATCATTTTTCAATTTACGGTATACATTCTCACTCATTAAGTACTATCATGATGTATAACAAATAATAATATTAGATTCATTAACTTTATTAGAAATCAACTATGCATCTACACGTATAATACCAACTATTTTCTATTCTTTTTTTAAATATTTGAAAATTAATTTTTTAATTAAAATAATTGAAATAATATTTTAGAATAACTCGCCGAAGAATTCAAATACAATTTTTGTATACTAATATTATTCATTTTGTTCTAAATAATTAAATATAAATCAAATGTATATATTTTAAATAATAATCTTCTCATCAGGAAAAAAGTTTCATTTGTTAATTTTTATACAAGTTTTTACACTAATGGTCTGTTTTATTTCTTCGATGCAATGTTATGAAAAAAAAATATTAAGATGGTTTTTTAAAAAAATTATATTAAAATTTTTTTATTATGGGTTTTTATTTAAGAATAAATTCATAAAATAGAATGAATCATATTTTTTTAACTTCAAAATTTATTCATATATATATATATATATATATATATATATATATATATATATATATATATATATATATATATATACAAAATTTTGATTAAGAATTATAAAACGAGATGAAATTTTATCTTTTATATTTAATTTAATATATTTTAATTAACCAACAACAATATTTGTTATCAAACTGAAATAAATATGTTTGGTTTGGTCTACAATGTAGCATGAGAATCCAAACTGTTTATATATATGTCTAAAATTCTTTTTCACTTACTCTTCATATGCATAAAATTTCTATTTACTTGATGGCAATTTAAGTAACTTTTGCGTATTGTTTTTTGTGTGGTTTTGGGTATTAATATGTAAATTCAATACTTTTCCTTGTTTTGGTTCCTCATGTTGTAACATTTTTTTCAATCCTCATCTTTCATTTTTCTTTCATTTTCATGCAATGTATGTGTGCGTGTGTTTTAAAATTATAAAATTAATATATACTTCAGCTTATATTACTCTTAATATTTAAATTTTATTTTTTGAATTTATCATTTTTTATGAAAATTCTCATACACTTAACCTTTTTTATATAAAGTTTTATTTGCTAATAAATATAATTTATTTTTTTCTATGTTTGAATTTTACAATAAAATTTTAAAACATGATTGTTTTATCTTTTTCAAAAAATAAATTGGTATAATATATATTATGAATTTTTATAATTTTAAGATGATAGTTGCATATATATAAATATATAAGTATTTTATTCTAAGAGGTTAAAATTTCATTTTAAATAATTTATTTCACTTCAATAGGCATAGTCAAGACTTATAAAAAAACTATTGAATCATTATTTTTATTAAAACTTAACTATACATCTTCCAACATAATGCAAATTATTTACTATGAATGTTGTTTTAACATTATAGAACCAATTTATTTGACATAAAATAATTTTTTAAAGAAACCAACTAATTATTCAAATGCAATTTTTATCTAAGTTTATTGATTATTTTGTAAATAATTATATAAAGATCAAATGCATATACTTTTTTAAAAAAATCTTCTCACCAATATCAAATAAGAATAAAATTTTATTTTTTCATTAATTAATTTTTATGCAAGTCTATAAATTAATTGTAATGTTATTTTTTGGATACATTCTTATAAAAAAATATATTTTAAAATTATTTGTTTTAAAATTCTTAATTAATTTTTCAGGTTTAAATTATTACAAGTTTTTATTTAAAAATTCATGAATAAAGAAGAATAAATCATTTTTTTAAGCAGAAATTTTATGAAACACACACACACACACACACACACACATATATATAGTGATATTAAATAACAAAGTTAATAAAAAATTATAAAATTTTGAAATCATTTTGCTTTATTTTCCCGTAGCGTTCCGTAAATAATTTCAAAAATTAATTTTCTTATCAACATTAAATAATTTTTTTTTCATTTTTTAAATTTATAAAATTTTGACCATTAATTATAACTTAATTTTTTGAAATATAATATTATAAAAAATATGTTTTAATTTTTTAATTCTTGATTAATATTTTATTTAAAATTATTATAATTTTTATTTTAAAAGCAATCCATAAAGAAGAATGATTTATGTTTTTTTTAAGCGGAAAATATATGAAAGACACTAAAAAAATTAATTAAATAAAAACTTATAATTTAAAATTATAAAAATTTAAAATGATTCTGTTCAACCGGACTCGCAACATAGCATGTGCAACTAACTCAGTTATCATCTAAAGTAGCACAAGCACTCCACACATTTAGCAATGTACTAGCAATTTAAAAGACTAGCATTAACATTAATTTTTTTTAAAAAAAAATGCCCACTCCTTAACATTCACTAAAACTTCATTAAAAAAGAAAAAACAATGGCTGCTATATTCTCATCTAAACTAACACAACTACTTCACTGTGTTTCTAGTCCTAATTGAGGTAAAGAATTCTTCTCAAACCTTATACCACTAATTTCGTCACCAAGTTTTGATGCTTTACTAAATTCTTGTGTCCTTGATTCTTATGATAATGTCATTTCCCCTACAATTACAACTTCTAATTTGATAAAAACTAATCCAATTTTCAACAAAGAGGTAAACTTTTAGATTGCCCATTACTTGTTAAAATAAGATATGTAAGTCTTCTTTTGATTAGAGCTCAATTCAATTCAATTTGTAACTAAATTTCCAAATCAATAAAGCACTTAGAAAATGCAAAGTAAACAAAACAAAACAATTTAATTTCTATTTGATCGTAGCAAAAACATAAAGGAAGTAATGGTGTCTTGAGAATTAAGAAATGTTTCTAATGCATAAGCATTGTTTGTGTAGAGAAAATAAAGAGAAGAATTCGTCTACTAACTCACATGTGTATAGCTTTACAAATCGATCAAATAATCAGAATTGGTTGGGCTGTTATACGTATTATAAGTTTGGATTTCTTTTTAATATATGAGCAGCCAAGGTGGCCTCTCCACTATCAAGGTAAAACATGGGTTATCCATTCGTTATGGAAAGATAATCATTTAATTATTCACTAACAGAAAATGCAATCTTAAAATGTTAGTTAGGTGGTTAATTTTTTTTTTTTTTTTTTAGGATTCGAATCTTAGAAATAGCCTTTACAAAAATTATTAAATCATGATATGAAAAATATATTTATAAACTTAATTGAAAAAATAATTAATCTAATCTTTTTTTATACGTAAACTTATTTGAAATTACTCTTATCATCAAATAACAAAAGTATTCTTAGATTTTGGATTAGTTAAATAATTAGGAGTACTAAAATTAAAGAATTATTTTAAAATTTTATAAATATTTTTTATGAATTAATTAATATAATACATTATAAGATCATAAGAGCTTGTACAGACATTGAAAAACTCCAAAATAAGGAGTTTTGTAATGTTTGTTGCTTGAGTACTAAAATTAAAGAATTATTTTAACATTTCACAAATAGTTTTTTATGAATTAATTAATATAATACATTATAAGATCGTAGGAAAAAAGCTTTGTACAAACATAGAAAAATTTAAAATATGAAGTTTTGCAATGTTTGTTGCTCGAGTGTGGGACTTATTTGGTTGGCCCTGTACTCAATTTTTGAAACCAAATGCTAAATTTTAGTGTTTGGACATTTTCTAACGTGAAGCTAATGGTGGTAAGGTCTGCTTCGGCCTTTCGTGATCCAAGATTCAAGGTCATGCATGAGTTTCATTCTCAAATCAATGTATGGAAATTACTTAGCAGAAGAGAGAACATGTCTTCTATTCCTATGATGAAGCAAAGATTTAATTAAGAAATTGGTTTTATTTGATGCATAACAACCAGTCCCCACATATCCTTTGAAATGCATGCTAATCATGTTGATAATAATCATTAGGCCGAATGCTTCCCTTAAATAATCCTAGAAATTTTTGAGTTTCAAACCTCAATTTCAAGTCCAATTAACATAATTCAACCTCAATTGCATGAATTGCAAGTTTAAATCCATTTCTCTCAATTTTTGTTCATTAAGGACCCTAACTCTAATTTTTAAAATTAAAGCTAAAATTCCCAAATTAAAGCACATAAACCACAAATTAACATCAATTAAGCAATCCTTGCAATGTAAGTGGAGTTAACTTACCTAGATAAGCTCCAATTAAACTTCAAATAGTGAAACGATTGAGCAATTTCTTCCTCTCTTTTGATGGGTTCAGTCAAGAGTTACAATGGCTGATTTGTTGGGTGCACTAGAAATTTATTGAAAATGGATGGATGACTAATATAGGACATGTCATTCCTTATATGCTAAATAAGTTATCACATTACACTTTGATGAATGTCAACTCAAAGAATTTATGGCCATAGTGGAAATACACCAATAGAGCATAGTTGGTTTACTCTAGAGCTAAGACATTTGAAAATTGAAAACAAACTTGTGTGATCATAATCAAACAAACTATAAACCAAGTTCAAGATCACATTGTGATAAATTGACATGAGGTCCAAATTATATGGTAACTATGCTCATGAAAGATAATTGTAAATTAATTAATCCTCTTAGAGAATTGAGTAGTCATGATTTCTTGCTAGAGGCCAATATTGATTTATGTATCAAAAGATAAAATTAGGAACAGATCGAAGAGGAAGATGTGAGATCCTTGTAAACAAAGTGGAGAGAAATGGGGGCCGCCTTATCTATGAGGCAAGAAAACACTAGTGTTAGTACTCCCTTTTTAACCTTGGATCTACCAAAGAGAAACATCTCATGTCCGCCACATCGAAGTTTGATCTTGCAAGTTTGCTTGAAAAGGATGCATGCACCTCCCATTTTCATACCCAACGTTTCTACCTTTATTCTAGGGTTGTTGTGTATGGTGGTGGTGGATACATTATAGTTAATATGATTATGAAAGTAGAAGATGGTAATGGTTGTGATTCGAGGGATATGTCCACCATGTGTTTTGAGTTTTTGCTTGTGAGAGGGTGAGTTTGTTATTTTTTATGAGGAGCATTGAATTTAATGATTGAGGGTTTATGGAGGTTAAGGGCTACTTGTTTTAAGGTCTTAGGGAGGGAGAGAGAGAGCTGGTTTCGGGTGTTAAGGGTAGTAGGGATCTTACGTGGGGTTGTTGTGGTCCTATGGTAGTGACTAGGGGAGGAGTAGACGAAGGGAAAGGTTGGCTATGGGTTTTATTATTTCCTTCCTTTTTTGAAATGATGGTAGAAACTGTTTTGACAAAGGTTGATGGTACTTTTAGAGGAGAGGGTTTTGTTAGGATCCTAAAAGGATGAAGACAACTATTTTGGTTACTACAAGGTGGACCAAGGATCGTACCTTAATGAAGAAGGAGCTATAAGTTTAACAATGAAGGGTTATTTAGATATGGTTTGTAAAAACGTGGAGGATGAAAGAACATGACATATTTGAAAGAGCCATGGCAGCCAAGTCTTTCCAATTAAAGACGGCTACCTAGTATTTATTTTTTTATAGAGACTACATTTTTAGAGCTTTTTTTTGTGTGGGATAGAAAAATTATGAAAGCCCTATAAAATGAAAGAAATGGTTGCTTTTATATGAGGTTTTTAGGGTTGGGGGATGAGTTATCTCAATCATTTTTCTTCTTTTTTTGTAGTTTTATATTTTGTATTTTATATGTATTTTTTGCATTTTTATTCTTTTATTCTTTTTTATTTTTATAATAAATTTCAAAATAAAATAAAATAAGAAACACATAACATAACAAAAAATATGAATAAATTTTGGATTATGATAGTTGCCTCTTCGTTATAATGCTTATGAAGCAAAGTCAAATGAAAAATATATTTTTCAATGACTTTGTATAATAAGCTTGTAAAGAAATTTTTTTTCAAAGCTTAATCCGATTATTCCGAGTGATTAAACCCGAAAGTAAAACTGTGATGGGAAGGTATTGTTATGCAGGACGGCTTTCCTTAAAAATTAAATATGCATTGGATGACCATGTTGTTAAGGAAAATCTACCCTAAAAATTAAACGTGTAATACATGGCCATGTTGTTAAGACGGTTTGTCTAGAAAATTAAATATGTAGTATATAGCCATGTTGTTAAGACGGTTCGTCTTAAAAATTAAATATGCAATATGATGGCCTTATTTTCAAGTGCAACCTATCTCAAAAATTAAATATATAATACATGGTCTTATTGTCAAGGACAACTTATCATGAAAATTAAATATGCAATGTGATGACCTTGTTATTAAAGACAACCTATTTTTAAAATTGAATACGTAATGCATGGCTTTATTGTCAATGACAACCAGCCTTGAACATTAAATATGTAATACATGACCTTGTTGTCAAGGACGAGACTATCCTGAAAATTAAATATGAAATGCAATGGCTTTGTTGTCAATGATAGCCTATCCTAAAAAGCCTACCATTTATTGATATGTATGTTTTCACTGTGCTCTCTCTTCAATTTTCATTTGACCATACCAAAGCTAAGCGTAACATGTCCGAGAGAGGAGTTGAGTTTTAGTTGGATGGCCTATATTTTGGAAACAAACTCAAAACGGATAGTACAATAAATAAACAAGTATATACATGCATGACGTAAATTGAATTGGATACTTTATTGTTGTAGACTTCAAATCATGATAGAGTTTGTATCGAAATTTGACTAGATCAAATTTTAAACTCATAAATATTTAGGGGGATTTAGGAAACATATCTATCCTAAATCGGATTTGTCTTTGACTGAATATTTTTTCATTAAGACCCAAAGTGATTAGCGTATCTTGTGACAACATACACAGCAGAATTTGAAATTTGAACTTCTAGCATATTCTCAAAATGACTTATAGTCATTTTTTATTGAAGAATAAAAACAATGTAGTTTTTAGTAATTATTTATAACAACCACTTAAATTACAATGCCTATAACATTTACATTATAAATACATTTCTATTTTATTCTTTACAATCACGGACTTGAGTACGAGGCAATAGGAACCATATGATTTCTAAATCTTGTTATGAGCTTATCTTCGGTGGTGCACTCATTGTTTGTGGCTTCTATCTTTTTTCATATTTGTTTTCGTCATTTTTTTTATCTAAGATCTAGGGTAAACAACCTCCCTCCTTAACCTAAATCGATTCTAATTTGACCCTAAAATCCTTGATAATATTCTCTCGTCATGATTTGTTTTGAAGATTTCCTACAAGAATAAGGATTAAAACATACATCATTTAAAAATGCTTCTTCTTAGTGGGTCCGTTAATGTAGGTGCTCAAGATCCAACCATGTATCGATAGGCTTAAGTTAATATATCATTACATTATTTATTTTGACGGTAATAAAGAAATCATTTTGTTAATTCTTTTGTTTACATGTTCGGTAGAATTAGATAAAAATCCTTATGATATGCATTTGTAATAGTGATTAATCGAAAGATATGAGACAAATACTAATGCACACAAATGAAATCATTAAATGTCCTAAGTCATAGCATTGTCGAAAATGGATATTGACAATATACGGATAGACTTGTGAGTGTTATGCTCATGCTATATGATAGCAGTAAGAGATCTCATACCTATTGGCATGGTGATGTCAAAGCAAGCGCTTAGTGATTCATGTTAGAGAACATGTCACTGGACTTGACTCACCATGAGAACCCATTTGGTTTTAGTCTATGAGAATCTCATACGAGATGGGTAAAAATGGTCTTTAGACTTGAAGTCGTCACGGTTATCTCATTGGAGGACTTATGCATTTTGACACTCGTTTCGATGGATCCATTAATGGGTTGCACTTGGGCGATTCGTTGGGTGCACTAGGAATCTAATATAGGTAGGTGTATGACTAAACTAGGACATGTCATTCCTTGTATGCTAAAGGAATTATCATATTGCCCTTCGATAAATGTCTCGCTCAAAAAATCTATGACCATAGTAGGAGTACATCAATATAACATAGTTAGTTTACTATAGGAGCTAAGAAATTTGGGAATTGAAGAAAACTTATGTTATGATAATCAAATAAGACTAATAACCAAGTTCGAGATCATATTGTGATAAGTTGACATGAGGACTGAATTATATGGTAACCAAGCTCATGAAAGGTAATAATGGATTAACTAATCCTCTTGGAAAATTGGGTAGTCATAATGTCTTACTAAAGGCCAATATTGCTTTATGTATCAAGAGATTAAAGAGGAGGCTTTTATTCTTGATGCATTTTCAATATATCTAGGAGCCTATTGAGTCATATGTTTAAGTAATTACATTACAAATAAGAATAAAAAATATTGAAAAAAAAATTTCAATTATAAAAGTTTCCTATTTTGGAAAGAGTTTCCAAAATGAAAAGTTTTCTATTTTAGAAATCGGTTTCCTAATTTGAAAGTTAGTTTCAAATTTGAAAATATAGAACCTAAAAGAAAAGGAGTTTCTTAATTTAGGTTGAAGGGTATTTGAGAAATTACTTTCTAATGTGGACCCCGTCAAAATAATCTAAGTATATTTATTTGGATAGTCCAAATAAATAAATTAGGCTAAAATAGTTTTGGTCTATTAGATTTAATTAAAAAGCTTAAAGATAATTTTGGTGGGAGGATAAACATCAATCTTATTGGATATGGTTGAATGTTTTAATGATAATAATCAAATAATTCACATATAAAATAACTCCTCACCTTTGAAGGATAAGGAAGCAACAACCTAAAATCTTTTATGGACTCATAGCCGCCACTCTTCTTATCTTTGGAGGACAAAGAAACTCTCCTATAAATATATATGCGAGAGAGAAAATTCGACCAACAAAAAAAAAGAAAGAACATTCGTTCAGCCCTAAAATCACATTGGGCATATGGCCAAGAGGGAAAATAAAGAAGAAAATAGTTTCCTCCTAAACCCTAGCAAGAAATATTATTTCCTTCTCTTTTAAGGTTGTGACAAAAGTTACCTAGAATTGATTTCTAGAGGAAATACAAAATTAGAAAAAGGTGGAGCTAACACCTTATTAATTTGAGTGCTTCTTTATGGATACTTGAGCTGTATGGATCATCAATAAAGGTCGAATACTTGGACGGCTTTGTTGGAAAAGAGTTTAGATATGCAATACATGAGGTAATCCTTTACTTATAACTTATAATTCATGTATATATGGTTAGTAGATTCAATGGCTTGATCTTGGGGCCTTAGATGGATAAATTTTATTTATTTGTTATGTACCTTCATAGGATGCATGATCCTTCGGGGTCAACACTAGTAGTCATGATCTAGCTTTTCTCGAATTTAGGCAAAGCTTATCTAATCCTTAAGTCTTTTCAAGTTTCTAAACGATCTAAATTACAAATAGAGTAATTCGACCTCTAACCTTATGCATGAGAAGGTAGGAAAAGATCATTCCACCATTTTCTATGCATACGGTGAGTTTCAATCCAAATGAAAATTCGAAAAAGCATCGATAGACTTTCATACATACCTTCAGATCTTTCTATCTAAATCGTACAAGGTTTTAGCTCGAGTCTAGTGCTTTTGTATGTTTTTTTTGTAATGTGTGCAACATATCAAAATAATCATATTAACCTAGTTCACTAAATAAATATGTATATGAATAGAAGAAAAATAAATTGCATAACCTTAAAAGATTTAAAATATATACAAGAAATAAAATTCAAAGTAATAAATTGAACAAAATAAATAAATTGGAATTAATTAAATAAAAAGATAAAAGATTTGGAAAATAACTGACAAAAAGTAGACAAAGAAGATAAATTCAAAAGATTAAACCTATAGTCAAACTCTAAATCCCTAATGGAGTCATCATTTTTTCATTACTCGATATCGGACAAGACTCTCAAAAAATTTATTAGATTGGCATCATTTGCATCACATTTATGAGTTATTCTAGAAAACGAGTTATTATTGAGTTTAAAGTCGATACCAAGTGTTAAAAAAACTAGGAACCTAAAAATAGCATTAGTGCAAAAACTTTGGGTAAGATTTGGTTATATTTTGAAAAGGCATCGATCATCCAAAAATGTCCTTTCCTAGGAAAGATATCATATCTAGTTTAGTCCTATATTCATCTTCTAAATTATTTTATTTATGTCGACTTATTTTCGATTTAAATTTCAATTTTTCAAGCAAAATTAAGTTTTTAATTTTTGAGCATGGCATCATATTGAAACAATCGTCAATTCCCTTCATCGGATAGCACATCGATTCAAATATCGGATCTACGTTAAGCTTCAACATAACCGATGTGTTAGAGAATATCCTAATTATTAAATATTGATATTTTTTAAGTAATAACAGATCCCTATCGGATATAAGACTTTATTAAAAAAAATTATTATTATTATATTTTTTTTGTTTTCTTATTTTTGTTTACAATAGTCCATATCAAAAAGAAGACTTTGTTAGAAATTTTAATTAATTTTGTCGATGGAGAATCGTCATTAGTCTCAATTAGTCCCTAAGAATTAAGAGACTCAATAATTCATCCACCCACTAATATAATTATTAAAACAAAATTCTAAAATTAAAATTAACTAATAAGCCTTTTTTTATTTATCATTTTTATTTTTTATTTTTTTATCGATAAAGAATCGTTGCCGGTCCCTAAAAATTAGAAGACTTGACAATTCTTTCACCATTTGATTATCTAAACTAATTATGACAATAAAATTTAAAATTAAAGTATGCCTTCTTTTTTATCATTAACATTTTTTTTTATCGATAGAGAATCATCACCGGTCTCTAAAAATTAGGAGACTTGACCATTCATCCACCATTTGGTTATCTAAACTAATTATGAAAATAAAATTTTAAAATTATAGTATCCCTTCTTTTTTATCATTTATATTTTTTCGATGAAAAATCATCATCAATCCCTAAAAATTAAGAGACTTGACCATTAATCCATCATTTGGTTATCTAATCTAATTATTCAAATAAAATTATAAAATTAACTAACTAAAATTAATTATAAGAGATTAAATGTGTTGAAATCTAAGTTAATCAAGACATAAATAAAGATATTCAAAATAAATTTACTTAAAATAAAATAATAAAAATTTTAAAAATTAGGCTCCCTTTTAATAGTGGGTTGGCTTGTTAGGCTAGCTCTGCTAGACAGACTCGTTTATAGGTTGGAAAAGTCCAACCCTTATTTCTTTCTTTTTTTTTTTATAACAAAACCATTCTATATATCCTTTTTTATACCAGTTTCGCATTAACAAAATCAAAAGAAAATACCTTTCATCTTCTCTCTTTTCTATGCTTCTATCTACATCTCCTCTTGTCTCTCTCTAAATAGATTTTTATGGCGAGACAAAAGTGCAAAGAGAATTGTGTTCATATTAAAAGAGTGAAAGAGAAGTAGAGTTTCATTTTGTTTTTGGCACGACTCATTGTCAAGCCTATCTCCTTCCATGTTTACTTCTCCTTCTTTCTTTTCATCTTTAACTTCTCTAACGACATTTTTACGATTATCAAAATCTTTCATGTCTAAAATTTGACAGATTCGTTTAGAGATTCCTTCTCATTGTGCAAACCCTCCATTTTGGCTCCAGTTCCTAATTCTCTCTTATATGGTCATTTTCCTTCTCATTTAACATTTCACTGTCCCATTCCCACCTCTCTACTTCTTCCATTTCTTTTAAAAATTAACAGCAGATCGAAGAGGGAAATGTGAGATCCTAGTTGACAAAAAGGGAGAGAGATGGAGGGCTGCCTTATCTACGAGGCAAGAAAACACCAATGCCAATCTCCCCTTTTAACCTTGGATCTAGTAAAGAAAAACATCTCATGCTTGCTATACTGAAGTTTTATCTTGTAGGTTTGCTTGAAGATGAGGCCTAGTAATTGAGTCGGACTAAAAGGATGCTTGCTCCCCCTATTTTCATACCCAACGTTTCCGCCTCTACTTTGGGTCTGCTATGGATGGTGATGATGGATACATTACATATGGGTAATGTGGTTGTGAAACTAGGAGATGGCAATGGTTGTGGTTTAGAGGATATGCCTACCAAGTGTTTGAGTTTTTGCTTATGAAAGGGTGAGTTTGTTGTTTTTGGGGAGGAGGATCGGGTTTAATGATGGAGGGTTTATAGAGGTTTAGGGTTGCTTGTTTTAAGGTCTTAGAAAGAGAGAGGGAGAGAGATGCCTACCAAGTGTTTGAGTTTTTGCTTATGAAAGGGTGAGTTTGTTATTTTTGGGGAGGAGGATCGGGTTTAATGATAAAGGGTTTATAGAGGTTTAGGGTTGCTTGTTTTAAGGTCTTAGAAAGAGAGAGAGAGAGAGAATTGATTTCTATTGTTAAGGGTAGTGGTGATCTTATGTAAGGTTACTACGGTTTGATAGTTATGATTGATGAGAAGAGCATATATAGGCAAAGGCTGGTTATAGGTTGTATTATTTCCTTTCTTTTTAAAAATATGGTGGTTGCTATTTTAATATAGGTCGATTGCAGCTATAAAGGAGAGGGTTTTGTATGTGATGGGATCCCGAGAAGATGGAGGCAAATAGGCTTTTGGTGACTACATAATGGTCAAGGGACTTTGGCTTAATAGAGAGGAAACTATGAGTTTGACAATGAAAGGCCATTTAGATATGGTAGTTTGTAAAGACTTAGAGGAGGGAGGAAGATGGCATCTTTGGAAGAGCCATGACAGCCATGCTTTTTCAATTAAGGTGACTCCCTAACTTTTATTTTTTTGTAGAGATTACATTTTTAGGATTTTTTTTATGGAATAGGGAAATTGTGAAGGCCCACTAAAATGAAAGGAAAGAATTGCTTTCATAAGAGATCTTTAAGGTTGGAAGATGAGTTATCTCCTCAATCATTTTTCTTATTCTTTATTTTTTTATATTTTGCATTTTATATGTATTTTTTACATTTTTATTCTATTTTCATTTTTTAATTTTTGTATTAAATTATACTATATACTAAAGTAAAACGCTTTTCATCGTAGCAATGAACGAGTGTTAATCCATGTTCATTGCTACAATACTTTGGCTTTTTATTTTTAAGTTTTCATTTTTTTTTGTCAACACTCGCTGGCCTCCCTACCCGTTTACTTGTTCATTTGAACAATAAAGGCTTGCTCTCATTTTTTCTCTCTCTAAACATTGGATTTTTTTTTTAATTTTCGCACATTTACTTGTTCACATGAACGATAAATGCTAGCCTCCTTTTTTTCTTAAACATTGATTTTTTTTTAATTTTCATTTCTTAATAATATTGGGTGTTAAAATTTTAAAAGAATCAATAATTAATTAGGTGTTAAAATTTTTATACTATATACTAAAGTAAAACGCTTTCTCATCGCAACAATGAACGAGTGTTAATCACTCGTTCATTACTACGATACTTTCGCTTTTTTTTTTTTTAAGTTTTAATTTTTTTTCCTAGCACTCGTTGGCCTCCCCTATTCGTTTATTGTTCATTTGAACAATAAAGGCTTGCCCTCCTTTTTTTCTCTCTCTCTAAACACTAGATTTTTTTTTAAATTTCCGCACGTTTACTCGTTCACATGAACAATAAACGCCGGCCTCCTTTTTTTTTTTTAAACATTGAATTGTTTTTAATTTTTCGTTTCTTAATAATATTGGGTGTTAAAATTTTAAAAGAACCAATAATTAATTAGGTGTTAAAATTTTTATACTATATACTCAAGTAAAATGCTTTTTCATCGTAGCAATGAACAATGCTAATCATTGTTCATTGCTACGATACTTTGGCTTTTATTTTTTGAAGTTTTCATTTTTTTTGCCAGGCACATGCCGGCCTCCCCTACCCGTTCTATCGTTCATTTAAACGATGAAAGGCTTACCCTCCTTTTTTTTTTCCCTTTCTAAACACTCGAATGTTTTTTTAATTTTCGCTCGTTCATCGTTCACATGAACGGCATGTGAACAGATAAATGCCGCCCTCCTTTTTATTTTGTTTTTAAACATTGAATTTTTTTTTAATATTCGTTTCTTAATAATATTAGGTTTTAAAATTTTAAAAGAACCAACAATTAATTAGGTATTAAAATTTTAAAGAAATCAACAATTTATTTCCTTTATTATTTATTTCTAAAATTTAAAAAAAATAAAAAATAGTTAAATATAAATTTTTTATTAAAAAATTATAATTATTTTTTATCATAAAACATATTATTAAATTAAAATAATTTTTTTATATGATTTTATATATTTTATCAAACTCACAGCGTAGTGTGCGTAAAAAATGTAATTTCAAACTAAAGCAAAATAAGATAAAATAAAAAATAAAATAAGAAACAAATAATATAATAAAAAATATGAATACATTTTGGCTTATGACAATTACTCTTTCACAATGCTTATGACTCAAAGTTAAATAAAAATATGTTTCCAACGACTTTGTATAATAAGCTTATGAAGAAATTCTTTTTTTTTCGAGAGGTTGGTCCATGATTGAACTCGAAATTAAAACTATGATGAGATGAACTTGTTATGAAGAGCGGCCCGCCTTGAGAATCAAATATGCATTGCATTACTATGTTATTAAAGATAACCTATCCCGAAAATTAAATAAGCGAGTAATGGAATAAAATGAAACAATTTCCCTTGAAAACAACAAATTTGTGCAAATGGAATGGAATATCATAAGGAATGGCACTCAAAACACAAAGTCTGTAAAATAAATAGATATATGGTTCTTTCTTTATTATGGCATGTGCATAGATAAACCAATAATTATACGGAAGCGGAAAAAATGCATCAAAGCCAACAAAGAAATGCATAAATCGGATAACAAGCATTGGAAACCCGAAACTAGTTTGAAAAAGCAAAGGTAATGGGGAGTCTGCGAAAAACCAAAAACATTAGATGCAACATATCATTTTTGTTGCATGAGTCCTGAAAAACCAAAGGTATTGGGAAGGCTCGACGAACCAAAAGCAAAAACACAACATGCCATTCTTTGTCATTCTAAGTGAACCGACCTCATAAATAGCACTATGGCATGCATAATGCAAGGTTGAAAAATAAGGAGACATGGTTTATTTTTTTCTTATGTCCTGGCTACGGATAAACCAATTGTCCTTGTTATTCCAATTGAAACATGCTAAAGGATAGCGATACATAATCCGAAGACATGAAAGCCACACGATCATGAAAATCTTACTGCATATGTAACAAAGGAATGTCAAAAAAAACCAAATCATTTTCCATGAAAATAAAAAATCTATGCAAATGGATTGAAATATCATGAGAAATGGGATAAAGAACACATGGTTGTAAAATAAGCAAAGATATGGTCCCTTTTTTTTTTTCTTATGACACGAGCACAAATAAACCAACAATTGTACAAAAACAGGAGAAAAATACATGAAAGCCAATAAATGAATGAGTAAAAGAGATAACAAATAATGATTTGTAATGGTGCAATAAAGAGGCCGCACAAAGAAAAATACAAAGCTATAAGACAAATAGAGAAAAAGAATACAATGGTGGAATTACGCAATGGGGAGTGATGAAAAATGTAAAGATCAACACCATACAATTCGCTATTCTAATATAAAAAATAGCTTAAATTAATTATGCCAGCCAAATGCTCGTGCAAGCATGAGTGGAAATCAAAAGACGTTACATATCTTTTTTTGTTATTCCAATTGAAACATGCTAAAGGACAAAAAAAAAAAAACATTTCCCATGAAAACAGCAAATCTGTGTAGATGAAATGGAATAAAACAAAACCATCTCCTATGAAAATAACAAATTTGTGCAAATGGAATGGAATATAATGAGCAATGGCACTTAGAACATAGGATCTGTAAAATAAACAAAGATGTGGTTCTTTCTCTATCATAGAAAGGGCACGGATAAACTAAAAATTGTACGAGTAGCAAAAAAATATGATTCAAAGCCAATAAAGAAATGATAGATAATATGCAATAAAAGCCTAAAAACCATCTCTGAAAAAGCAAAGGTAATGGGAAATAAAGACGTAACATATCATTTTTTGTTATACAATTTATGAAAGAGCAAAGGTAATGAGGAGGTTCGACAAACCTAGAGCAAAAACACAACATGCCATTTTTGTTATTCGAAGTGAACTAGGCTTATAAATGGCACTACGGCACGCAAATGCTAAAGGATAGAGATAGATAATCCAAAGACATGAAAAACACATGATCATGAAAATCTTAGTACCATATGCAACAAACAAACCAAATCATTTCCCATGAAAAGAACAAATCGTGCAAATGGAATGGAATATCATAAGAAATGGCATGGAGAACGATTGTCAAATAAACACAAACATGGTCCATTTTTTCTTACGGCATGGACACAAATAAATCAATAATTGCTCTAATTAAATATTAGAAAAAAATATATGAAAGCCAATAAATGAATGCATAGAAGAGATAACGGACAATGATTTGTATTAATGCAACAAAGAAGCCTTACAAAGAAAATACAAACCTAAAAGTCGAACAGAGACGAAGAATACAACGTGGAATCATAAAGTGGAGAGTGATGGTAAGACAATAAGCAAGATTGCCTAACAACAGACTGTGAGATGCGAAAGGAAAAGCTCGAATAAAAAAGACAAAGAAAACTTAGTAAGAGAGAAAGGAAAGGCAAATTGTTTTTAGGAAGAAATAACAGGGATTTTTTCAAAAACCAATGAAAAAAGCAAAGATCAACAACATACAATTCATTATTGTAATATAAAAAATAGTTTAATCTGTTATATCGGCCAAATGGTCATGCAAGCATGAGTGGAAAACAAAGACACAACATTTTTTTTTTTGTTATTCCAATTGAAAAATGTTGAAGGATAGTGAATGTAAAAAAAAAACCAAATATTTCCCATGAAAATAACAAATCTATGCGAGATGGAATGGAATAAAACGAAACCATTTCTTGTGAAAAAAATAAATCTGTGCAAATTGGAATGGAATATCATGAGCAATGGCACTCGGAACACGGGACTATAAAATAAACAAAGATGTTGTTCTTCCTCTATCATGGCATGGGCATAGATAAACCAATAATTGTACGAGTAGTAGGAAAAAATGAATCAAATCCAATAAAGAAATGCATAAAATAGATAAAAAGCAATGGAAACCTAAAAACCAGATTTGAAAAAGCAAGATAATGGGGAGTCCGGAAAATTAAAAACAAAGATGCTACACATCATTTTTTGTTATGGGAGTTATGAAAGAGCAAAGGTAATGGGGAGGTTCGATGAACCAAGAGCAAAAACGCAGCATGCCATTCTTTATTATTCAAAGTGAACCAAACCCATAAATAGCACTATGACATGTATATATTAAAGGATAACGATATATAATCCGAAGACATGAAAGGCACATGATCATTAAAATCTTATCACCATATTCAGTAAAGGAATGCCAAAAGAACCAAATCATTTCCTATATAAACAACAAATCTGTGCAAATTAAATGGAATAGCATGAGAAATGGCACAAAAAACACAATTAAAGCTATAAAAGAAACACGGATATAGTATATTTTTTCTCATGGCATGGGTACAAACAAACCAATAATTTTTCTAATTAAATATAAAAAAAGAATTATGAAAGCCAATAAATGAATGCATATAAGAGATAACAAACAATGATTTATAACGATGCTAAAAAGAAGTCCAACAAAAATATGCAAACCTACAAGACGAACAAAGAAGAAGAACACAATGGTGGAATCATGCAATGGGGAGTGATTGGAAAGACAATAGGGAGGACTACCTAACGGTAGAGTGTGAGGTACGGAAGGAAAAGCCTAAACAAAAAAGACAAAGAAAACCAAGTAAGAGAGAAAGAAAAGGCAAAGTATTTTCAAGAAGAAATGACAAGGATTTTTTTCAAAAAACAAAGAAAAATGAAAATATCAATAGCATAGAATTCACAATTCTAATATAAAAAATAGCTTAAATATGTTATGCCAGTCAGATGCTCATGCAGGCATAATTGGAACACAAAGATGCAATATGTCTTTTTTTATTCTAATTAAAACATGCTAAACGATAGTGAATGTCAAAAAAAAAAAAAAAAAACATTTCCCATGAAAACAACAAATCTGTGTAGATGAAATGGAAACAAAACGAAACCACTTCCCATGAAAACAATAATTTTGTGCAAATGGAATGAAATATCATGAGCAATGGCACTCAAAAACACTGACTATAAAATAAACAGAGATGTGGTTCTTTTTGTATCATGACATGGGCACGGATAAACCAACAATTACGAAGAAGCAGAAAAAATGCATCCAAGTCAACAAAGAAAAGCATAAAACAGATAACATACAATGGAAATCCAAAAACCAGCTCTTAAAAAAGCAAGGGTAATGGGAGCTGTGGCAAATCAAAGACAAAGATGCAGGATATCATTTTTTGTTATGCG
Organism: Dovyalis caffra; assembly: GCA_963924115.1. Classification (NCBI taxonomy): domain Eukaryota; kingdom Viridiplantae; phylum Streptophyta; class Magnoliopsida; order Malpighiales; family Salicaceae; genus Dovyalis; species Dovyalis caffra. Next base: position 98,007 of record CAWUPB010001184.1, read on the forward strand.
AGTTATGAAAGAGAAAAGGTAACAAGGAGGTTGGTCGAACTAGGAGTGAAAATGCAGCATGCCATTCTTTGTTATTTAAAAGTTACCTAGGCTCATAAATAGCACTATGGCATGCATATGCTAAAGGATAGCGATATGTAATCCAAAGACATGAAAGGCACATGATCATGAATATCTTACCATATGCAATAAAGGAATGTCAAAAAAACCAACTCATTTCCCATGAAAAGAACAAATATATGCAAATAGAATGGAATATTATGAGAAATGGCACTGAGAACACAGGGTTGTAAAATAAACACAGACATGGTCCATTTTTTCTCGTGGCATGAGCATAAACAAAGCAACAATTGTTCTAATTAAATATCAAGAAAAAAAAATGTATGAAAGCCAATAAATAAATTCATAGAAGAGATAACAGACAATTATTTGTAACTGCGCAACAAAAAGGAACCACAAAGAAAATACAAACCTATAAGACAAACGGAGAAGAATAATATAATGGTGGAATCATGCAATGGAGAGCAATGGCAAGACAATAGGGAGGACTGCCTAATAGCCAAGTGTGAGGTGCAGAAGGAAAAGCCCAAACAAAAAACACAAAGAAAACCAGTAAGAGAAAGGAAAGGTAAAGTGTTTTGAGAAAGAAATAACAGGGGTTTTTTTTTTTTTTTTTTCACTAGAAAAGAGATAACCAAGATATCCGAACTTCGACACTAAATCCTAATAAAAAGCTGAGATATATGCCAGCAGCATATGATTACTTTTTGCAAAAATAAAACACAAATTAATATCCTATGTGAGTCCACTGCCTATGCCCAGGTCTGAAAACCTTCACTTCGCATGTGAATCCTGGCTGATCCCAAAAACTCTTAAGATGCAGCTGCAATTGGAAAGTGAAATTGAGCATTGAAAATACATGGCGATATATGTAGCTAATAATTTATAAAGCACAAACTAAATATCCTATGTTAGTCCATTGCCTATGCCTAGGTCTGAAAAGCTTCACTTTGCATTATGAATCCAGCCTGATCCCAAAAACTCTTAAGATGCAGTCGCAATTGGGATGTGAAATTGAGCATTGAAGATACATGTCGATATATGTAGCTAATAATTTCTACTTTGAGATAAAACAGATGGGTGAGGTGAAGGTAATCAACACCAGCAATAAACAAACATTGTGAGAAAACAATGATCATATTCAAAGCAACCAAAAAATGAAGGGAGCAACTGCACACACCTAATAGAGACAGTCAAAAGAGCAGCAACAACAAACATCATAAAAGCTTGAGCCTGTGTGTAAATAAAACTGAAATAGCTGCATAAGAGAAAAGAGAGACAGATATATAGGAACGGTGAGGCTGTAGAAGACAAATTGAGAGGACCAAAAACAGAAATGAATGAGTGGAAAACAAAATGCATATATTTTTTAAAAGAAATAGCTGGGCTCCAAACCAGAGCTTGTGCATCCTCCTGCGGTGTCGTTCATGGCTTTTTCTTTCTAGCATTTGAGGAATGTTTTGGCTATTCAAAAACTAAAAAAGCAACTGGGTAAGGTGAAGGTAGCCGATACCAATAATAAACAAATGCACTGCAGAAATATTTGAAAAGCAACAAAAGCAGAGGCGTAAAAGACAACAGGGGAATCGAAAGGAAAAGTCACAAAGAACGGGTGGGTGAGGTAAAGGCAACTAATATCCACAACAACCAAATGCACGAATGAAAGGTAGTAAACAATGGTCGAATGGAACCACTGGAACATAATTAGTCAGGAAGACAAACCTCCAGAATAACGAAGACAGCAAGAGAAGCAGCAGCTGTATCGAAGACAGAAATACAGAAAAGAGCATAAGACAAAAAGCAATGAGAGGAAGAAAAAAGAGAAAAAGAAGATGAAGTAGGGGACAAAGAAGATAACAAAAAGCAATCCTCTACGAAAAGACAGGCAGAAATCCATCCCATGAGACGCAGACACCAAAAATGCTGGAGAAAACTAAGAAAGAAACAAAGAATGAGAATAGAAAGAAAGATAAAACAGATCATTTTTTCAGAGACAAAAAAAAAGCATAGAGAGCACAACGAATGCACAAACAAAGCACTGACAGTTGAAAAGGAAGAAAAAAGTGAGTTAAATGAAGATAAGCAAAGGGCCGAAAAGGGCACAAATGCAGCGATTAAAAAACAAACCAAGAAAAAAAAAAAAAAAGAGCGCTAAGAAACCAAATGCGTAGAGAGAAGGCCAATCCTAAGTGAGTGGAGAACAGAGGGAATGAAGAAAAGGGAGACACATCAACAAATAAGAGAGAAGCAGGAAGGTATAAAACATGAAACAATGCATGAGAGGACGTGACAAAACCAAAAAAAAAAAAAAAAGAACAAATTGATGGACAGTTTAGAGGCATAAACCAAGAAAAGAAAAGAGGTATACAAAATAGGGAAGCAGTCAAAAGATGGGTTCTATTGTTTCTCAGCAACTTTGCACACCAAACAGTAACAAATCGTAAATTAGGGTATGCATGAGCAGCGATTGAATAGTAGGGAGTTCTATTCTTTTAGTTTTTTTCTGTAATTGTTGTTGACGTGCCATGAAATGAAGAAGTGCAATAATAAATAATAAGTAATATTCTATTCTATGGCCACATGATCTTCAATTTGCCAGTTAATGATTTGAAGCCATGTTTTTTTAATCATGTCATAGATACCTTCCTCTGGCGGCAAGCCTAGCTTACCTTATTCGAACCATTTCTAGTTGGGTCAGATTCAAAGAGACATATATCAAACATATGGATATTTAATGGTGACGTTATTCGACCACATGCTGCTCATTTCTTGTATCATTTTTTTTAAACCTTCAGTCAAAACTAAAAACGTTTCTGGTTAAGTCATGGTTAATTAGTTGGTAAAATGACCTATATGAACATTATCAAAATTTATATATAAATAAACATTATTATATGGAGAAAAAATAGATAACCATGCATTAATTACCATCACATATATGGATACTGCTACCTGTATATTAAGTATAGAGGTAACTCCACTGTTAATCAAATTTAACTTTCATCCCGAACCAAAAAGCAAAAGAAAAAGGAAAAGAAATTTACATAACTTGGAATTTAAGAAGATCCAAAAGGACAGGGATGCTGAACCTACTGAGTTTGAAAAGACAGTTGCCTAGGCATTATTTGATTTGGAAAATACCAACTCGGAATATTGAAAAGTGTTCTAAAAGATCTCTTCATAAATTCTGCAGTTCAAATAGACGTTGCTGGAAATCGCAAAGCTATTGTTATTTATGTTCCCTATAGACTGAGGAAGGCCTGAAGAGCTATCAATGGATTTTTTTATTAATATTTTATTCACGAGTGTTATAATTGCAGGAGATGGGATGCTATTAAAATTTTGACTCTTAAATTTGCTTGAATGTTTTTGAATAGTATAGAACTTTATTCAAGGTTTCATTAACTATGCACTTCTGAGTTCTTGTGGATTTTTCTTATGAAAAAAATCTCGTGCATTGATGGTTGTACAGCAAAAAAAAATGCAAATTCTAATATATAAGGGTAAACGGACTCGTTGTTATATGTGCTAATTAATAAAGGGTTAAGAAACTTCATTTAATACAACTGTCAACATTTTACAGGCATATATGCTACACCATGTGTTTTTTTTTTTTTGGTGATTAACTTTCTATCATGTCTCGCTTAAATAATAAAAAAATAAAGGTTAAGATATCTTATCGTGCCGAACCCACTATCAATCCTAACGCAGTGGGAAGAAAGAACCTGTTTTTTAATTGCGTACGTTGATTAAGTGCAAGCCATCATTGAAAAAGACTTGAAAATCAACATACAATTATTTCAAGGGAGTTCTTTCTTTCAATTGTAAAAGAGCTGGGCAAATAAATAGTAAAATATTATTCATTTACCGTTAGTTTGTCTTAATTCACTGTTCATAATATGGCATTTTTGTAATTTTATTCATGGCATTTCCATAATTTTGTTATTGCTTTTTGATCATTTATTTTTAAAATTTATACTTTATTCATTTTTCATCCCTTGTATTTTTAAAATCATTTTTAAATCTTTGTATTTTAAAAATACTTTGACATCTCATGCTTTTAACTTAATCTATTTTTGTCTTATATTTTTTTAAAATATATTTTTTGTTCCTCGTGTTTTTAAAAGATATTTTTTGGCCTCTTATGTTTTTAAATTTTAGAACAAACATATATATATATATATATATATATATATATATATATATATATATATATATTGATTAGAATTAATCTCTTAAGTTTGTTGTTTATTATAAAAATTATCATCAAATGAAATTTTTTTTATTAATAAATATGATTTATCTTTCTCTATGTATGAATTTTTAATATGTTTTTTAATAAATAATAGAATTCACGTGTTTCTTTACCTTATTCTTAATATAATTAATTTTTTTGGAATAAAATTTTAAATTGTTTTCATCGCACTTTATTAAATTTAATATATTTCTTACAACTTAAGTTTTTTTTAAATATATTTTTTAATTTATACAAAGTATGGTAATGTTGTAATGATGTATGCAAAAAAGTATTGAAATCATTAATTTTATTAAAAATTAATTTTGCATTTACACATATAACATCAACTATTTTCTAATATTTATTTTTATTATTCTAAATTTAATTTATTTTAAATAAAATAATATTTTAAAAGAATCACCTAATAATTCAAATACATGTTTTTATATCTAATATTATTGATTGTTTTATGTGTACATGTGTGTATGTATGTCTATATATCAAATGTACATTTTTTAAAAAAGTTTTAAAATATTCATTTGTTAATTTTTATAGGTTGTTGATATATTTCTCTGATGCAACCTTATAAAAAAAAATATTAATATATTTTAAAAAAATTATATTAAAATTATTATAGGTTTTTATTTAAAATTGATTGAATAAAAAAATGAATCATGTTTTTTTAACAACAAAATCTATGAAAAACATAAAGAAGCATGAATGAAATACAAAATTTGATTAAAAATTATGAAATTAAATAAAAATTTTATCTTTTATTTTTAATTTAATATATATTAGTAGAAAAAACTAAAAGAACTGAGATATTTACTATTCATTTACCATTGTCTTAGACTTAGATTTATTATTCATTGTGTTACTTGATTTTTTGCCTCATACCTTTTTGTTAATTTCTTTTTCGATACTTGATGGATTTGAGAAACTTCATTTTTACCTTTGATTGATTTTATTTTTAAATTTATTTTTGGGCCTTTTTCATCATTTTCTTCTCTTTTTTTTTTTTTTTTTTCGGATTGAGCATTTAATGCTTCGTCTTCTTTCAATGTTTTTTTCTTCTGATTTTCAACAAGGAAGTCAAAGTCACTTACTATTCAAGAGTGATTATAAATTAGTCTCTCTTTCTTTGAGAAACAAATTAATTAGTCCATGTGGTTCAAAAAAAATAATTTTTTTTTGTCCTTTTTGCTATTTCAATGTTTTTATTTTTGTTTTAAGAAATAGAAATGGAATAAAAAATAAGTTAAAATATTTATAAAAAAAAGACATTTTACAAAATAATAAACTATTCACGATCAACACTGATTAAAAAAATTAAATAATTTATTTTAGATCAAAAGAATTAATTAATCCATTTCTCAAAACGAGATGAAGCAATTTATAATTTAATTTGTAGTTCAAGAATCTCTTTCATCATGGATTAAGAAGTAAAATTTATGAGAGCTAATTTTGTAGTAGTTTTTATTTCAATTTATTGACTTTAATATATTCCATACAACTTAGATATTTTTTTTAAATGTTTGTTTATATAAATATATATATCATTAGTTTTATTAAAAATTAATTATGTATCTACTTATATAACACCATTAGTCCCTTTGGTTCAAAAACTAATTTTTTTTGTCCTTTTTGCTAGTTCAACGTTTTTTTTTTTTTTTAAGAAATAGAGAGAGAATAAAAATATGAAAAAAGATATTTTTTAAAATGAAAAATAAATTATTCGTGGTCAACACTGATTAAAAAATTAAATAATTTATTTTTGAAACCAAAATAATTAATTCATTCTTTTTTAAAAACGAGAAGAACAAATTTATAATTTAATTTGCAATTTAAGAATCTCTTTCATCATAAATTAAGAATTAAAATTTATTGGAACCAATTTTTGTAGTAGTTTTTATTTCAATTAATTGACTTTAATATATCCCATACAACTTAGATTTTTTTTTTTTGAAAAAAAATGTTTATACTATATATATATTACACCATTAGTCCCTTCGGTTCAAAAACTAATTTCTTTGTCCTTTTTGCTATTTTAGTTGTTTTAAGAAATATAGAAAGAATAAAAAGTAAAAATATGAGAATTTTTTTCTAAAATAAAAAAATAAATTATTCTAGTCAACATCGATTGAAAAAATAAAATAATTTATTTTTGAAACCAAAGGAATTAATTAATTTATTTTTCAAAATGAGATGAACTAATTTATAATTTAATTTGCAATTCAATAATCTTTTTAATCATAAATTAAGAAGTTAAATTTATGAGAACCAAATTTGTAATATTTTTATTTCAATTTATTGACTTTAATATATTTCATAGAACTTAGATGGCTTTTTTATTTTAAAAAAATTATTTATACTATATACTCTAAATTTATTACGTATGATGTGTGTGTGTGTGTGTGTGTGTGTGTATATATATATATATATATATATATATATATATATATATATATATATATATATATATATATGTAGGTTTATTGGAAATTAATTATGTATTTGAATACATTACACCATTATTCCCTTCGGTTCAAAAACTATATTTTTTTTCTTTTTGCTATTTCAATTGTTTTATTTTTTATTTTTAAGAAATAGAGAAATAATAAAAAAATACGTAAAAATATGAGAATGTTTTTTATATAATAAAAAATTTATTCACGGTCAACACCGATTGAAAAAATAAAATAATTTATTTTTAAAACCAAAAGAATTAATCAATTAATTTTTAAAATTAGATGAACTAATTTATAATTTAATTTGTGATTCAATAATTTCTTTCATCATAAATTAAGGAGTTAAATTTATGAGAACCAATTTTGTAATATTTTTATTTCAATTTATTGACTTTAATATATTGCACACAACTTAGATGACTTTTTTTTTAAAAAAAAAAACAATGTTTATACTATATATATACTCCGAATCTACTAAGTATGATATATATATTTGTTAAAATTAATTATGTATCTGGACACATAACATTGATTATTTGTTGTTTATTCTTTTTATGTTCTAAAATCAATATTTTTTAAAATAAAATAATTGAAATTTATATCATTAGTTTTGTTAGAAATTAATTATGTATCTACACACATAACACTAATTATTTTTTATTTATTATTTTTTATGTTCTAAAATCAATATTTTTTAAATAAAATAATTGAAATAATGTTTTGAAAGAACCTTTCAATTATTCTAATACAACTTTTTATGTTAATATTATTGATTATTTTGTCAATAAATATATATAAATAAAATGATTTTACTCAAAAAATAAATTTAATTTACATTAATTATTAGAAATAAGATTTTTACCTGTACTATATTATGCGAATCATTAACCTTACGTATCTAAGGATTGTTCGACCGCAACATAACGTGTATATCCAATTAGTATGGACATAAATATAGAGAAGTATTTAGCATCAACATTCTAGCATTGCAAGACTCATGACCATCAAAATTTTTTATTATTATATTTTTATCTTAACAATAAGGATAATTAGTCACTTTTTGTTTTTTTTTTAATAATAGTGGTATTTGCTTAGGAAAGGGAAAAAAAATTTATGGTAAGAAATTGAGAATGGTTTAAAGGTTTTTATGGTAAGTGAGACAAGGTATGAAGCGCATAACGTTATTCGGACACGCGTACTGCTAAAGCGATCTTTATTAAACAACAACGACCGTAAAAAAAAAACAAAAACAAAAACAAAAAGGAAAGAAACCCCACAATTTCCCCCACTGTAATAAACTCAACGCCAACGGTTAAAAGAGCGAGAGAGAGAAAAAAAAAAAGAAAAGAATAACAAAATAAAAAACTCCACCCCGTCCACGTTTGGCAGCCTCACCTTATATTTTACAAACACAAACCACAATCTCTCTCTCCTTTCCTATCTCTCTCAAATCGTAACACAGAGATCTCTCAATTTGTAGGTTTTCTTTCTTTTTTTCTCTGTTGATTCTTGCTTTTTCTTGGTCTTAATTCAATTCTGGAATTTAGGGTTTCAATTCTTTGATTTTGGGTTCTTGTATTTTTTATTTTTATCTTGGTTTTGCAGGTATTAATTATTTTACATAATTTCTCCTTGGGTGAAATTCCAGCTCTTGATTATTTATTTCATGATCACAAGGTACGACGGCATCCTTCTTTTTCCCTTACTACCCATTTGTAAAAAGTTTCAAAATCTATGCACAGTTTTTATCTTTCTTTCTTTCTTTTTTTTTTTTTAATTAGCGGGATTTCCCCCTTTTTTGGATAACTAATAATGGGTATACGGTGCTGATTTTGAATTTTTTGGTTAATTCTTTTTTGTGTTTTGTAGTTTTAAATTTTGATAATAATTGAATCTAATTACAGGTTCGTTTGGGAATATGATTAAACGGGCATTGTTAGATTTCTTGGAAAGGGATTTTTTTTCCTTTGAAGTTAGATTTCTTGGGTACAGTTTTGAAGTCAGTTAATAAAAGATCTTGTTGTGCTGCCTGTATTTGGCCTCTCATAATTTCTGGGATAGGGTGAATTGATAAGCGAAAGGTGAAGGATTATGAGCCTAAACATTTTAGCTTAAGTTTTCCTGTGTACCCCTGGTGACCTTGTTTTAGCTGGCAAATGTGGGGTGTTCTTCTATGTAATTTATAAGAAATAAAAGTGAACGGGATGAAGTTATAGTTATTGATGAGTATATTAGTCTTTCCTACATGAATTAACTGCAGAAAAGTACTTATGTTGATGATGGAGCAATCGGTTGCAGAATTCTTGAAATGTAACGCTTAATGAAGTTGCAACATTGATTAGGTTATGTAAGGATAGTTGCTATTATCTTTTGGCTTGGAGAAAATTCTTCTTATCAGTCAGCTCCATCGAATTGACAAAGGAGTGGCTATGTAATTTTGGTGGCATGATATTGAATTCTTTTGGTTCATGGAGGATTCTGTTTCCTTTTAGTTGTAGTATAAGCTGACTTGGCCTGACGGATGAAAGTGATCTTTTGTAGAATGGAGATTCTCTTGCATTTCATTTGTGATTTTCCTCGATTTGATGGCACCAAAATTTGTTTCATTAAGAAGAAAACCTTCAATTATAATATTTTTCCTGTTGAGTTGCTTCAGTGGTTGGTCATTTTCGGATTGAAAGTTGGTGTATGTTGGTTTGGTACTTGCATGAGATAGGTTTTCAGCAATATGGTGGTCCTACCTTTTTGTTTATTCCATTTCCTTTTTACTCACAGATCTTGTTCAGAGGGCTTGGTAATCGTACATATGGGGTAAATTTGGAATTACTCCAAGAAGAGCATTTAAGTTTGGGGCTTAAATTTAAATAGAATAGAAAATAAAAGATTTAGATCTCTACATACTCATGCCAGATTTAGAGAAGGATTTGGGAGTACTTTGAATTTTAAAGGCTTTGCTTGAGCATCTTGTTTTGGCATCCATTTGGGGCATAAATCTTATGCTGCACAAGAAAAAAAGGGATCTGCCTTTCAATTGCTGAGCTAGGCTGATTACATTGAGGGTGCATATAGTTTTGACAGTTGAGAATGCTCAGCTTGTACTTTTAGAGGCTTTACATTCTGTTTTGGACTAGGGACCTTTCCTTTAGAGAAGGTATTCAGAAGCCAAAGCGCATTGCATCTTGAGTTTCAATTGGGATGAGACATGAGTGCATTTCCATTTTAGATGTCAGTGAGAAAAAGTTCTGCAGACTTTCTGCATTAGTGAGGTAAGTGTCATCATCTAGGATAGATGTTATGTTTTTCATCCATCATGAAAGCACCAAAGGCTTGATAGGGATCATGAAGTGGGTTATACTGTGAGCTTGGCTTTGGGAGTTGAATCCCTTTCTCTTACGTATACGTACTCTCTCCTCTTGTTCACTGTGGTATTGTTCTCTTGTCTCATTCTCGTTTTGTCATAGGGATCTTATACATCCTCCCTATCTCTTCCTTCACTCTTCTTATGCCACACATCGAATACATGCATTTATGTGGTAACTTATGGGATGCTTTGCAATTTAACATTGAAATGAAAATACCATGGTGACCTTTTGGTCTTTGTGTAATATATTGCTCATGTTCAGCCTTTAAGCCCAACCATGAGGGGAATCTGGAAATTTACCTCATTCTCAAATTTGAACAGGACTTGTAGAGAAGCTCTATTAGTCTCTATTATTTGATTTGTCTCTGATATGGGATGCTTTTTGGTAAGCTGTTCTATAATTGGTATTAAATTGAAAAGGAATATGTACATTCACAGATGTAATTTGTGAAGCAATATTGCTTATTGTATTATTTAATGTCTTCCATCATGTGTTCCTAATGTCTGGGATGGTATTTTGACATGTTATTGCTTGGTTTATATATATTCAAATATGCATATGCATGTATCTGTTACACATCCATCCTTGTTTTAGTTGGTGGATTATTATTGTCTTGTTTCCGCACTCTATCTTTCAATGACAAATTGTATCACAGTTTATCATTCCCAACTGATTCTAACATATTTATGTGAATATCTTGGCTATGAAGCAGGGTAATTTGAGAAATGGGACAAAGAAACATGCTATGCACCAATCAGATGATTGATTTAGAAATGGATCAACAAAGCCAGGGATATCTACATCCTGAGCCCTGCATTCTTTTAGGGGCTGTGACAAACTTCAGACCGCCTGATATTCCTACCATGGTAACAGCTTCTGGGAACCCTATCAATCGTGATGCCCATCTAGGAGATCGCTATGATGGTGCTATGTTTTATGGGATGCCCCAATACCATGGTGTTCATCCTCATCCTCAATTTCATGGCCCAAATCTTGATTTAAGTGTTGCTACTGCACCCAACTTTTATGTTCCTTACATGACTCCATCTTCTGGTATTCCTATCAGTCACACGTCTTGTGATCAGTTATCATCTTCCAACAATTATGGAGTGATTGGAGTTTCTGCTGATGAGTATGGCACAAACAGTCACTTAATGGATAATGCTAGAGGTTCGTACAAGAGAAAGAATGCTGAAGGAAACCTAGGGAATTTCCAGTATCTGAATGCCTCGGCAAGCTCTAGTTCTTCAGTTGCCCCATTGAATACAAGGCATCCTGAGGGGGTTGCTCTGATGGATGCTACTTCATTCCCCCCACCACAATACAGAGGGAGCAGTGCTTCATCAATCAGGGAAACAGGATCTCAAAGAAGTGTGAGGAATAGATTAGGTGCTGCTGGGCTTGATCCTGCTCTGGCGCACAACCCAAACCATTTTATTCAAGGAAACTATTTGTGTCAACCCTATCAGCCAGGTGGCTCTCCCTGGTTAGATCAACACTTAAGCAACAGTTCTACTGATGCAGGCACTTCAGGATGGACTCAGACCCCTACTATTCCTTACATGCATGGTAACATTAACTTTTCCTCGTTAGTTCTATTCTTTGGTCTCCTTATGTATGATGGAATACTGTTTTCTCAAACTTTGTTTTCACTCACAAATGGACCAACTATGGAAACATTAAGACCTTGTTTCATTTTCTTGAAGGGAACAATGTCAATGGAGGTCCTATAGAAACTGGAAGTATGGGTCTACGGTATCATGAGCCAGCTAGTAACAGAAGCAATGCCAGTTTCTCACACCCTTCTCCAGTTAACCTTCAGCACCGCAATTTTCATCATCTGTCTCCACCAATTCAAGGAATGAGAGGCCACAACATTAATATTCTTCCTCAAGCACCAGCAGCTTCATTCAGAGTTCCTTCAGCCAATGCCTCACAAAGCACTATGAATCCATCTCAAGATGGTTTAGATATTGGACTTAGGCATCCCGGATCTGTTCAACCAACCAGCCTTAGAATGTACAGGCCTCACCGTGAGGGAGTTGTACCTGAGACCACACTAAGACATCGCAACCTCCCTCACTTGAGAGTGTTGCCAACAGATGTAAGTCCTCATCTTCATTTTCATTTCTGCAATTTCTTTTCTGTCATTCTTTATTATGAGTGGTTATCTTTTGTTCATAATGATATTATTGTTGAAAAAAATATCCTTTGGTTTTACTTGCTTCGATCTTCCATTAACTGTATTTCTTCTGTGTGAAGTGGCTAAAATAACTCTGATTCATTATATAGGGGGTAGCAATACTAGGTTTCCCTGACTATTATGAAGTAGAGAATTATGTTGACCACCACAGAGATATGCGCTTGGATATAGAGGACATGTCTTATGAGGTAAGCTCGAGATACTTTGACGACAATATTTTTCTTTTAACATGAAATGTATTCAGTAGGAAGGAGAAGCTTTATGAGCATCCAGTTGGCTTTGGATTGTCTAGATGAATGGGGGATTGACATGTCTTAATTTTAAGCATTTGATATGAAAGAACTGAAATTGTCCTCTCCATATTTTATAACATGAAAATTTCAACTTTGACTACAGGAGCTTCTTGCACTAGGGGAGCGTATTGGTAATGTAAATACTGGACTATCAGAGGGAACCATCAGAAGCCAATTAAAAACAAGAACTTATTTATCATCTCCTTCAATCAATTTGGAAGAGGCAGCTTGTATGGATCAAGAAGCTGATTCTTGCATTATTTGCCAGGTATTGTAAAAGCTACCTTGTGAATTTAGTATTTGGACATCATCTAATTATGCTCAATTTTCTAGAATGCTTTATAATTTTATCACCTGGCATTCTATATATTGACCAAAATGTTGTCTTCTCTCTTTCATGCAATGCATGACATTTATTTTGAGCTTTTGGGACTTTCCAGGATGATTATAAGAGCAAGGAGAAAATCGCAACTCTTGATTGTGGGCATGAGTATCATGCAGATTGCTTGAAGAAGTGGCTACGCTTGAAAAATGTCTGCCCCATATGCAAATCTGAAGCCTTAAGCACGTAAAGAAAGAATGTTTAAGGTGGTGATCCTGCTTGTATGAAATAAAAGGAAAAATAAAGTAGAGGAAAGCGGTGACAGTTTTATGGGCGAGCTTCGGAAGCACTGCCAGTTCTCTCTTAATTTGTTTATTATAACAAAGTTGATATTTTGGTATATGTATTTTGTACATGCACGTGCAAATATACGACTAACTGTCACACAATTAAGTCATTTATTTGTTGGCTCTGTATGTATCAAACCTGTACAGACATTCATTATGGATTTCGTGTGCTGTATTATTAACTCTCAGCTAATGTGCCATTCCTGTTCACTTTTGTATTTCGCTTTGCTTTGCACAGGAATGTTGGGTCATAAATCTGATGACAAACTGAGGTTGCTGAATTTTTCTATAATTAAGCTCATGCTGGTTTTTCTCTTGTTTGTAGTGTATGATGAAGTTTGATCCTGTGTTTTTGGTTGTATAGGATGTGCATATATGACTGAACTCTGTAAAATAGTTGTGAACCTCCTTCCTCTTTTATGTATTTACGGTTTGCCACTTGGTGTGTTTTTTTTTTTTTTTTTTTGTCGTTCGTGGATCTTACATTTAAGCATTTTGATGGGAAGGACAAGGAATCCCTAATTTCTCGCTCGAACTAATGGGTTACAGAATCAGTTTTTGTTTGCTCATTGACCACTCTCTCTCTCTCTCTCTCTCTCTCTCTCTCTCTCTCTCTCTCTCTCTCTCTCTCTCTCTCAGGGTTGGATAGTAATTAAAAATGAATAAAAAATTACACACTACATGTAATTACAAATAAATATATATGAATTATGAGACAAAAAAGATTACAAAAACTTACCCTTAAACTGCGTATTATATATATATATATATATATATATATATATATAAAGCGTAGCTGCCACTAGAATTATATTTATTATAGGAGTTTTCGTACAATAATGATACTTGCATAAATAATTTGATTTTTAATCAAATATTAATTATTATTAATCTTGATATTATTGACCAAAAAAACTTCACATATCCGACATTACAACACTAACACTAAAATCAAGATAAATCTCTAGGGAAAAAAAAACTTAAAGCTTATAAAAAAAAATAAAAATTAAGACTTAATATAATCCTACGCAGCACCAGAATAAAATAAAAAATACCAGAAGCTCTAGAAAAAATATTTAAAAATTATTAAAAAGATTGGTGTATATATATATATGTGTGTGTGTGCGTGTTTTGTATAATTATCCTATCTTTTAAAGAAAAAACATTGAAAAATGATGGTGGTATATCTGTCTTTATTGTAATTAATGAATAAAGAAAATGCTCTTCTAATAAAGATTTTTATTTGGCCAAAATATCAAATAAATTGATTCTGTTACTAATTCTCTTCATTCATCGTTAATTAAAAAGTAAAACAAAATCCAACCACAGTATTGCATCCATGGGAGGAAAATTAGGAGCAGATCTCCCAAGATATATATGATGTCGCATCTTCCATGATTTCCTACCAAAACTGAACTTTTAAAATCTTGTAATCTGCTGAGCTCAAAAGGGCACACAAAAGCAACACCAATCGCAAATTATCCCCACCTCAAAACCCTAATTAATTAAGCAGCCAGACAGACTTTACATACAACATGAAGGAAAAGAAGCAGATGAGCAGTCCACTATGGGAAGACCTAAACCCTTGCATATTATCACAAATATTTTCATGCCTAAGCCTCCATGAACAGTTATTTCTTCCTCCTTGTGTATGTCATGCATGGCTCTCAGCAACCTTAGACACCCTCTTCAAAAACTCCGTACTTGACCTACGTTTGATCGACAAGCTCGACAAAGAACAACAGCTGAGATTCACCTATCTTCTCAGAACGGCCATCAATAGGTACAATGGTTGGGTGTCTATATATTTCCCATCTAAGTATATATTTGGCTATTTTGCTGCTATTTTCATAGCTGAAAAGACGCCTGATGTTTCATGTGTTGTTCTGCCTTGTGATACAAGTTCGAGGGTTTTACCAATATATGTACAGCTCTTACATTGGAAGAAGCTTAAGGTTTTTCATGCTCGATTATGTCCTGATAAAGGGTTGCATATGCATGTTATATCACAGCTGGCTGACTGCTGCAACATTGTTGAGCTTGGATTTCATGGGAAGACAACTGAGAAAGAAGTGTTGGGTATTATAGAATCCTTACCTAAACTTAGGATATTAGACCTTTCTGAGTCTACTCTGTCAAGCAAGGCTTTGCTTATGGTCTTAGATGGGAAGTTGAAATACCTTTGTGAGCTAAATGTTTTGCATTCCTTAATTAAGGATGCTGATGGGAAAGAAATAGTTGCCGATAAGGATAGATTGAGGGATTTCAAGAAAGAGTTGTTGGAAAAGGCTTTTAAGAGTCTCAAGCTCATACATTGCTTAGAAAATTCTTGTAAGCACTGTGACGACAGGTCTTTGGCTTCAAATTAGAACATTTGAATGAAATGATTAGTTTTTCTTTCTTTTTTTTAAAGATTTCTTCCTGCCCTCTTGTTTCCTTTCTTCTTCTTCTTCTTCTTGTAGCCAAGAGAGTAGATCGAAACAAATTCTTTTCCTGTCTTCATTCTAAATACAATGATAATAGATGACGATCTCTCATTTAGCACATGCTTATCCAAGTTTCATTTTTTTTTGCTGCTGCTTCATATAACATTGCAAGCAACAATCATAAGGGCACAACTGTATTTAGCAAAAATGTATTGCACAAGTCCATGCATTTCACATTCACCATGATAGAACTAATTGTCTTGCCGGCATGTTCCAACATTAAACAATTACAAGCTAGCTGGATTGGAATATCAAGACTCCCTCGACCGTACGGCCCAAATATAATTATAGAAACTATCAGTTTGTATCATAAAAATCATTCAATCAGGTACAGAATTTAAATTGTCTAGAACAATGTTTTATGCTAGAAGCAATAAAATACAACAAAAGCTACATCAACTAAAGACATATGGGGCCTTGCGTAACTATAAAGAAACTGGCATCAAATGAAAAATGAAAAATGGAAGATGCAGACATTTTCTTCAGACTACAAACTCTTCAAGAACTTAGAATCCATCCCAGCATGACTCTAACAATGACAAATTTGGGGAGGGACCATGACTTGACAAGAGGAAGTCTTAAGTTCATAGTGGCAGAGAACTGGACTATTTGTCCACTGCATCCTCTCAATTGGGTTTAAACAGAGCAGCAACCAACTTTCTTGACTGCTGAAACATCATCCTTAACATTGATGTTTTGTCCTTTGGGCAAGGCTGCGGGATCCTCTCCTATGTCCAGTGCTTTACGGCTGACCACGTGATATATTTGAGTTAGCACTTCAGTGAAAGCATTTTCAACATTCAGAGACTCAAGGGCAGACGTCTCCATAAAGTATGTGCTCTCCCTCTCAGCAAAGGCCTTAGCATCTTCAGTAGAAACAGCACGCAGATGACGCAGGTCTGCCTTGTTACCAACAAGCATAATCACAATATTAGCATCTGTGTGATCCCTCAACTCCTTTAACCATCTCTCAACGTTCTCAAATGTAACATGTCTAGTGACATCATAGACAAGTAATGCACCAACAGCTCCTCGGTAGTATGCACTTGTAATTGCCCGGTATCTATGGTAAAGCATAAAGATAGCAATCACTTACAAGTTACATAAAGCAGAGATTCACAGCCATGATAATATTAACAAAGAAAGTAAGCTAATTGTCATTACTATCATTCTTTTCAACTTATACAGTTACACAGCAATCCAAAATTATAAGACAAAGATAATGAAAAAATGGCAGAAATAAACTTATCTATCACAAGCACCAAATGACACTACCAACAAAATGCGCACAATTTATTTTATTTTTATTGTTTCTTCTATACGGTTCAGCATCCAGATGATGAGATAAAGGTGAGAGAGCCAAACACACTGTTTGAGCTTAGAAGCTCAGGAAGTAGCTTGGGCCTGGCTTGGTTGGCCAGAAGCTTCAAATCAAAGCATGGGCTAATGCTTGCTCAGTGGACAATCGGTGAGTTAACAAGCCAAGCTCAAGCTTGGCACCACAGAAAGAGGCCTTGCTGACAATTAATTTAAAACATTTGCACAGATAACAGATTTCAAAAGATTTTGACAAACGCTTTCAGAAGAACATCATGAAAAATTGAAATGGTAGTCTTCTCCTATCTTTAACCAATAGGAACTTTGAGAAGTACACACTCTTCAAGAAAACAGATGCCCCACCTAGTGATTAGAACACCACATTATAATGCATAACCCATCCTTTCTTAAAGTTGACCTGCCTCATGAACCCAATGAAAAAAACTAACTTAAGCTAAAGTTGGAGCTATTTAAAATTTTTTTTTTCAGCCAGCTATAGAAAGAATAAGGTTGGACTTTAAAAATTGTTCTTTCAGCTGACAGGTCAGGCAAATGTGAGGTTTCTGGTAAGCCAAGCATTTCAGCTAATTTGCAGCTCCAATCCCAGAGGAAGATGATGGAAACAGTCATATAGCCCCCCAAAAAAATAAATTAATAATAATAAAAAAAATAATAATAATCCACAGCAAACAAAAAAGGGTAAAGAAAGCAGATAAACAGGGATCATGACAAAATCAAAATGGTTGCATGAAAATGGAACATCAGGATTCCAAATACCAATTTGAATTTTGATGGGTATGAAATAAAATAAAAACAACTGCCCAGACAGACAGGCAAAAATACTTTTTGAATTTTGAAACTTCACATAACTAGCAATTCTACTGCATCACATCAATATGTCCTTACTCGGTACCAGATCAGCTTCTCACCAAGACATTGGAGCCTCTTGGCAATAAGATGCAACAATGAAAGTTGCTTTTACATCACATGCCAATTTTGGCACTGCATATAACAACAGTTCTACCTTATCTAACTGGAAAAGGCTACTCTCCTCACATTTCGATATGCAAGTTGCCTCTATGAACACACTGGTAGTACCTTCAAATGATTTTCTTGTTATACTTATCCTGGAACAATCTTGAATCTTAAATCCTTTAATAATAAAATAAAAACTAATTAGCTGCGCTACAACATCGTTAAACATTATCTTCAACTCTAAAGCAAGATGGTGAGGGGAAAAACAAAGGCATCTTCTAGCAGTTAAATAGATCTCTAAGTAGAGCAACTACAAGTTAGTAACAGCTTGCCAAAATTGGCCATTCAAGAGCTCATACCTACACACACTTACTCAATATCCTACTGTAGGCACCATATGTCAGAATCTCAGGGTTTTAATTCTCCCAAAGACATGGAATGTGGAAACAAAATATCACCTGTCTTAGAGAGTGTCCCAAAGATGTGGCATGTGCTCCGTCAAAAGCATCAATAAAATCAGTGTAGTAAAAAAACTCTTGTGGTCTCATCTTCAACTCGCAAGAAGAGTTTCAAACAACCGAGCATACATATCCTCTTAAGTCTTAACTAAAAAGAAGAAGAAGATCTTGGCGCAAAACAAAATCCCAATTGAATAAGCGAAAAATAAGAAAGAAAAAAGAAACACATGTGGGTCTGTGCTATATATCTCAGATCCTAATTCAAACTATATAGCAAATCCAAGATTCAACTCTCTTCAGCTAAACACAGAATAATAAACCATATCCCAAAACCAAAAATACCCTTATGAAAAAATAAAAAACCAAGCCTTTAGTCCTAAAAACAGTAACAATATTTGACCTTAAAGTTGAACCAAATACAAAACAAAAATCCCATTATTTTAAAACAAATAAAATCCAGGCATGTAGCAATCAAAGAGATCTCAAGTATAAAGTAAGTTGTAAATTTGAAATGAAAGAAAAGTTTAAAAAGCGAACCTTTCTTGACCAGCAGTGTCCCAAATCTGGGCTTTGACAACCTTGTCATCAACACGGATGCTTCGAGTGGCGAATTCGACACCGATAGTGGATTTGGATTCCAGGTTGAATTCGTTTCTAGTGAATCGAGATAAGAGATTCGATTTCCCAACTCCAGAGTCTCCAATTAGTACCAACTTGAACAGATAGTCGTAATCCTCATCTGCTCTATACGCAGCCATTTCAAGACAGAAGTTTTGAATCAGCAACAAGTAAGGGGCTACTAAGCCTACCTTTGCTTCTGGAACTGGTACAGTTGAGAGATTACAGATTTTGCGCTTTGACACAAACACAGACAGACAGTCATCAGTCAAGCATAAATCAAAAGGACGTCCTCCGGTAATAAGCAAAGAATTGAGTTGGCATATGGGCTGGCTTTGAAGTTTATGGGCCCAATTATTATTACTGTCCTAATCATTTTAATTTAATATTTTCCAACAATGCTATCAGTTTATACGAAAACCGAAATTAAATATATATTTTTAATAATTTATTTTAAAATAATTTTACGGCTACTTTTTTTCTTTTTTAGGTTCAGCAGTAAGGGTGTTTTTTAACTAATTTTTATACATTTTGAAACCGGGGATGGCAATGGGGCGGGGCGGCGAGAGATCGCCATCCCCATCCTCGCCCTGTCCCTACAAAAAACCCCATCCTCGTCCCGTGCCTCATTCGAGGCGAAATTTCACTCTCATCTCCGCCCCAAATGGGATGGGGCCCCGCCGCATTACCTTTTTTAAAAGTAAAATGGTGGGATGGGGATGACCATCCCCATCCCCGTCCTACCCAAAAAAAAATATATATATATCCATCCCCACCTCGTGTCTCGTTCGGAGTAAAATTTTGCACCCCAAACGGGGTGGAGCAGAGTGGGGCGACGTCGAGACGGATTGGATTGTCATCCCTATTTGAGACTAATTTCTTTTTAAAAATGGCTTAAAGACACTTTTTCAACACACGGTTTCAAGTATTTTGATAATAAATTCTCGAGAGTGTCGACTATAAGAATCAAATTTTGGACCTAACTACAAGTCGACACTTGTTTACCAACGGACTACTACCTTGTGATTAAGGACACTTTCTTATGTTGGATAAATAAATTCTCACATATACTAATCTTAAAATTCAAACTCAAAAAGTTAAAAGAAAAAATAACTCAAAAAATTAAAAGAAAAAAATAAACTTACATTTTTATTCATATCAACCCTTGATTGAGAGTAAATGAGTAATTCTATAGGGACAAAACAAAACATGCTTGTATCTTCAATATATTGGATAAAGAGAGGTGATTCTTTTTTAGCCATAAAGAGTTTCTAAATCATAGGATAAATAACTTGTTTTTTGATATAAAAGAAATAAATTTATCTTTACATGTAAAAGTGATTTGAAGGATTTCACTTCATTTTGAAATTATATATAGATATAGGGTTTACCCCATAATTGGTCTCTCGTACAGTTCTAATTTTTTTTATTGAGACTTTTTATTATTTTTCAACTTAATTGAAACCCTCTATTCTTATAAATTTATTAATTGAAACCCTCTATTATAACATCATTAACTATTCATCCTATGTGATAAGTTAAAGTGAATGGTAGCTAATCATATAAAAACACGTGGCAATATCATAATAAAATTGAAACGATTTGAAAGATCTTGGCCATCATAATTGCCTCACTTGCCTTTCGACCTTCAACTTTCTTCTTCTCATACTTTGCTAGCCCCTCACACCACCTAAGGCATGCCTTCGCTCAAAGACATCTCTTTAGATGGTGCTATAGAAGTAGCATAAGTAGCAACGTCCCCCGAAGGAGACTTTGACACCACCCATTTTACTATTATCATTTCGGGATCTCTTTTCATCTTAGATGAAAATTTAGTTTCTATCATACTATTATTCATTTGCTCATTGTATTATTTAGGCATCCGGTGCTCGAGTTCTCTACTTAATAGTTGCTTCGAGAACCTCTATCTCTCATCTATTTGACTTTGTTAGACTTGTAAGTTGGTTGAATAAACATGCTCTCTCTCTCTCTCTCTCTTCCCTACGTAGTATATATAGGCCGTTTTCTTTTAGTTTTCTACTAGCTGGAATGATCCTATCTTCTCCTATCATCTACAATAGACGAGAGTGGTTTACGCGAGTGGAATTTTCTCAAAGAAATGGGAGGGACTTATTGAACATGGCAAAAAAGAGAACTAATATCATCCCCATCATTGAGGATGCTAGACATCCATCAAAGTATCGAATGTTAGTTGACAAGGTGAATGTCATATTTTTAGATGTTGCTCAACTCGATCGAGTTTGATCTTCTTATGCATTTACAACCTTTTTAGTGTATTTTTTTTCCTCCATGGTCATGTAAGAACAAATGTCAATATAAGGATAAAAGATTTGAGCATGATATTTCATGTAAGTAGTTAGGTTTATAAATATAATATTTTTGAGCAAATATGAAGTTGATTCTCAAATGTTATTCCCTTCTCTCATTAATTTGTCTCAAGTTGTTGGAACTTCTCAACCATCCGATTCTATCACTTTTGGTACTAATGAAATTTGGAATGTGGTTAGAAATCTTATAGGCTTGAAACTTATTATGAATGAGTACTATTACTTGTCTTTTTAAGTCTTATTGTTAACAAATTCTTCCGTATTTCAAACCATGCATATGACAATGTACTCGGTATCTAAGTGATGTAAAACCAACATCAAGTTTCGATGCAATTCTTAGTAAAATCTTTTTTACATAACAAAGATGTTCATTTATCTTGAAATTTTGAAAATATGTTCTTCTTTCTTATTAAATTGTGCATATTTCGAGGTTGGGTTCTTTTGGTTCTATGGATCTTATAGAGAGATTACAAAACCTACTCTTTTCTTCAATTTCACTAGAGTTTCGTAAATTTTTAACTACAAAATTTGCATCATTCTCTATGACCAAATTCGACAACGAAGGTAGAAAAACCTTACTTTATTACAAGCACAAGCCATATTAACAATTTAAACTTTATTTTAACAGATTTTCTCGGCTTTTAATTTTATGCATATGAAGATTTGCATGGCATCTAGTTGATGCAACATCGAGCTTTTGATGCAATTAGATTTCTTCTTAAAAATGGGCTTTCCTTTTCCAAAGTTTTCTTGTTCTTTTTTTTTCTCCTTATTCTCACTATTTGGTATTTGCTATTCTTTTGATGTTGTAGGAAGGGTGTCGAACTTGCTTAAAACTATAAGTAAAACAAGAAACAATAAAGCACAAAAAGAAAAATTAGTCTTAAGAAAAATTAGTCTTACTTTTGGTCGTAATTTATACTAAAATGATCAAGGCCCACATTGCGTCTTTGTATAATTGGCTATGGTTAGTTTTAACTTGCCACATAGGATAAATAGTTAATGACTTTATAACGAAGGGTCTAAATTAACAAACTTGTAAGAGTAGAGGATTTCAATCAAGCTAAAAAATAATAAATGATCTAAATCAAAAAATTGAAATTGTACATAGACCAATTATAAGGTAAACCCCATATATGCATCATTATTTTTTTTTATGTCTAATTTAGATTCAATTCACCATCTAATACTAGAAATTGAAAGAATGATATAATTAATTTAATTATTTATGCATTTTTTAGTTGTTCATAGTTCTTTTCAATTCTTTTCCTAATCATAAAGCCTATTGATGTGGGAGCATCCACTCTGCTACTTGGTCGACAGCTTGGCACACTAAAATGGTTGAAACTTTCAGTCCTCTATCCTTTTATTTTTATTATCTTTTCTTTATTTGGATTATGTTTTAATTATTTGAATTATGTTTTAATTGGGCTAATTTTATGTGCAAAAACTTGGGCTAACTAATTACCCTCCAAGGTTACGAATTTTCCTTTTTGTATAAGGATAAGGCCAAATGTGGCCTAGGTGGATGGATGATTCTTTTGTGTTATGAATCCTTATTTATTAGGGATTTCTTATTTAATTTTGAGTCCATATATCATGTGAATCTAGAATTAATTAGGCTGAATGAATAAAAGTCCTAAATGAATATGGACAAACAAAGAGAAAATTCCTACCTAGTCGACTTAGTTTAGGGCTTTTATGTAATATCTTTATCCCAAAAAGCTTTACTCGTTCATATATACATGCATACATGAATACAAATTGATATGCATATGACATGTTATAGGGGTTTAAAAAATATGTTTAGTGGTCAAAAGAGTTAAGTGTCAAGTTAGACTTAGTTGAAGGATTTATTATGAACTTTACCAAAATAACGATGATTTGTTTGAAACTATCGCTAATTTGTTACTTGTTAGGGGAAATGAAAATTTTGAAAAACAATATAATTAGCCATGATTTAAAACCATCACTAAAAACCTAAATCCCTAAATACCTCCTATACTTTTGCCCATTTTTCTTCATCTTCTCTCCTTTCTTTGTAGTAGCTGAGCCCTTATTTCTCCTTCCATTCCCCATTTCTCCTCCAATCAAGGCGACCACTTTCCCCATGTTGAAAGCTCTAATTTTTTCTTCTTTTCTTCTTCCCCTCCATCTCTTCCCTTTTCCTCCTCCTCCTCCTCTTCTCCACTAAACAGTACCACGATAGCAGCCTCCTCCTCGCTTCTCTAATCCTCCATTTTTGTAATTGGTAACTCATTAAGTTTTTCTTTTTTCATTTTTTTCAATAATTTTATATTTTTTGTTTAATAATTTATTTATAATTGTTGTTGTTTAATTATTTATTATTAACTCGTTAGTTATTTTAATTTATTTAATTTGTTGTTATAGTTAATTTGTTTTTCTTTTTTCTTTTTGTAATAATTTTATATTTTTTGTTTAATAATTTATTTGTTAATTATTGTTTTTTAATTATTTATTATTAACTCGTTAGTTGGTTTAATTTATTTAATTTGTTAGTTGTTAATTAATTTAATTATTTGTTAAAAAAATGTGGATGATGGAAGTTTAGTCAACAAGGCCAAAGGATGGAATATGTTTGTCTTACCCTCTTTGCCACCTCCCTCTTATTTATATAGGGGCGACATCCTTATCCTCTTAGGATAAAGAGTTGTAATGTAACCGGGCTTTTTTTGATCTTATCCTTGTAAACCCCGAACCTTATCCAATAGAGCTCAAGTTTAATCATTCCACCAAAATATCTTACGGATTTTAATTTAAGACTATTGACCCAAAGTCCTTTGGCCTAGTTAATTACTAATTAATTTAGACTATCCAAATAAATTGGGTTAGACAGTTTTAGGAAGCTTACATTAGGAAATAATTTCTTAAATTACCCTTAAACCTAAATTAGGAAACTAATTTTTTTTAGGTAACTTACTTCTAAATTGGGAACCGACTTCCAAATTAGAAAACCGATCTCTAAAATTGGACACTTTTCATTTTTAAAAACCTTTTTCAAAATAGAAAACTTTCAAAACTAGAAACCTTTTCCAAAATCTTTGCTTCTCTTTTATTATGTGAATGCTTAAACTTATTCATATGACTCAATAGGCTCCTAGATATGTTAGCAATGTATCAAGAATAAAAGATAACTCTTTTATCTTTTGATACATAAATCAAGATTGGCCTTTAGCGAGGCACCATAACTACCAATTCTTTAAAACGATTAATTAATCCGTAATTAAATTTCATGAGCATGGTTGTTAAATAATTTAGTCCTCATGTCAATTTATCATAGTGTGATCTCAAACTTGGTTTATAGTCTATTCGATTATGATCACACAAGTTTTTTTTTATTCCCAAATGTCTTAGTTCTAGAGTAAACCAACTATGCTCTATTGATTTTCTCTTATTATGACCATAGATTCCTTAAGCAGACATTTATCAAAGTGCAATGTGATAACTTCTTTAGCATATAAGAAATAACATGTCCTATCTTAACCATCCACCTATCTTTATCGGATTTCTAATACACTCAACAAATCACCCACGTGTAGCTCTTAGCTAAGCTCATTGCAACAAGTGTCAAGGTACATAAATCCTCTAATGAGATAATCGTGATGACTTCAAGTCAAAAGACTAGTTGTACCCATCTCATATGAGATTCCTATAGACTAAACCAAATGGGTTTTCATGACAAGTCAAGTCTAGTGATATGTTCTCTAACATTAATCACCTAAGTGTTTGCTTTAGTATCATCATGCCAATAGGTGTGAGATCTCCTACTACTATCTTATAGCATGAGCATAACATTCACAAGTCTTATTGTATATAGTCAATATCTACTTTTGACAATGCTATGACATTTAATGAGATCATGTATGTACATTAATGTTTGTCTCATATTTTTTGATCAATCATTAATGCAATACATATCTTATGGATTTTTATCTAATTTTATCAAAATATAAATGATAAGAATTAATAGAAAAATTCTTTTTATTTTTAAAATAAATAATGCAATATTATAATAATTCAAAACATCCAAACAAGGTTGATAGAATAAAATAGAAGTCCATAAGATATGTATTGCATTAATGATTGATCGAAAGATATGAGGCAAATATTAATGTACTTAAATGATATTATTAAGTATCCTAAGTTATAGCATTATCAAGAATGGACATCGACCATATACGATAAGACTTGCAAGTGCTATGCTCATGCCATAAGATAGTAGTAGGAGATCCGAAACCCATTGGCATGGTGATACCAAAGCAAGCACTTAGGTGATTAATGTTAGAGAATATATCACTAAAGTTGACTCGCCATGAGAACCCATTTGGTTTAGTTTATGGGAATCTCAAACGAGATGGGTACAACTGGTCCTTTGACTTGAAGTCATCATGATTATCTTATTAAAGGATTTATGTACTTTGACACTCATTTTGATGGACCTAATAAAGGATTGCATGTAGGCTACTCATTAGGTACACTAAGAATCTAATGGAGATAGGTGGGTGACTAAGATAGAACATGTCATTTATTCTTTGTATGCTAAAAGAGTTATTACATTGCATTTCAATAAATGTCCGTTTAAGGAATCTGTGACTGACGATAGGAGTATACCAATAAAGTGTAGTTGGTTTACTCTAAGAGTTAAGACATTTAGGAATCGAAGAAAACTTATATGATTATAATCGAACGGACTAATATCCAAGTTCGAGATTATACTATGATAAATTAATATGAGTACTAAATTGTATGGTAACCATACTAGTAAAAGATAATTATGGATTAATTAATTTTCCTAGAGAGCTGGGTAATCATGATGCCTTGCTAGAGACCAATCTTGATTTATGTATCAAGAGATAAAAAGAGTGCATTTTATTCTTGATATATTCCCAACATATCTAGGAGTCTATTGAGTCATATGTGCATATATAAGTGTAAGCATTCACATAATAAAAGAGACACAAAGATTTTGGAAAAGGTTTTTAATTTTGAAAGTTTCTTATTTTGAAAAATTTTTCCTAAAATAGAAAGTTTCCTAAAATGAAAAATTTTCTATTTTACAAATTATTTTCTTAATTTAGAAGTTAATTTCAAATTTTGAAGTAAGTTACCTAAAAAGAAAGTCAGTTTCATAATTTAGGTATAATGGTAATTTAAAAAATTATTTCCTAATGTGGGCCTCCTAAAAATATTTAACCTAATTTATTTAGATAGTCCAAATTAATTGATAATTAATTAGGCTAATAGGTTTAATTTAAAAGTCCGTAAGATATTTTGATGGAAGGATAAACATGAACCTTATTGGATAAGGATCGAGCTTTATAAGGATAAGATCAAAAAAACCCACATACATTATCACTTTTAATCCTTAGAGGACTAGAAAGTAACAACCTAAAGTCCTTTTTGAATTTGTTACTGCCACTTCCTTATCCTTAAAAGACAAGAAAGACACTCCCCTATAAATAGAAGAGAAGGTGCAGCAAAGAGGTGATATTGTGCTAGGCATACACGACATTATAAGAAAAAAAGAGAAAATAGTTTTCTCCCTCCCAAAAACATCCACCTCTCTCCCTCTCTCTTAGGGTTGTCATAAAAATATTTCGAATAGATTTCTAAAGAGAGAACGTTAAAAAAAAGTCGAACATAATGGAGCTAGCTCTCTACAACTTCGAGTGCTTATTATGTGAGTGTTTGGATTGCATGGATTATCGATAGAGGTTAGACACTTAAGCGGCTCCTTTTCTACAAAGGTTAAAATATGCACTACAAGAGGTAATCCTTTACTCATGCTTTAATTTATGTATGTATGATTAGTTGATTCAACGAGTTTGATCTTAGGAGCCTTAGATGGAGGAAAATTTTTATTTTATTCTACACCTCCATAGGTTGCATGATCCTTTAGGATCTTGGGCATCTACACTAATAGATCTATGATTATAGTTGTTTAAGTTCTAATTAGAGTCTATTTAAGGCTATTTTACACTTTGGATATTTTGACCTAGGGCTTTATTGGTTATTGTTGTTGTTAAACCTTTTCGTAAGACGTAGCATCTCTTAATCTAGTATCAGTTTCATTTCAAAGCCTAGGTTGCTTCCTTTTTTGATTGAATAGATGGTTTTCATGAGGTTATTGAGTGTGGATATGGTTACTAAAGAATTTTGGGTGAGGTATAACATATTTCACATAAGTTACACGTCACACGATAAGATGTGTGAGTTGATTATCAATAGACATAGTTGTGAGAATGTGGTGGTATCTCAAATAATGGAGAAGCTGAATTTAACAATGGTTGATCATCTTAACTCTGTATTCATTGACTTGATTGCAAAAGAAGAATGAAATCCATGTATCTAAGAGATGTTTATTGCCTTTCTCCATTGACAAAACTTATATCGATAAGGTTTGGTGTGATGTAGTGTCGATGGATGCTTGGACACTTATTGTTTGGGAGGTTTTGACAATATGATCATTGAGTTATGTATGATGACTTTCAAAACACCTATACCATTTTCGTCAATGGAGTCAAGATTGTGTTACTACCTACAAAGAAGAAGGTTATGACATTTGTGTTAGTAAACAAGAAGAGATCATGACTAAATCCATGTTCATGAAATCAATATAGAAGTGTAGCTTATATATTTGTTGTCATGAAAGAGAACGAGGAGTAAAATATTATATGTCAAATCACTACCGATATAATTTACCGATGTTGTACCCGAAAAGATACTCGAAGGGTTACCTCTTATGCAAGACATACAACACGCTATTGATTTTATGCTAGTATCGGTTATTTCACATCGACCTACATATCATATAAATGTACAAGAGTAAGAGGAATTATAGAGGTAAGTGGTGGATTTAGTGGATAAAGGGCTTGTGAGATAGAGTGTAAGTCCATGGGCGATTCCGGCCTTGCTAGTACCAAATACGAATGGAATATAGAGATGTGCATAGGTAGTCAAGCGATCAATAAGATCATAATCAAGTATCGGTTCCTTATATTAAGGTTTGATGACTTGCTCAATCGATTACATGATTCTAAAATCTTTACCAAGATTGACCTATGGAGCGGCTACCATCGGATTCAAATGAAACCTAAAGATGAATGGAAGACTACCTTTAAGACTCGTGATGGACTATATGAATGGATGGTTATGCCGTTTATTTTATTCAACGCCTATAGTACCTTCATAAGGTTGATGAATCAAGTGTTCGGATCTGTTCATTGGTAAGTTCGTTGTTATGTATTTTGACAATATCCTAATTTATAGCCACAAAATTAAGGAACATCTTAAACATTTATGGGAAGTGATAGAAGTGTTAAGAGAGCAACAACTTTAAGCAAACCTTAAGAAGTGTCATTTTTGCATCGATAAGGTTACGTTCTTAGGGTTTCGTTGTTTCAAATGATGGGAAAAAAATGGACATGAGCAAGATTGAGGTAATTTTTAATTGGTCGATACCAAAGATTATGATAGATATGAGAAATTTACAAGGTCTTACTTCATTCTATTGATAATTTATCCATGAGTTTAGCACCATCATCGCCCTTATCACCGAGTTGCTAAAGAAAGAAAAGTTTAAGTGGATAGTTGAAGCCCAAAGAGGGTTTGAAACTCTAAAGAAGAAAGTGATCAAGGCACTAGTACTAGCCTTACCTAACTTCAACAAAGTATTTAAAGTAGATTATGATGCTTCAAATGTGGGGATTGGGGCTTTCTTGAGTCAAAAGGGCGATTAGTTGCTTATTACAATGAAAAGTTGAATGATGCTAGGAGGAAATACTCCATATACAATAAAGAGTTTTATGCCATCGTCCAAGCATTGGATCATTGGTATCACTATCTTCTTGCTAAATAATTCATATTGTTCTTGGATCATAAAGCTTTGAAACATCTTTATAGTCAACCTAAGTTGAAGGGGGTGTCATACGACCCGGAATGAATTCCTTTCACCATTTCATTATGTGTTGAAACACAAGTCAAGGGCTTCAAACACAATGGCGAGATGCACTCGGTTGGAGGTATACCTTGCTTTCCACTTTACAAGTCAAGGTTATTGGATTTGAGATGTTGGATGAAGACAAGTATTTTAGCTGATTTATTTTATGGAAATTATTTATGTATCATGGATTATTCATTATGAGAGTTTATATTGTGTGAGTGTCATGATGATAGACTTGCTTGGATATTAAGGACGAGATAAAACTCTAGAGCTTGTATCCAAAAATTTTTATTGGCCTAACGTATTACAAGATGTAGAGGAATATGTGAAAAGGTGTCGAATTTGCCACATAGCCAAGTATAAGGTTTATAAAATTGGATTATATTCAATATTATCAATACTCGAATACCCTTAGGTGCATGTTAGTCTTGATTTTATGGTTGGGCTTTTTAGGACACAAAGAAGTAAGGATACCATGATAGTTATGGTAGATCGATTCTCTAAGATGGCTCATTTCATCATATGTAAGATCACTTGTGATGTAATTAAGATAGATGATTTAGACTTTAGAGAGATGGTCCGTTTGTTTAGGATTCATAAGACTATTATGTTCGATAGAGATGTCCAATTCATGAGTCACTTTTGGAGAACTTTATGGTGTCATATAGGCATAACTCTTCAATTTAGCTAGGTAGCACATCCACAAACTAATGGATGGACTGAAGTTATTCATCGGAGTTTAAGAAGTCTACTAAAGAGCTTCATAGGGAAGAACATCAAGCAATGAGACTTGTTAATTGCTCAAGCCCAGCTTGCTTATAATCGGTCACCTAGTGATGTGCCCAACGATTTATTAGAAATTAATAGGCAAATTACTCCCAAGTGCACGAGGTGATTGCGAGTACAATTGAATTAACCAAGGTCGTATTCTCAAGGAGATATAGTTGGCATCAAATAATTCAATTCCAATTACAAACAATGACAATCAAATAAAATTCTAAACACTCTAAATCGATTTGCATTTGATAATTATGAATTAAATTGAGAACATAAAACAACTACAGAGTAATCGTAACGAACCGAAAATAAAGATCAAAGTGAGAGAATTCTTGAGAATATAACTTCACCGATTAAATCCTATATTTAATCAAAATAACTTAAATGATTATTCATGCAAATCTCTTCACCAAGTTACTTGGATCTCTCATTCATAACCTAGTGTCTATGATTCTTTAGTCTAATATCGAGTTATATTTGATCAATATCAACCCAATATCACGGATATATAATTATTGGCCGGACATTTATATATAAATAATCCCAAAATCATAGATGCAAAATAAAAATAATCAAATTAACTATTCAATTAAACATATTCAAATAACGGATCCATTAATTCTCAAGATAGAAACTAGTTCATAGTTGACGAGATAAACATTCATCGAATTATCACAATAAATTCCATGTCTTCACAATCAAGAATTTAGAGCAATAAAATCGAGTTTAGGAAGAAATCTGGTTTTTCTTTTCTGCAGCTGAAGTTGATCTCTTTCTAGCTTAGGCACCTTGTTTCCCTCGATCTCCTCTCTCGTCTTCAATGGCTATCCGTAGAGAACAAAAGCTCCCGAAACCCTACTCCTCGTTTTTTTTCACCGTCCCCTCTTTTGGTCCCGTGTGGGATTTTAAATTCGGAGAGCTACGAAATATCCTCCTTCCAAAACCTACTCAATCTCCCCCTTTTCCTCTTTATATGCCGATCCTTAAACGTTAATCCCCGAAAATTTGCTCACCGAAAATTTGCTCACGGTCGTGGGCTTTTCTTCCTTTTGAAACTCATGATCGTGGGCTTTCTTCCCTTTTTCAGCTCACGGGCATGGGCCTTTTTCTTCTTTTGAAACTCACGATCGTGAGCTTCCTTCTTGCTGAATCACGACCGTGAGGCCTTCTTCTTCTTTTGAAACTCACGGCCATGACCTAAAAAGTCATGGTCGTGACATTCTCAA
The DNA here is from genome assembly GCA_963924115.1 of Dovyalis caffra. Lineage (NCBI taxonomy): Eukaryota > Viridiplantae > Streptophyta > Magnoliopsida > Malpighiales > Salicaceae > Dovyalis > Dovyalis caffra. The sequence goes on from CAWUPB010001184.1 coordinate 129,467, forward strand.
ATTTTTTTCTTTTTCTGTTTTTACCTTTGAACCTAATTCAAACAAACACTCACAATATATTAAAAACATACTAAAAATAACAATATTCATAACCTAAAAATAATAAAAAAATCACATAAAAACTTTCTAAAAACCTAAAATTATTTTATAAAATTTAATATAAAAACTATTAAAATAATATATAAATAATAAACACAACACCTAGCTAAACAATAAGTAAAAGTTCTTTTGAGGTGGTGTATGTGAGGAATCCTATCACTCCCTTAGAGCTTGCACCAAAACCAATGCCTCAATAATATAATGTTGATGCCGACATAAGGGCTAAGGAGATCAAGCAACTCCATTAACAAATTCGAGAGAAGATTTTAAAGCAAAATGAGAAGTATCAAGTTTAAGCCAACATATCTAGACATCATGCAACTTTTACTAAAAGAGATTTGGTTTGGGTACATTTGAGGAAGGATTGGTTTACGGAGGGTTTGTATGTCAAGTTGAAGCCAAAGGTAGATGGTCCATTTCGTATTGAAGCTATGGGTGAATGATAATGCCTACAAGGTTGAGCTACCGAGATGATTATAATGTCTCAAGCACTTTTAATGTGGATGACCTGTCACCCAATTATGAAAAGGAAGATGAAGATATAGGCATCGAGGTCGACTCTTCTCCAACCTAAAGAGTATGATGCGAGAGCATCTGCTTTCCCACTTGGTCAAAAGTTTGGCAAACTAAAGTGGCTAAAACTTTCAACCTTCTATCCTTGTATTTTTATCGTCTTTTCTTTATTTGGATTATATTTTAATTATTCGAATTATGTTTTAATTAGTTAGATTGATTTTAGGTGTAAAAAATTGGGCTAACTAATTAGCCTCCAAGGTCACGAGATTTTTGTCATTGGATACGAATAAGGCCGAATATGGCCTAAGTGAATAGATGATCCTTTTGGGTTATGGATACTTATTTATTAGAGATTTATTATTTAATTTTGATTCCATGTATAATGTGGATTCAAATTTATTAAGTTGAATGAATAAAAGTTCTAATTGAATATGAATCACATAAGTCCAACTTAGATAGGAAGGTCCATTCGGCCAATGAGGAAATTCCTACCTAGCCGACTTAGTTTACGGCTTTTATGTATAAGTATTTAAGCATGATTTTCTGCTACATTTAGAGAAGATTTGGTGATATTTTGAATAAAATTAGAGAGATTTTTCTCTATACTTTTTTATGTATTCCTTTGCTCCGATTGGCTAGGACGTCGTAAACACGTTCTTAGAGTAACCAACTAAGGTAGGCATAGATCAAAATTGTGTTAGGTTGACTTTCAAAGAATATATCTTGTAAGTAATATCTAAATCAACTTAGGTAGTGGATCTCTACTTAGGATGAACCATTGAGACTTGCTTTTATCTTTATTGTTTTGTTACTTGTTGATTGCGGGTCTAATTGAAATTTCGGACTAAATAGTTTTGTTCTTCACGTTGATAACCAAAGATAGGGATTTTATTGTGATCCATATTTATTATAGTAGCTATTTAAGGGATTTATTTAAATCTTATAAAAAATTAAAAATAAAAAAATATTTTCTTATGTTTTGGGGTGTCGAAATCATTATAATTTCGAAACCTATTATGTCTAGATTTTTGACTACTTGGAAATCAAAGCTAGAGAAATTAGATTGACCTAAAATTTGGTGTGCATATACTTCTAAGTACTATATAGGTTTTGTAAAATTTTCAGCCAAATTTGGGTTATTTTTCTTGGTGAACACCTATACCCTAGATTTAGGTTTGATGATTTTATGGCTTCGTGATTTTGGGTTTTTGTGTTTTTGTTTAAAGTTCTTGTTAATTGAGAATTGGTTATGTGATTATGGTTGTTTGAGGTCTGATTAGATTCTATTTGAGGCTATTTTACACGTTGGATATTTCAGCCTAGGGCTTTATTGGTTGTTGTCGTTGAACCTTTTCGCAAGACATGGCATCTCTTAATTTGACATCACCTATAAATAGGCTTCATTATTCATTAGTTGGGGATGAATTTCTTTATAGAGATTGAGAGAAATATTTAGAGTGGTTATCTTTTGTATTCACTTTATTTCATAATGAATTTATTTTTCTTATCATCTTTCTCTCTAATCTATTATTGTTACCATTTCTTTTATAGTATGTTATCGGTATAAAGCTCTAACCAATTGAGATAATAGACCATGAGATATGTATCTACCAAAAGACTCAATTATTTGCTTCAATCATTGGATTGGTTTTATACACATGTACTCGTCGAAAGATCTAAATTATCTAAATCATTAAGAGGTATGTATCTAATTGAGCATGTACTTTAAATCTAATGATATATAGAATATACTTTTAAAAAAATTAAATGATATGGAATCTAATGATCTAATGTATGTTGTTTGAAAAGTTTAAATTTTATTATTATATTTGTTCTTATTTCTTAACATTAATTATTATATCTTACACTATAGACTTTTGATCATATCAAACCTCACAAATCTTGATTCTTTGGCCTTGGACATTACGGCGGGAATTATTGATCATGGGTGCTTAAAGTTAAAAAAAAATCTTTATTTTTTGAGGAATTTTTCATGTCTCGAATAAGCTCATGCAGCAACAATATCGGGAAAAAAAGTTTTTAAAAAATATTCTAAATTTATTTTATACTTGCTTATGACTAAACAAAATAACGAGCTATTAATGAAAAATTATGAATCCCACTCAATTGGGCATAATTCATTCCCCGAAGTGAATGTGATAATTTATAATAACTATGGATATGGATGGTGATGTGGTCGTTGCCATGGCATAGATATAGCTATAGTCGTAGTCGGAATAATTATTTTTATAATCATGATGACCATAATAATACATCTCACCACTAGAAATGGATAAACTAAAAAAACAAAAACAAGAAAAGAATAAAAATATATCAATTTAGCATTATGACAATATATGTTATAGATGTTGCATGAAAGGACATTAGTCATGTACCTACTATATGCCAAAACATCTCATTAAGTCTTATCAAGCCTTATTAGAAAAAAATAGTAAAATATAGAGACCAATTTTTTATATCAAAATGATGATAATTAAAATTAATAACTTTTTAGCTTTTTTATTTATAAATATGATGTTTTATATTTTTTTATGGTTTCTATTGCATAGTGATAGTTACAAATTTATTTATTTATTTTTATGAAGAATATATTTATTTTTATGATGGTAATTATTTATTTTGAGTTATTATTATATCCGATAATATTAATTTAATAGAAAGGTCTAAAAGAGTAACTATATTACCTAAAAAGATAAATTTCAAAAGTTCTAAAAGATCGAATATATTATTACTTAAAGAGATAAATTTTGAAGGCTTTAGAATAACTAATATATTATTACTTGAAGAGAGAAATTTTAAAATCTCTAGAAGAGCGAATTTGTCATTACTTGAAGGGATAAATTTTAAAGGCTTTGAAAGGACAAATATATAATTACTCGAAATGACAATTTTATTATAAATGATGCACTATTCTCTCTAAATTATTATAAAAAATTGTTAAGCTTCAAAGATATTCTTGTAAATGAATATGATATCAAGACGACAAATGTGAAAAATAAATACTTATATATTATAATTATTATATCGGGTAGAAACATGTATTGGAGAAATTATCTTATTTCTCTTCTAATCTTTATTATAAACATTTGAATGATTGCAACAAATGATATAGTAAACCAGAATTTTACTAATTTAAATACTTTTATTATATGACATAACTCGTTAGGTTATCCTAGATTTTTTATGATGCAAAAAATTATTAAAAATTCATATAGAAATCTATTGAAGAGCTATAAGATTCTTCAATTTAATGAATTTTCATATTCTATAAGTTTTCAAGAAAAATTAATAATTAAGTCATCACCAAATAAAATTGAGATTGAATTCTAGTATTTTTAAAACGTATTCAAGGTGAAATATATCGACCAATACATCCATCATGTGGACCATTTAGATATTTTATGGTTTTAATTGATGCATCTTCGAGATGGTCATATATTTGGTTACTATCTACTTGAAACCCGGCGTTTTCGAGATTGCTAGCTCAAATAATTTAATTACGAGCATAATTTTTAGATTATGTCATTATTATAATTTTTCTTGATAATACTGGTGAATTTATCTCTCAAAAATTAAATAATTATTGATTGGTTATTAGAATAAATAGTGAACGACTCGTTGCTCATATTCATACTCGAAAGGTTTAATAGAATTATTCATCAAAAGCCTCTAATTAATAGCTAAATTATTACTTATGAAAACAAAACTCCCTATTTATGTTTTGGGACATGTAATATTATATGCAACAATACTTATTCACATCGGACCTATAAGTTATCATAAATTCTCTCCCTTGAATTGGTTTCTAGTCATGAATCAAATATTTCTCTTCTAAGAATTTTTAACTATGCAAGTATATATTCCTAGTGCTCTTCTACAACAAACTAAAATGGACTTTTAAAAAAGATTAAGAATATATGTTGGATTTGAATCCTCTTTGATAATTAAATATCTTGAACCATGAACATGGGATATTTTTACGAGCTCAATTTACCAACTCGTTATTTTGGTGAAATAATTTTTTCAACATTAGCGGGAGAGAATAAGCAAAATTAGAGTTAAAAATTTTAGAAAAAAAGATTACATAGAGTACTTCATCTTTACATCATTTGGATCCTCGCATAAAATAATATGAACTAGAAGTTCAAAAGGTAATTCATTTACAAATTTTACAAACCAACTACAAGATGTATTCTCATATCTAAAAAAAATAGCTAAAATGTATGTCCCTATTATGAATGTTCGTATTAGAATTGATGTCCTAAGAAGGACAATCTATTAATGTTATAGCACATGATTCTAAAAATTGCTCGAAATGTGAAAAACCGATCGGTTCTAAAGACACAAATTCTCAAAAGAAAAAGACAAATAATCAAGATGAAAATATAAAGGATACAAATATTCACAAAACGAGTCTAAGACATTTTTGATAATAGGCTTCTAGAAGAAGTTCAAATGCTTGAAAAAAATTAAGAGACTTTGATAAATTATGTTAATACAATGAGAAAATAGAATCGAAAAGCAACATTTATTGATAACATTTTTCCATATAATGTTACAATTGTTATTTTGAATGAAAATAAGGATCTTGATCTAAAATTTATTGAAGAATGTCGATATAGAGATGATTGGCCTAAAAGAAAAGAGTAATCTAAGCAGAATAATATTCTTTTACAAACAAGTAGTTTTTGAATTCATAGTCAAAACACTTGAAGATGTTAAGACAAGTGGGATACAAATACATATCCGTGTGAAAATAAAATAAGAAAGATGAGATTGTGAGATACAAAGCAAGACTTGTAACACAAGATTTTTCATAAAACCTAATATTGACAATGGGGAAATATATTCTCCTGTAATTGACAATTACAATTCGTTATCTCATTAGCTTGACAAAATATATGAAAAACTTCATATACATGCATTTAATGGATGTGATCACAACTTATTTGTTCACTTGAAAAATGATATTTATATGAAATTTCTATAAGGACTTAAGATACTTGAAGCATGTAATACAAATTTTTGGAAAAAAAATATATTCAATTAAATTATAAAGATCTTTATAAGAATTATTTTAGTGTTTGTTTTATTACTTTAGTTTTTAGAAATTTGATTTATGCCATAATTTTTTATATTATATTTTTCAATATCTACTATTTATTACTAATCCGGATGGATGTGGTATAATCGCCTTAATAAATATTTGTTAAAATAAGGTTATAAAAATAATCATTTTGGTTCATGTATTTTTATAAAGAAATTCAAAAAGGAATTTGTGATAATTCATGTATATGTTAATAATTTAAATATTATTAGAACTCTTAAAGAGATTCTAAGCGCTATAAATTATCTAAAAAGATATTTTGATATGAAATACCTAGGGAAAACAAACTTTTATCTTGACCCGTAAATTGAGTACTTAGAAAATGAGATTTTTATTCATCAATCAATTTATATAGAAAAAGTTCTACAATGATTCTATATAAAGCTTATTCATTGACTTGCCCAATAGTAATTCGTCCACTTGATATCTAAAACGATCCTTTTTTGGCCTTGAGAATATAACAAAGAACTACTTAGTCTTGAAGTATCATATCTTAATGTAATTGATGTATTGATATATCTTACTAATAATACTTGACCTAATATAGTCTTTTCTATAAATTTATTAAGAAGACATAGTTCGTTCCAATATAGAGATATTGAAATGGAATTAATATTTCCTAAGTTATCTCTCGGCAAAAAATTGATATAATATTTATTTTACTCAAATAAATTAAAGTTAAGTTCAATTGGTTATTAGATGTATGTTATTTATCTGATCCATATAAAGCTTGATCACAAACAGATTATGTATTTACATATAGTAATATAGATATATCATGATGTTTTATGAAACAAACTACGAACTGTTACATATTCAAACCATATAGAAATACTAACAATTCATGAGGTAAGTCGAGAGAATGTGTTTGGCTAAGATCAATGACCTATCATATCCGAAAAACATGCGATTTATCTATCAATAAAAAAATTTCAATAATATTATATAAAGATAATACCGCTTGTAAAATTCAATGAAAGGAAGAATATATCAAAGTGACAATCGACGAGACTTATTCATTAAGGCATTACCTACCATAACTTTTGAGAAAATGGTTCGAAAGACTAAGATTCATCGTCTTAAAGATCTTAAATATTGTTTTCAACATGAGAGCCTAACATAAAGCTTAATGTGTATAATGAATATTATACTATTTTTCTTTCATTGGGATTTTTGTCTAGTAGGATTTTTTCTAGTAAAGTCTTAACGAGGTATGTTTCTCGTACGATGGACATTCAAAGGAAAGTGTTATAAAATAATGACTGTCTATGATTCATATTTTCACTTCTCATGTAATTCAATTCATTATTCAATATGAGAAATTGAAAGAATAATGCAATTGATTCAATTACTTATGCACCTTTTAATGGTTTATAGTCTCTTCATAATCTTGAAGATTATAACTATGTTTGATTGTTCATTGATTGGAGATGAAGTGTTTTGCAGAGATTAAGAGCAATGTTTGAAGTGGTTATCTCTTATATTCATTTTATTTCATAATGAATTCATTTTTTTCTATCATCTTTTTCTCATATTCTATTATTGTTCCCTTTCTTTTATAACAAAAAAATTAAACAAATTCTATTATTTTAAAACATTATAAACTGATTGAAACCTCCTCCAAACTACAAAATTCTTGTAATTTAATCCCAAAAACAAAGCCCTGTTTTGACTTACTGAAGCATCAGAATCACCCATATCGGCCATGGTCATTTTGACTTCTTTTCTTAGTTTTTCTTAATAACTTCCATCAATATCTATAATCTCTTTCCCTTTATAAACTTCTAGTGGCTTATACCTACGAAAAAAAAACAGCAAACTGATGCACTATTTCTTTGTCAATTCCAATGCAGGAAACCACACTATTTTTGAAACAAAACACCGAACTGCAGGTGGCACGATTGTTTCAACTTCATAACTATAACCCAGTTTATGAGACATAACGAACGACTTTTTGGTTCTGTTCACGCTTTGTAGCCAACACATACAATTTTTATAAATCGAAAGAACTTGACTTCCATTGCAAAATGATATCACTTGAAAGCTGTCCCAGAATAAGAAAAGAAAAAAATTAAAACATTCACAGTCAAGCATTTTCCATTTTCGAATTCGTTTAATGATTTGGATTTTTTTTTCCTAAATAAATCCAAGTGAGATACACCTTTTACCATGTGTCATTTCATTATGGAAACATCATCTTTTTTCAATCTCAAGTACATGAGAGAACTCAAACAGTCCCTGGCATCTAAGAGAACTCGAATAGGGGAAAAAAATACTTAAATACTTAAATAGATATAATTAAAAATTGAACACTCAAATAGAATAAAATTATAGATGTAATTCAAGGTTGAATACTCACACAAAATAAAAATTAGACATGAAAATTACAGTTTTCCCTTTGGATATTCTGGACCAAAAGAGGATGGAGCAAATTTCAACCCCAAAATGATCCAGTTTGAGCGTCAACTAAAACTAAATCCCTACTCTAACGATTTTAAAGGTACATCCTTCGTATCACTTGGTACATTAAAAAAAAAATTAATAAATTCTCGTAAGTATTAGCTTTAAGATTTAAATATAGAAAATCAAGAAAGAGAGCAAATAATAATAATAAATTCAGGATTAGCCTTAAGATTTAAAATATAGAAAATTATGGAAAAAAAACCTTTTTAATAAGTCGATCGGCCCTTTGAATTTTAACTAGTTGGCTTCACGTGCTATGCTACAAACCAAACTAAACATAATTATTTTAGTTTGATAGTATGTACTATGCTCGTCGATCACCTAAAATATATTAAAAGAAAGATAAAAGATAAAATTTTATAGTTTTGAATCAAAATTTTGTATTTAATTTTTTTATGTGTATGTTTTTAATAAATTTAGTAGCTAAAAAAAGCACGATTACTTATTTTTATACCTTTTTTCTTAAATAAAAACCATAATAATCTAAATATAAAATTTTAAAAAATATCATATTAATTTTTTTATATCATTACATCAAATAAATAAAACAATAATTAATATAAAAACTTGTATAAAAAATAAAAAATTAATATTTTTTTTTAATTCTAATTTAATACTATGATAAGATTAAATTTTTTAATTATATATATATATATATATAAAGTTGTATTTGAATTATTTTTTGGTTCTTTTAAAATATTATTTTAATTAATTTATTTAAAAATTTTAATTTTAAAATATCAAAAAAAAAAAAATCATAATAGGGCATGGTTGGTGTTAGTTGTATAGATGTATAGTGAATTTTTAATAAAATCAATGATCTTAATTTTTTTTATGCATCATAACTATGCTTAGTGGATCAAAGTGTGGAACATAAATCAAAAAATGTTTTAAAAAATAAATTGTAAAAAATACATTGATGTTAATAGAATGTAATTAAAAAAACTACAAAATTAATTTCGATAAAATTTAATTATATAAAGAATAAAAAAATAAAACAAGTGTATTTTATTTTTAAAATTTGATTATATAAATAATAAGCAAATAAAAACAACTAAAAAAATTTATTTGAAAATCCATACATAGAGAAAATAAATCATATTTGTTAATAAATAAAATTAAATAAAAAAATATTTTAGAAAAAAATTAAAAACCAAAGTGGAATATTTGTCAAAACTTGCATATCAAATACCTAAACATAGGCTCAAAGTTACAAAAAAAATACTATACCAAATGCATAAATACAACTTAAAAATCACAATAATTCTATTTAATACACCATATCGAATACCTAAATAAAGATTAAAAATCACAATAATGCCATTTAATACAATAATATTCAATAAATAGTTCGATGAGTGTAGATGAATAGTAAGTGAATAGTCATCCCTTCAAATCTCTTTTTTTTTTTTTTTAATATTTACTTCTTGGGTATTCCAAAATTTCTCTTCTATAGCTATCTTGAGTATTCCAAAATTTCTTTTATTTAGCTATTCTCATGTCTCGGACATGTTACTATTACTACATATGCTTGAAACAAAACCTAAAAATACTATGAACATACTATTCACTATCTCAATTTTTACTATTCATTTATCGTTTCTATCAAAAATATTCACTTTGGTTCTTCTATTTCGAACAATATTTTTTTGGTCTAAAACTTCATTTTTCATTCATTTTGGTCACTACATCTTAAGTGGAGAGAGAGAGAGTGAGAGAGAAGGAAGGAGAGAGCGAGACGATCGACGATGTCCATTGCGGCCACCTTGACGGTAGATCTTACCATCACTTTGTTTGTCTTGAAAAGTAGAAGATGTTTGTAGTGGTGGCAAGCCATAAAATGGTAGGAAGAGGTAGATTAGAAGCCTAAAATATTTTGAATCTTTTTTTTTGAATTTTTACATATTTTGTGTGAATTAAAATGGATTTTGAAGTTCTAAACGAGTTTATTGATGTTATTTCAGTTATTTTGAGATGTTTTTGGATAAAATCGAGGTTGCATTTGACTTTGGAAGTCCCGAAATGATAAAACCCAACTTTTTAGTTATTTTTTTTAGCAAAATCGTGGCCGAAAAATGCAAAGTTCGTAAAAAATGAAGAGGAACTACCTAAACCTAGTCCTCCGGACCTAGGCATGCTAGGCGGGTGCTTTAAGCTCGGGGCTCGAGCCTAGTCCTCCGAGCCCAGCTTGCACGAGCTTTCCGCTTTTTCTTTTCTTTTCTTTAATTTTTCTTAATTAAGAATTTTTAGGCAAAACTTATGGAATATCGAACGTTAGTATTTGTTTTTTTCACGTAGCGTGATGAAGATAACATACATACATATATATATTTTAACATACATACATATATATATTTTAAAATTAACTTATATTTTAGATTATATTACTCTTGTTATATAAATTTTTTTTTGAATTTCTCATTTTTATGAAAATCCTCATCCAATTAATATTTTTTAAATAAATCTTATTTACCGATAAATATAATTTATTTTTTTCCACATTTAAATTTTAGAATATAAATTTTTTAGAAAAACTATTTTCTCTTTTTTTTAAAAAAAATTGATATAATATATATCATGTATTTTCAAAAATTTTAAATGATAATTGCTTATATATAATTATTTTAATCTAAAATAAAAAAGTATATTTTAGATAATTTGTCTTAGTCCACTAAGTATGGCCAAAATATGTGTGTGTGTGTGTGTATATATATATATTGAATCATTGGTTTTATTAAAAATTAATTATATATCTTCACATATAAAATCATGTATTTACTAAAAATATTTTTTAAAACATTATAGAATCAATTTATTCAAAATAAAATAATTAAAATATTTTTTTTGAAAAAGCCACCCAATTATTCAAATATAGTTTTTTATGCTAACATTGTTGATTATTATTATTTTTTGTATGTGTATATATATATATATCAATTGCATATACTTTTAAAAAATAATCACCATCATTAAATAAGAGTAAAATTTTATTTTTTATTATTTAACTTTTATATAAGTTTATACATTAATTGCAACTTTATTTTTTAAATATATTCTGATGACAAAATAGTTTTTAATTCTTGATTAATATTTTAATTTAAATTATTATAAGTTTTTATTTCAGAATCTTGCATAAAGAGGAATAAATCATGTTTTTAAAAATAGAAAATTTATAATAAAAAAAAACATAAAAAAATACAATTAAATAAAAAAAATTAAAAAATAATTTTATTTTACTCGACACACAGCACATTGCACGGATAATCGGCTAATTTATCTACTGATTTTGATCATGGGCTTAGGGTGCACGAATTTATGATAGTTACGGAGCTTTATGGATTGAGGTTATTCTATTTTCTTTATATTGCCGGTTTGAGTTCCTTCACTTTTTTCAGAACAATGCTGCTGAGTAAGAAACCCTTTCAGTGAAATTTGACAAGTCCACATTAAAATCGACTGCCACCGTTACCTAAACTTTCGTTAGGTACATTTCTTCGGTTCACTGCTACAGTGAGTTCAGGTAATTGTTGCTTCAATTTCAAGTGTTAATGTTTTAAGCAATTTATTTTCAGAAAATAAAATAAATTTAACCAAATCATGGTAGAAAAAACCATTTTTTTGTGGCTCCTTTAAGTTGATTAATCACCAACTAAAAAATGAAGACATTTTCTAACTCACAAAAAATGAAAAATGAAATATTATAATATATATAAATATTTTTTTCCTTTGCCATGGGGAATATATACATTAGTTAGTCCCCCTTTGGAACTGTGAATGGAGTCCGATTGAATTCTTCATGTGCAGTCGCAAAAACAATAACAAGTCCCTCTTATTTTCCTTCTGTATGCAAGTGTAAGCCTTCATAACATACTCGAAGTCCTGTCCATACATATGGGACGCACATGCTGCTTTGTAGGTTAGGAGCTGCCAATTACCTGTTGCCAAAAGAGGAGCAAAATTGATATCTTCCAAGTAATATGGCAGAGAGTTGGCATTCAGAACAGATGAAAACCATCAACGCATTTAGCAGATTAGGTTTCGGATGCAGCCTTACAAAGACAAGCTTGACAAACCCTAGTCATTCAATCATGTTAACCAGATAGACCGACATTCTATTATGGTCGCATTTCAAATCCAGTTCATAACTATCCTATTTATGCTCCAGTAATTTCAAAATATCATTAGTGCATTAATTGGCATATGGATCATAGTCTCATAGTGATGTTTAGAGAGACTCGCTGGGTAACATATCCCTTACTCACAGGTGAGGTGTGGAAGCAGCATAAGGAGTTCAAAGATATGCAATTAAGGACTAGGTGATCGAGATAACTTAATATATGTATCAAGATATCAGCTAATAGTGAAAAAAGACAGGTACCTGTGGCAATATCTGATGCAAGGATGCTCCTGCCGAAATGACGTGTCGACCACCATCTGCAGCGAGACCTCCAAAGCCTTACTGATTTCCCCTGCATAAACATTTTGGGGATTCCATTATAGCAGACAGAATAGTATTGCTTTTTTCACCTTCATTTCCAGGCTGACAAACTGACATCTCATCCTCTTCACATTGAGACACTTTAAGAAAGCATAAAGCAAACTCCCTCCAAGTATCATATTCCACAAAGGCAGCATCTAAATGCAAGGCTATCATTTCCAATAGGGATTGAAGGCTATAATCCCCTGCGATATATCAACAGAAAGCAATTAGAAAAGGGGAAAAACGGCTGACAAGATCTTTTTATTTATTGAGAACTTTTACCCAAAACACACCGCATGCCATTATGCACACAACGACAACTCATAGAAAGCCATGGTGGTGGTAGGTAGTGATGATGGTAATAGCCGTGGTGGCAATGGAAATAGTAATGGCAATGCTGGTGAAATGTGGTGGAGGGTGGTGCCACAATTCTGGTGATTGTCAGATAGGTAAACGGTCATTTCTTATCCTTTAACTCCCCCTTCCAAAAATTTTAAAAATAATTCTGATTTTTCTTTTTCCAAACCCACATCTCACATGGTGATAAAAATGCACTAAATTTCACTTCCATTCAACTTTCAATGACACTAAGCAAACAATGGTTTTAAACCACAGTTGCAAGAAAGATGGCAGTAGAGGCCTATCATGAGCGAAAAATAACTGTCATGGTCACCATTGTAACTGTTAACAAAATCAAATAGACAGGGGTTCCTATTATAATCTCCTGGTACAACTGCATGAAAGGTTTCCAATACTGCAAAAGTAAATTAACAGTCCTATGGCTGGTGATTCTGGAACAAAGAAAATTAGAAAACCTTGCCTGAATCAAACAGTACTTGGTTATTTATATAGTAAAATACTATGCCATTTGAAATGTTCCAAAGAGAAAAGAAAATAAAGAAAACAAAACATGTAAACAGAGGGTGCCGATGTCTGGCTGTTACCTTTCTGATGCAGGCTGACAAGCCTTGCCAACGACTGGCTACATTTAGGATCACTCTTTAAGGTGTCCTCATAACAGGTTGCAAGTACGACACTGTTATTAGGATCAAGACGATCAAAAAGATCAGCCTTCATTCTGCACAAAGTACATATTTTATTTCATCAGGAACAACAACAGGAGAATGTGACCGACTAAATTGTACGGCTCAAAAACAATGTAGCAGCATGAAAATTTAGAAACGCCAACTGCTATTAGACCCTATTTTAATGGACTCGTATTTCCTCAAATAGATGTGTTTGCGCATTACTACTACCAACTTTTGGAAAAACCAACAAACACTGGTAACAATAATTTTTTTTTAAAAAAAGCACAGGATCCAAAATTTTTTGTCCCTGTCATGTCCTGATAGTTGTTCTTCTTCCAATTCAATCAGATACATCTAATTACTTTCCAGGATGAGTAACACATTATCTACGAAAATGGCTTCATCCGCACTACAAACAGTTTAAAACTCAGCAAAGTAGTACCTCTTAGGAAGTGCGAAACTTGAATTGGCACAGAACTTCTCAAGTTCTTCAAGGGCCTCTCTGTCTTTGCATCCAATCAGCAATAACTGGCAAAATTTGGATTTGGATAATTCAGATAATAAGATTCTAACAGAGATAAAATTCACCAACAACAATAGAAAATGAATTCCACATTCATACTAATGACTGCAATTATTAGAAAGAAATAAGAGATTGTAACTATTGTTCTGAGGATAGCATGATTAAGCCAGTGATGGATCTGCAACAGAAAATCATGTTAAACATTACCAAAACCACAAAATGCATACATGTCAAAGTTATATACCACAATCCTCAATCTGGCAATCCTCAATCTGGTGTTCATTTATCACTGACTCCAGGTTGCATCAAATTGAAAGGGCACACCAGCTAATTTACGTTCTGGAGGGAGGCAATATACAATTTTATTATTCCTTGCCAACAATCAACTAGAGTATAGTTATCTTGTATGCTATTTCCAACGTTTTAAGAACATAATCTGTCACTAGTCTCACAAAATGGTGCAAAATGGGAATACTACACAAGCAGTACTTCTAAGTCACATATTTTCCCCAGCAAGGGGGAAAACTACTGTAATAAATCTAATTGTCTCGGGAACAATACAAGCATAACTGAATGCTGCAACCACATTCCCCTAATAGCATGAGTGAATGCTTCAAACAATGGAATGAATGCTCAGCAGATAAATTTGAAATTCTTGCAACAATTTCTCAACAATGTTTACCAGATGTATGTCATCATTTATGTTTACCTGTATCAAAGGAAGCAAGGCTGCTGATACTGGAGGTGTTGAGTTTACAGCTTCTTGCAAATACTTCACTGCATTCCTATATTCCTCATCATGAACAAATTGATCCAACTCCCAATTCCCAGTTTGCAATGGTAACAGCCATGAACCTGAGTTCTCTTTAGCATGACAGATAAAATAGTTAGTATGCACATGAAGCATGTGTGTGTCAAACTTTCATGTAAAGAATGGTAAATGATAATCATCATTCAGCATAACAGAATTATACCATAATATTCAGCTCCTACTGGCTACTGCTAAATTTTAGCATTTCAACAAGGGCGATCTACTACTGTAATGACACAACAAATAACACCCTTCACAGAACAGAATCAGATGGTTTTGATTCCTTTAGAAAATGTTTTGGGATCAAGATTTCAGAATCGCATTCCTGATGGCTGTAACATAATACTATTAACCATTACACCTACACCTGAAAATTTCAGCAGATAAGAGTTGCTTAAATTACATTTTGTCTATTATACTTCTAACAATTTTACAGTCCAGGATTGTCAGATCTAGATGACAAATTATTTGCATCTTAGAAAAGAAATTCAGAAATAACTTGGTAAATTTTTTTAGTAATAGAATCAACTCTTTGACCTCCCCCATAACCACTTCCAACTAGCTACACTACCCACATCAGCAGCATCATCAGGAAGTAAAATAATCAGTACCTTTAGAAACATTAAGGAGGCTTTCTCCAGGTTTAAAATTGATTTATCTACTGAAACAAACATAGAGACATATAATTCTGTGCCCTCTTTTCTAGCTCTCTCTAGCACGCTGTCAGCCACTAACAGTGTCAATACTATTTTCAAATTCAATCAGTAATCATCCCACTCAATATTCACTAAAAAAAAATACTACTCTTCGTGAGCAAATTAGCAACTCAACTGTACAGAGACAATGACTAGTTCAAAAAGCATATGATATGACCGATGACTAGTTCAAATCTTTCTTGAGAATGAGCAACTTTTGGCATTTAAAATATGTGTAGCAGCAAAACATGCAAGTTTGTTTTACTTACTAAACTACAATTAAAGGTAGCATTGGTTCTATTTTTCCCATTGACTGAAGATAAATGGTTTCATGTGGGTGCATGAGCAGGGATGTGCTTTTCATGGAGAAATCCAAAAGCAAGTATGTTCTACAGATGGTTAAATTCAGGACGTCTATTTTCCCCAACTCCTTTCTACCTTATTGTTTCTTCAAATGCATTGAGCAGTTTAAATTTCAAGATAAGTCTATTTCTTGGTTTTTACTATTTGTATTGGGGTTTTTCATATATGCTATATGAATCAAGCTGCCTGACTCTATGAGCTTTGGGGCCTCAGTTAGATATCAATGAAAGCATACATAATATGCATGCATGGCACTCTACATAATGAAAAGGCCCTGCCCAGCATAAGTAAAAATATAAATGTTCTTTGCCACAGCAACTTGGACTATGTAGCATAAAACTTTTGTAACTAAAGGTGAATCTATTGTTTTTCTTGGCAGAGTGGAAGAACTTGTAGAGGTGTGCTGTTATCACAATTGTTAACGGAACATAATGACAGAATAATATTTCTGGGTTTGTCAGGCCTCAGAAGGAGCTTCCCATTCTGACATCCAGCTATTTGTTTTAGATTTTTCATTCTGATTTTTTCTATTCCTTTTTCATTGAGGATGTACTATATGATTCACTAATTCAGTTTCAATCATTAATAAAACACGTCGTTTACCTTAACAAACTAAAAGCTACTGGTGCATTAGAAAATCTAACAAGAATAAACAACACAATGGCCTTTGGAACTTACCAAAGGCAGCCAGATTAGGGACAAAGTGCATGTGACCACCATTATCATCAAAGGAGGCATCACTTTCAGCAGACCTCATGTAAAAGCCTTGTAGCTGAAAGTCTCGTGGGAGATTTTCTTTGTGCAGTTTACCAACCTCCACAGGCAACACTTCTCCGTGAAAGCTACCATCAACCTCACCAGATATATCTTTATCTTGCATGACAGAAGATTCTGAATTACAATGAAAGGAAGCATCACGTTCTTCATTAACAACTGCATTATGCCCCTCTGTATCCCCAATTTCATGGCTGATTCTAGTAGCTGACATCTCTGGTTGCGCAGGAGTGGCTGGCATGTCTGAATGTGTAGGAGGATGAAATTGAAAAGGATCCTTCCACTGAATTTCTTCCGGGATGCTAGAATACCACAACTGACTAGATATCAAGCCGAGCATCATATTAAACAATGGATGATTCTCATATCCATGCTCTTGCATCAAGCTGAAAAAGAAAAAAATAAGAATGAAGCAGGTTAAATAATTAGGAAGTTTTTGGAAATTACATGTAAACTAAATCCCAAATTCTTAATCTATTACCATCTTATTACTTCTATAAAAGAAAAACCTTATTAAGAGCATGGGGGGGGGGGGGGGGGGGGGGGGGTTCAAAAAGCATAAACATGTATGCAAAATTTGGAATCTACAAAATCTAAAACAGACAGAATAGTCCATTTTCTTTTTCTCTATCATAAGTGAAGAGTTTTAATCCAACTATCTTAACTTACTAACCATGTCACTTAGGGAAAACAAGATGGCAATAATCTTTTAGGTGGAGGCATAATCCTAACACGCAACATTAAGAAAAAAAAGTGAAAATCAATCTTATAGGACAAATCTCGGTTACACTACTCAAACAATAAAAGGAATAACATAAGAACTTGAAACCTGCCAGTGGATCAAGTTGGATCATGGGCTTTTACCAACAAAGGGCACATACTTTTTTAATTTACAGTAATGAAACAACACAATGTGTACCAATAAAATATCATTATGGTCATACAAGAAGAAGGCAAAGCATAGTAGTACACAACATGTTTTATGATGTAGGCAATTATTAAGTATGGAAAAAGAGATAACCATACATTTTAACATTGTGACGTTCACCTTCAATATCTCCTTGCAAAACACGGGAAAGGATGAACTGCAAACGAACAACAGAGCTATCCTGCTCAAAAATCAAAATCTTTGATCAGCACAAGATGACATTACTGCACACAAACATCTGACAAAGGCAAGGGTTTAATGCAGTGTCGTTAACTATATCATGAACATGAGCAAAAATCATGCTTGTGTAAGAATACAAAGAGAATTTTTCAACTATACCTCTTCCATTTGCCCATCCTGGTTTCTTTTTTTGATAATTTGGTTCCAATCCTTTCCATCCAAGTATCATATATGCCAGAAATCGCTGACAAACTGACATCATCACCTTCTATGTGCTTAAGAAGCTCCATCGAAACCTAAAAATGCTTTCATGTATGTTAAAAGGTCGTAGTGTAAATGCTCTAGATATCATTGAAAATTTTCCTACAAATGTTATAAGCAATATGACATAAAGAATGATTTACAAAAGGATGAAGATATGCTTGCAATAAAAAAATTGGATTAAGAAGTTCGGTTCCACCAGAAAGAAACCATTGGAAACTAATTGAGATTTGTGTCTTTAGCTGATTGCTACTAAATTGCAATTGAAGCTATAAAATGGAGGATGCAACACAATGGTTCAAAAAAAAAAAAAAAAAAACAAGGACATGTTTGTTATTAATTGGTCTAAGTCTATGTAACCCACTATATGGTCTTTGATCTCCTGTAGATTCTACGATAAAAAAAAAAAAGAAAAAAAAATGTCACTCATGTTGCAAATAGCAAGCTCACAGAACATATTGTTCAATCACCAAGCAAAATATGGTAGAGAAATAACCACTAGAGGCAATATCAATATCCGAAATTTACAATAATACTAATTCATGCGCAATGCTGGCACCAATAGAGGCGAACCCAGAGAAAACCATCGCTCAATGTCATTATAAAAAAAATAGGGCACCAGAAACATACCGTGTACTTGAACCGATTCAAGATAGGAGATTTATCTTTGCGTGTGGCTATCAAAAACACACTGAGCACACCAGCTGCTTCAGTCCAATTATGTTGTCTCACTAATTTCCGCAAAAGATGGAACAATCTTGTACGATTTTCCTGTCGAATAAAGTTGAAACCAAGTCCGAGAAGGTAGGATGGCTTGGTTAAAGACAACATAACTCTGGTATAAAATTTTTCCAGTTTCGAGCTATGACAAGCATTAGCAAGGATTGCAGTGGAACTCCTTTTCCGTTTCTTGGATTTTTTAGAATCAACATAATCTTGTAATTCCATCGTGGGAGTTTCCAATGCTTTGCTACCACTGGCTTCCTCTCCGGTTGGGAGATGTCCCGCCATCTCTACCTGCAAACACATCCTGCTTTGAAAAAAAAAAAAATTAGTTATTGATTCAAATAACTTAAAAAGAAACAAAATAAAAACAGCTTACCCGCAAAACTCTTGAAAAAAAATTAAAAATATTTAAGAAATTGAGAGGTAAGGAGAGATTGCAAGCAAAGGAAAGGTTGAGACGCTGAAGGGAGAGGTTAGGGAAGTTGGAAACGGCGCTACTGGCAATTCAAATCTCATGAAGAAGAGAATAGTAGTCAAGCAACATCAATGATATCGCATTAATCTCCTCAACAAAAAGGAACAATAAGAACCACTTGCGATTTCTATAGCAAATAGGACTTCTCGTCACACCGAGGCAGAAGGAGGCAGAGAAAGGATGGGTTCGACTTTCGAGAGACAGATTCCTTTCTAAGGGTAGTTTTGTCATTAACATTTAACCCTCATAAGCAGATACTTCGATAAAGTAGTATATTTTTTCCGAGTAAATTATAAATTAGTCCTTCTAGTTTTTTCAAAAAATTAATGATAATAATAATAATCCCACTAAGTAATTTCAATAATAAATAAATAAATATTTTTTTATTTTTAAATTTATTTATTACTCAATCTTTTCATTAATATTCAATTTATTTTTTAACAAATAAAAAAATGAAAAAAAAAACATATTGATAACTAAAAATATGAAAAAATTAAGTTATAAATAAATGAGAAAAAAAGATAATTATTTTTTAGACAACGTCGTGGACATATTTTCAAATCTGCATTATATATTTATGAAGATCTCATAAATTACTATTTATCAGCTCGCCGTTATCTAAATTCTAAAAGCTTCCCTCCCTCATATCTTACAACAGCAATGGCACAAGTGCTTCCTCTCCATGTTTTCTTCTCTGCAGAAATACACAAAGTTGCTCCTTCTAAGCCATTGAAGAGAACCCACAATCCCAAAACATCTGTTACCACTCATAGAAAAGGTGATCTCTTCCTCTCTCTCTTCTTTTTGGTTGCCAAGAAAATAGAGGAAAAAAGTTAGCAACCTTTTGTTCTTAAAAGAATCCAATTTCAGCCATAATTATATAATACATAGCTTAATTATCCTTTAATATATACATTTTTTTTAGTTTCACCTACTTAGAATGCAAGCGTTATACATGCAAGAACTGTAAGCAAAACTGAAGTTGCGTTAGTTTAAATCTTTCATTTTATGATGTTAAAGTGAAAGATTGTGTTTTTTTTAAAAAAAAATTTTCAGGCTGTCTTTGTTCGTTATCAGTGTAATTTGCTGTCTTGCCAATGATTAAACAGATAGTGTGTTTTTCAGGTCCTCAGAGTCCCTTGCGCAAAACCCAGAAGTTGAATTTAGAGGTTTCGCCTCATCGAGCTGGTATTTTCTCTCTTATGTCAAATTGAAACTTAATGCCCTCTCTCTCTCTCTCTCTCTCTCTCTCTCTAAATATATATCAATTGATCAGTGATCAGATCAAATGTGCTTACTTTGTACATGACACTCTGTGTACACTTTTTTTACTCTTTTTTTTTTTTTTTTTTTTTGCTGGCGAGATTTTTGGCTTTAATAGTGCACTAGAACTTATTTACATTTTCGTACTTCGTAGTTTATGTCGATTTGTCGATGGTTTATACAGTTTCTGCAGTGAGGTTGATGAGAATAGAGATGGGTGGTGCATTTGCTGATCTTTTGAATGAAAAAGGGAAAGGATCTGGTGATAATGAGATGGGATATGTTGGAAGAACTCTTGGGTTCCGAACCAAGGATTTGGATGATCGTGATCTTAGATTGGTACTGATGTTTTGTGCACTTCCATTTTTACTGGTTTTCAAGGCATTCGCTGTATTATTTGAAAGAACTTCCAACAGGTTTATCGGTTTCAACTCATATGTGTATAGTTTATACATTGTCAATTGTCATTTTTATGATTTAAGGGAATGCATCCTACTCAATTTCAGAAACTCTTCTGTTTTCTTTATTCACTCACTTCTGAAACATAGGTTACGGATATTGTTGGAGGCACCATTCGCTGGAGAAGATATCTTGATTATCTTATTGGATCGTTGTGCAATGATGAGAACACAATTAAGAGCATGGAGCCTCTTCTCTTGCAGGTAGTTTTTTTATTCTTTTTTGGTTACATGTGATATTTTTTACTCGAGCAGCATGGAATGCAATATAATAGCTAGCTGGCACTTTGAGATATACGTGGAAATTATTTCCTTAACATTCTGTGTTTAAAATGAATGATCTAGTTCATGAAAGTGTCTGTTGGGTTGAAAGATGTGCGAGCTAGTCAACACAAAAGTGGCCATAAGAGTGTAAGTTGCAATACTGAGTAGACATAGGATGATACAATTACCTTTGGAAGTTAGATGTGAGGTCTAGTCCATTTAAAGGAGGTTAAGTGACTGTAAGGTGTAGAACACAGTCTATAAAAAGTGGATCAGGAATGATTGGGAGTGTTCACACTTATAACACTAGCTGGACCTGTCTACCTAATGGTTTACTGTCATGGTCTGGAAGTGTAAATACTATGTCCAAGCTTTATGCTGCCATCATAGTGTCCAATGGGCTTTACAGAATAGCTGTAAAAACATTTTCCTGTTTTCAATTTATTACTACCTATTTTACCTTAAAAAGAAAGAATTACATAGATTAGAATTCAGTTGTGTGCAAAAAATTTTTGTGGATGTTTAGACAAAGTATAAGATTGTTCTTTGGTGAATATAAACTCAGCGTTTCACTTTATAAAAAAATGCTTTAAGAAAATATGAAGTAATTTAAACGGGACTAGGACTTGTCTCACATTTCTTTTCCCATTTTCTTAGATTCTCCGAATTGGCTTTTATGAGATTCTGAAGCTAGACATGCCAGCATATGCTGTTGTTGATGAGGTAAGTTTGTTAGAGCTTTTCTTTTTGGTTTTTTCTCTGAGTTCTTTTCTTACAAGATTTTTCTGATCTTCCTATAGTCATGTTGATACAAGAGGTTTTTACCTTATCATATGTCTTTTTAGTCTTGTAAACGTTTTTGGAGAGTTTAATCAGAACTTTTGTTAAAATAGATAAACCACATGTTGATGTGAAGTAACTCCCATAGTTTGAAAGTATTTTCATGATGAAAATATTAATCAGTCTTTTTATTTTAAACTTTCCTGTCAGTTGGAAATAGATTGCTAGTGTCATATGTGAACTGATGGTTCCACATAACTTTATATTCATGTCCTTTGAAAAAGGGAAAATGATATAGGTAGATGGTGTTTTTTTCCTATAACAGCATGGCCAACTATGTGGCTTATAGGAACTCCTCAAAAGTTTTTTCCTTTTTCAGTGGAACTTTATATTTTCTAGTTTTAATTCAAGTGGTCTGGCTTGAGGTCAGATTCTTGCTTTAATACTTGTCTAGTGTTTCAATATTTGGATACTATCATTTTCTCAATGGTCTCTTGAAATTGTGTAGCGAGGAGTTTCATTTGGATATTGTATGTCATGACTGCAGAATGTGAGGCTTGCAAAGGTTTCCCTCAGGCCTGGTGCTGGCAACATGGTCAATGGGATTCTCCGGAAGCTAGTGCTGCTTAAGGTTTGCCACTTTATTTACCTATCCGGGACAAGGAAAATAAGATTTGCTTCTTCTTTTAACATATGTTAACTGGCAAGCCTCAGGGTGTCATGAGTTACAAACATTTTAAATGCAGGAAAGTAACTCACTCCCTCTTCCTAAATTGGAAGGTGATGATCGCACTCAAGCTCGTGCTCTTGCCACCCTTTATTCTCATCCTGTGGTGAGTACATATTGTAATTGTTGCACTTCCTTGTTGTCATTTATAAGATAGTTTAAATTGCCACAGTGATTTTCGACCTAACACTAAAAAAAAAAAAGAAAAAAAGAAAAAAAAAAGAAAAAGAAGACACCTCTTTGATCAATTAGTTAGTCATTGATGATCTATATTTGCCTAGGAAATTGAACCCATGAGATGTTTGTCAGTTCCTGGAATCCTTCTATTTAGCAGCACCTTAGGATGGCATAGCCTTAAAGTTAAGGGCAAGGTTAACCTGGGCTTTATTTATTTATTTTATTATTTTATTTATTATTTTTATCTCTTCTCTTCTTTAATACCCTTCCTTCATTCCTTAAGTCCTGTAGGCTTGATCCTATAGAATCTGACCCACTTTCTCATTGAGCGAAGAGTATGAAATAAATCAGATTGATTTTTCAATTAAACGTAGGGAGAATTGAGAAAGCACTATCTCGTTGAAAGGTTCTATGCATCTGCCCCTTTACAGTGCATTTCTTTAGACAGAGAAGGAGTTAATTCTACTTACAGAATAAAAGTTGAGTTAGCTTCTGTATCTTACTTGACATGTATGTAATAAACTTGCATAATTTTTTATATCTTAATTTATACTTCTAGCAATTCATCAGTTTCAACCGAAATTGAATACAATTTTATGGTCATAAAACCTCATTCATGTACACCAATTCCTTATCCATTGGCTGTGCCAAAATCTGGCTAGATGTCCATCCTGTAACGTCCCTTGTTTGATATGATAAGCAACTGAATCTGTAGGATGACTGGGTTTATCAGGCTTTCTGTGCACTTTAGACTAACTTGGGAAGAACCTTGCTTGATTTAATTGAGATAATAAAATATGCATTTTATTGTCTGACTTTCTCATTTCTTAAACAAAATGAAGTATGCCAATTCCTAGGTTGGAAGCATAATAAATTAAGTCGTGTGACATTTGTGCTCACCATATCTCTATTTTTTATAATGTTTCAGTGGATGGTAAGGCGTTGGACAAAGTATTTAGGGCAAGAAAAGGCAATTAAGCTGATGATGTGGAACAACGATGACCCCAGTTTCAGCTTGAGGTTTTCAGCTAAATTTTGCTTTCTTCCATAATTAAATTGCATGGTTCTTATAAGCTTCCTTCTCAATACTGATCTTAGGGCAAACAGTGGGAAAGGAGTTACAAGAGCTGACCTTGTGATGCAGCTCAATATGTTAAAGGTGCTTGGTGATTTCTTTTTTTGGGTTTCCTTTAGTGTACAGAAGATTAAGGTGTTTTCACATGGATCCTCAGGGGGTGGGATGGAGATAATTGACATTATTTAACGGGATTGTTTTTCCCAAAAGCTTGCAACTATACCCTCTCTCTCTCTCTCTCACGCACACTCACACTCACACACACACGTGGGAAAATGTGTGTGTATTTACATGCATATTATTTCATAGCATGTATGCTGACATTGATTATCTATACTTGAATTCCAGGTTCCTCATGAGCTTTCTTTGCACTTGGACCTTTTTGTCCGTGTTAAAACTGGGCTGCAGGTATTATTTATGATATATTTCAGTCATAATTATGCTGAAAGCTATGACTGTTTCATAGTAGGTATACAGTGAAATTGTTCTATCTAGTAGCTCTACTCAATGGCCAGCACAGGACATGTAAATATGGAAACTAGTTGTTAATATGAGTCTTAAAAGATTCTTTAGGTAGGTGATTGTTACATCGACGAATATAAAGCCATTGCTATAGCTTTTTTTCTGAATTGTTTACAACCTTGAGGTCTATTCTTTTGTAATTCTCCATTAGGAAAAACTCAGTAAAAAATGCAATCTCTTGTCAGAAACACACAAACACGTGCGTGAACATGCAAACACACTACCTCATATCAGTCCACTTTCACTTTTCAGAACACTGATACTTTTCCTTGATTCAGATTGTCATACAAGCTGGATTGCTGAAGCAAGGACTATGTGCGGTTCAGGATGAGAGTGCAGGTTGATATTTGTTTTACCTTCTGATTGCACTTTGAACAAAAACTACCGCATTCACTGTATGAAAAAAAAAGGAGAAAAAATGATAAGAAAACTGTAAAAAGAAAAAGAAAACTAGTGTGTTGGAATGCAGTAGGATATGGTGATATAACATCCTAAGCATTTGTAGTTTTCTGCTTAGGGGTCTGCTCTTATATCTAACTAATATATGACGATCACGTTAAATCCCAGGTCAGCTGCTGTGATAACAGAATCCGAGTTTTTAAAGTTATCTTTGAACTTGCTTATATTCCCAACTAAAGACTGTGGAAAATCAGAAAAGACTTGGCTTTTATTTTTGGTTCAACTTACTCAAGATGTCATAAAGTATTTTTGACACAAGTTTATTGCAGGTTTGATAGTTTCTGTTGTTGATCCTAAACCTGGTGAGAGCATTATTGATTGTTGTGCTGCTCCAGGAGGAAAGACACTTTATATGGCATCACAAATGCATGGCCAAGGTATTATTGAGCCAAGAAAGGTCATATATGCTCGTTCTAAGAGTTACCACTTTCTTTTCTGGTGCATTTTAGCCTCTATTAGGCTATTTGAACGTCACCTCTTTTTCGGTCCACTCATTGCTTATACCAACTGCCTTGGGCTCACATGCATTTTTATCCCTAACATTTTCATAGTAAGCCAATTGCAGTTGGCTTCTTAGTGAGGTAAGCATGTCCTTCAGTTCCACATTATTGCCTTTACTCCCTTTGTTACTCTATCAATTGAGCTGTATCAATAACCGCTACAAACTCTCTTTGTGTGTATGGGCGCTGTGCAGCATGGAGCTAGGATCTATAATCTTTTTTTTTTTTTTTTGGGGGGGGGGGGGGTGGTTGGTGGGGAATTGGTGGTCAAGGGCAGTGCTATTGCATTAGTTACTATTATGTAAAATGATATTATTCTAATAAAGTAATTTTGTATTTAAACAAAATTATTAGATCAAGAATCAAATCAAATCAATCGCAAAAAATTAAAATAAAGAAAAAGAGGACCAATTTGAACTTGTAAAATTACTAAGTACTGTTGTGAATATTTTGAAAAAAATAATTGGATTTTGAATATTTTGAGAAAAAAATAACTGGGACAGTTGCCCCCCTTCTCCTGCATGTAAATCTGCCCTGTGTTTGTGTGTATTGTTTTGCTCTATCCTTGAGTTTTAAAGTTGCAAACCTGCCGCACGTGACTTGTTGGACATCTATGCCCTTCAATTCTATGTTTTCTACCTTTTCTCCTTTGTAAACTGAGATCTATCATTGTAGTTGTGCTCTCTCTAATGAGGAAGCCTTATGTGAATGTGCACACATGCAAAAAAACACTATGGTTTCAGGACTTCCAATTCTGTCAACAAAGATAATTTAGAATTACAAGGGTGAAGAACAATATTTAGTGCAACAGGCAATTACACAATTTTACTGATTAGACTGCATTTTTCAGGAAATTGTGCGTTGCCACCAGCTCATTTAAATTTCTCAGTTACAGAACATTTTTTCTACAATTAATATGCCAACCTTCATCCCTTGGTTTTGCTTTTTCTTTTTAATGATAATTATTTTCCATTTTGAAGTGATTAAATTTTTCTTGAACTTCTCTCTAAAAACCAAGTTCCTTACCTCAATGACCCAAGTTTTTTCCTCTGACAAGTAATGACTGAGCTTGTTTTTTTTTTTTTTTTTTTGGGAAAAGGAAAAAAAAAGGGCTAAATTGTTTCACTATAATGATTATTTTAGTTCTTCCATTTTCTAGTCAAGTATTTTTATATAGAGTGGCGGTACCTTATGGATTGTAGGCATGGTATATGCAATTGACATAAATAAAGGTCGATTGAGAATCCTTAAAGAGACAGCCAAGTTGCACCAAGTTGATGGTGTCATTACCACCATTCCTTCTGATCTTCGCACCTTTGCCGTAAGTTGTTGTCATCCTGTAAAAAGGTTTAATGCCATCAAGATAAAAGTCCTTATAGATTGAATTTTCTTTTCCTTTCCTTTCCTTTTCTTAAATTCTTAGAAAAGTTATCCGATGAAGTCTGATAAGGTTTTGCTGGATGCTCCATGTTCTGGACTTGGTGTTCTGTCCAAGGTAGTTGTCTATCAACTAATATTTATAAAATGATTAGTTGCATTGAATTTTGATAATACTAGGGGCTTAATTTATTGTTTGTTTTTATCATCTGGCGATTTTCTTGTTTGATTCTTTTCTTAATCAAGTGCAAAAGATATACATAATAATTGTTGCTTTTTTTCAAGAGAGCGGACTTGCGATGGAATAGGAGATTGGAAGATTTGGAAGAACTTAAGGATTTGCAGGATGAGCTCCTTGATGCTGCTTCCACGTGAGATCAGAATTCTCTCTCTAATAACCAATATATCATCATGGGTTTTTGGAGAAAATTTTATTAGAACATTCTGTTGCTTATTCTGGATGCTTGACCGACTTTTTTTTTTATTTTTTTGAGAACAGTATTCATTGACTTTTCCTTTTGATCAAGTGTCTTGTTTCTTGTGTTTCCTTTATAAGGTTTACTGTGCATTTGCAGATTGGTGAAGCCTGGTGGAGTTTTAGTGTATAGTACATGTTCCATAGATCCTGCAGAGAATGAAGAGAGGGTGGATGCTTTTCTTCTCAAGCATCTTGTAAGAGCTCATTCTTATTTGCTATCATGTATTAATTATTTATTTTATTTTCCCCATTCTAATTATAAGGAGAGATAAGAAGTTTGCATAATGTGGAGATATTAGAGATAATATTTAACTCATCTGCAGTATAAAACTATCCTTTTCCCCTCGACTACTGCTCACTCAACAAAGAACGTTAAAGATTTTGTTTTGGCATTGAAACTTTTTGGTAAAGTCTTATTGTTTTTCAATCTTTTGTGCCAGGAATTTCATATAGATCCTGTTGACAGATATGTGCCACCTGATTTTGTAACAAAACGTGGTTTCTATTCCTCTGATCCTCTGAAACACTCAGTAGATGGTACCTTTGCAGCTCGCCTAATTCGGGCCTTGTGAAGAAATTGTAATATATGCAAATATTACAACGTGAAGCCACTTCAGTGAGCAACCTGTCCTGGGACCACGCTTTATGATTTCTAATGGTCTATTTCAGATCATTTGATTCTTGGAAGCACAATGAACACTCGAAATATAGAGATCTGGTAAGTAATTCCACTGAATTTTATCCTTGGACATTAGAAAAGCCCCTTTCTAACCAA
The DNA here is from genome assembly GCA_963924115.1 of Dovyalis caffra. Lineage (NCBI taxonomy): Eukaryota > Viridiplantae > Streptophyta > Magnoliopsida > Malpighiales > Salicaceae > Dovyalis > Dovyalis caffra. The sequence continues at coordinate 157,772 of CAWUPB010001184.1, forward strand.
TGAGGTGCTTTTTGATCGTGTCCACAAAGCATGTTATCCCTGGTTCAGTAGGATTATTATGTCATTGTTTTACTCTACATGTTGATGGGCAAATCGATTGATTTAAGTTTGATAATGGTTGCTAAACCACAAGTCCCGGTCAGCTTGAAATTGTTCCACAATGCACCTTTAATAGGGGAAAAGTGTGCATCATTTAGGGAAAGACGCTTCTCATGTGGTTATATTGATGGAGAACCATTTATCTTTTGCCTTCCAGACAGAATGTACTTGGTGTTGGATGGTCCACTATGGTAGTGAAAGTTCACCTGGATGCAGAGGCCTTTATCAAATGCTTCAGCCTTCAGAAATACTTTACCTAATTGCTTTGCTATCAGATGGGTACTGTATCACTGAAATCTATTTGAAAATGAGGGGTGAGCTTTGGCAGAAGATTTGTTAAAGTCGTTCAAATCTTTTCTAGTTCTGGGAGATGCCATTTGAGAATTGCTCTAGAAGCTCCACCAACAATGCAATAGAATTCAGTTTTGTGTGCATTAACCAGATCATGGAATCCTTGGAAATGTTTGGTCTGCTTAACGGTGAAAGGCTTGCTTCTTGTGTTAATAATTCACAAGTACCATATATCATTAGGAATTTTATGGTAATTCCCGAAGTAATAATGTAACTATATCCAACATATGCTGAATGTAAGGGATGTTGTGAGTTGTCATTTATTCATTATCAACTAGCTGGTGCAGCCAAAAGTGCAATAGCTCTCCCTACAACTTCCAAGTTCTTGAAAGGGCCTATTAACCCAAGGCAGGTGGTTTGGTCAACACCCCTACTTTTTTTCTGCCAGAAAGACCCAATCTTTAATTAATAATAATAGCACTAAGTAAATTTAATCTTATATCTAATATAGAAAAATACCAATTTTGGTAAAATTCTGAGAAGAAAATTATTGATTCCTAATTTTACAATGTATCCTATAGAATAGGTTACTTTTGTATTTTCATTATTGTTTTTATTTATACATAATATAAAAGTCAAATAATATAAAGTAAACTATTTAAATAACTCTTAAATTACATTGTACTAAACAAGCCAATAAGAAATATAAAGTGTTAAGATCCAAAAATAATTAAATTACATCAAAATTTTATCAAATTTAAATTGATTTTATAGTTAAATTTTAATTGGCTACTTTTTTTGTTATTGGTACATGTTATTTTTTACTCATGTGAATAAAAAAAAAAAATTTACTAAACGTATAATTTATAAAAATTTTATTCTTGTCCCTTTTTTTAATTCATATTCACATCATATATAATTGAAAAAAAATGTTAATTGTTTAATCTAAAAGTAGTTCAGAATGATATAATGTTTGGTGAATTTTTTTAGTAACTATCAATTTTAAGAGTCAATATATATTTTTCTAATTATTAATTATTAATTTTGAAAGATAATTCAATTTGAGTCCTTAATTTTTACTTAAGGCCAATTTAAAATTATTTTACATGGTTAAAAAATTAGCAAATCAATTTAATTCTAATCATCAAAATTTATATAAAATTATTTGAAAATTATACATGCTTATTTAGTTAATATTCAAATATTAATAAGTCTAAACAATCTATTAGAACATAGGGGAAAAAAGTACTATAGTTTTTTTTTTTTTTTTGATAAATTAAATAATATACATGCCGAACATGGAGTAAGTTATAAATTAGTCCCTCTAGTTCTAAAAACTAATTATTTAGTTATTTTTGTGGTTTTTCAATTTATTTTGATTTTCTTAGAAATAGAAAAGGAAAAAGAATTAAAAAAAATGAAAAAAAATGAAAAAATTATCACCGTTGAGAAGAATATTGCAACAAGGAAAGGCCTTCGAGAGTGCTACCCGTATAACAACTCTAATAAACGAATAGGGTGAGAACTCAACCCATCTTCTTGGTATCAATGAAAAAAATTTAGAAAAAAATAACGAGCAATCAATCCTCGTATTTATAGGATCATGAAGAGAATTGGAAAGAGTTAGAAAAGTTCATGAAACGTTGCACCAACCTTTCAATTCTTATGTCATCGTACATGATAATGATTTTATTAAACAATATGATTAGTAGTGGGAATAAAAATTGTTATGTACAATTATTATTTCATAACACTCCTTTAATGTCATCGTATAACGAACATGCCTCATTAAAATATTACTAGAAAAAACTCAATGGGAAAAAAATTCTACCGAAGGAAAAATAATGCAATATTCCTTATACACATTAATTCTCATATCATGCTCCTTTTGTTGAAAGCTTTATTGAAGATTTCTAAGACGATGTATTTCAATCTTATGAATAATTTTCTCAAAAATTATGATAGGTAATGCCTTAGTGAACAAATCATGTCGGAATGTCACTTTAATGTATCATTCTTTTTATTGAGTTACAAAAGCAGCATTATCTTTATATAATATTATTGTAACGTCCTTTGCTAGTGGATAAACCATATATCTCTTGGATATGATAGCTCATTAATTTTATCCAAATACATTCTCGACTTGCTCTGTGAATTGCTAGTATTTACGCATGGTTTGAGATATAGGAGCTATAGTTACTTAATAAGATACCATAATATAGTTGTATCACCATGTGTAAATATATAACTAATTTGTGGTCGACTTTTGTATGGATCAAACAAATAACATGTATCCGTATAGCCAATTAAACTTGTCTTTGATTTATTTGAGCAAAATAAATAGGATATCAATTCTTTCCTCGAAGATAACATAGAAAATATTTAATTCCATTCCAATAATTCCGTATTAGAGTTAAACTATATCTTGTTAATAAATTTATAAAAATATATATATATATATCAAATTGAATATTATTAGTAATATATATCAATGCACCAATTGTATTAAGATATGATATTTTAGGACCAAGTACTTATTCGTTATCTTCTTAAAGTCGAAAATGGTCATTTTGGATATCAAGTGAATGAACTACCATTGGGCTAGTCAATGGATAAGCTTATCCATAAAAGTGTTGTATGATTGTTTCTATATAAGTTGATTGATAAATAAAAATCTCATTTTTTAAGTGCTCGAACCGCACGTCGAGACAAATTTTGCTTTTACAAGGTCTTTCATATCAAATTCTCTTTTTTGATAACTTATGGCACTTGGAATCTTTTTAAGAGTTTTAATAATATTTATATCATCAACATATATAGCAATTATGAAAAATCTCTTTTTTTATTTTTTATTTTTTATAAAAATACTTGGATAAATAGGGTTATTTTTATAACATTCTTTCAATAAATATTTATTGAGGTGATTATAACATATGTCATAGGTTAGTAATAAAGAGTATATATTGAAAAATAAAAAAATAAAAAATATAGCATAAATTAAATTTCTAAACACTAAAATACTAAAATAAATACTAAAATAATTGTAACACCTCTAACCTAAGATCTAAAAGGTTGAGAATATTATCGTCATTAACCTACATTCGAGGTGCAATGAATGTAAGCTAACAAGGCACTCGTAGCTTAGTCTCGGTGTTTAACGTGTAAAGTATGCTAAAGAAACCTAACATGGGCAAGGTAGGTCCTATACTATAGCTAAAAAGACGTTATAAATTTTTTGCTTTTTATTCTTTTATTTATATTCTTTTGATTGGAATAACTAAATTCGCAACAGTCGATTATCCTAAGTTCCTTTCTTATTAATCCTTATAAATTTATTTAGTTATTACTCATTATTATTGTTATTATTATTCAATTATTTATTTTCTTGCATTATTTATCATTTAGGTTAATTGACCCATGTTTAACCATATTGCCTTATGTCTTAAGGATACTAACATAAAATGGACAATTTAAAATAATTATACTACTATAACTACACTACCATTTTACTAGTAATGTTTCGGTTACATACGTACTATTGTTTACATACCGGACCAGCTTATATGCTAACTAATACAAAATTGACTTATTGATTAACTATATCATTTTAGAGGTATTTTATTTACTTGTTCATTGCTTTTATCATAACATAAAACAAATCAGCTAACCCTAACACATACAGGATAATATCTAGTATTAGAAACGGAATAGCATGCAGCAGATCCACCCGGAAGCCAAACCCCACCCAAGGTATATGAGTCCGGTGCACTCCTCGAAAATCAGCTCGGGGAGAAATACGCCATCATACCTTAATTATCTATATTATAAGGAACTAAGTGAGCGATAGCCTAATAAATTAACTTATGCATGTCATGTATGTGTATGCATATGCATGCGTAAAACACCGGTATATACACATCAAATTCTTTTTCCACGTCATAATACATTTTATGATTAGTCCGAAAATCCTTTTTTGTCTTTAGACATGTCCCATTTAGGTACTTCGTGGTTTTCATAACATATGTCCGGTGAACCGGATCCGTCTATGAACGCATCTTGTCGAGCCTCTAAAAGTGCTTGTCCGTACTTGCTTGACTATGAACCATTACCATTATCATATGAAAAACCCATGAAGCCCTTTCCTCATAAAAATCCTCAAGGTTATGAAAACTACATTCTTTAAAATATTTCCCATTGCTATTGAAAATCACGACATAAAAACATGTTTTCATGACTTTAAAACATTTTTCATGAAATTGGACTCGCATAAGCATTTCATTGATAATACATAAACATGAGGTGCATACCATGAATAACCATGTGATATGCCATGATAATGTATAAAAAAATCAATAACTTAATTGCATTAAAATATTACCTTGCATAAATATCTTCAACCATCATAAGACATACCGACACCAACATACCATTCAAATAACATAACATCACCATCAACCACATTTCACCAAATATACTATTTAAACACATTAAACATTATTCAAAACACAATCATACACAAAGTTTTGCTTACCTAACCATTTTCTTTCAATTTCTAACATATATTATATATCAAGTTCTTCTCAATTGTATCCCAATTTCGTAAACTAACTTTGTTAGGTAATATTTAGTTAATTATAGGCATTAGTCTCCAATTAGGCCTTATTGGGCCTAACTTCCAAATTTTACTAAACTAATTAACCTTTAGGTCTTTATGAAGTTTTCTATTCTAATTTACATAATTATATAGTTCTAAGTTTGAATTAGTCAATTTAGTCGCTAAAAACCATTTTGGAATCTAAACCCTAAACTTACCCCTTTAGGCCAAATTCTTCCTTAGCTTAAACCCTATTATTTTCTTCTCATTTCATCCTAGAATTTTAATACCAAATATTTTAGACATACATTAACTATAGGAATCAATTTAATTATCATTTATGGAACAATTTTTTGTCTAAACCCGAATTAGACCTTAATGGGCCGAAATTAGGCCTAAGTCAAATTAAGCAATTTTATTCAATTTTCTTTAAATTTTTCCTTCCTACACATCAAATTATACTCATTCAAGTACTAATCAACCAACAAATCATGAATTGAATGGATGAAACTCAAATCCTAAAAATCCAAGTTTAGGTCGAATATAACCCTAAGAATTTCATGGATTTTTCTTCAATTAAGTTGAGGTTTTTCATTTATAAACACAAATTTATACCTAATTAAGTCATATTCAAGCTCTAAAACATCAATTATATGAAAGCATAAAGAAGCCCCAAATCACCACTTTGGGTCGAATGCTTCCCCTTAAACAACCCTAGAAATTTTTGAGTTTCAAACCTAAAATTCAATTCCAATCAACATAATTCAACCTCAATTACACGAATTAAAAGCTTAAATCAATTTCTCCCAATTTTAGTTCATCAAGAACCCTAACCTTAATTTTTTAAATTAAAGCTAAAATTCACAAATTAAAGCATATAAATCATAAATTAACATCAATTAAACAACTCTTGTGATGTAGGTAGATTTAACTCACCTAGATAACCTCCAATTAAACTTCAAAAAGTGAGATAATTGAAAAATTCTCTCTTTCTCTTCTTTCCCTAATTTCGGCCTAACTTTCAATTTTTCCCTTGATGAGTTCTTGATCTCCTAACTTGATTTCCTTGCTTAATTAGTTGATTTAAGGTGTTTGAAGGTGGTTTTAGTGGTTTTTGGGTGGAAATTTCTAGGAAAATTTTGCAAGAGTTCCCCTTGATTTTAGCTATTTTCATGCATTTTTCATAATTCCTTGCATCCCTATTTATAGGAAAATTTTTGGACTTTTGACCTCATCTCCACCATTGTGTGTTTTGGAGTGATGTTGGCCCTTAAATTAATTGTTAATCCTAACCCTTCAATTGGACAAGTTTCTAACCTTCAAATTTTTTTTTTTTTAATTCCTAACACTCCATTTTGCATTCGTTTTAATCTCTCTTTCTTAAGTGAGTCAAATTTCATTAATTAGGCCCTAATCATGCAGCAAAATTTTGGCCGGAAGGGTGGAGAAGTGTCCAAAAATTTTCTTAATTTTAGTTCCTTAATTTACTAATCTTTTCTCTAATTACTCATCCAAGCATCCTTTAATTTTTCAATTGACCACTCTAGGTCCTTCTCTTACAGGTATCTTAACAAATTTTGGACTCCTTAGGTTTACAGACTAATTGAATTTAGAAGTTCAAACTTTTAATTTTATGCAATTAGGTCCCTAATTCTAAAATTTTATTCTATATTTTTCAAAAATTCAATTTCTCTCCAGAATAAATTCAAAAATTTATTCAAAGAATTTAATCATGATTTACATAATTTTCATACCCTCATTTAGGCCTCCAAATTAATTATTTATTGTGAAAATTACACTATTTCGTATGAAAAATATTCCTTATACATGGAAACATTAATTTAAATTTATTAGACACTCCTACACATCCCAAATGATTTTCCTATGCCTTTAAAAAAAAATCATCATACTTTTTAAGTGCCTAATTTAATTATTTTACCTTTAAAATACTATTCCTACACATACAAATTCAAATGAAATATTCGTAACGGATAAAATAATTCTCACAATTACATATAATAATTCAACACCCTTTTAACAAAATTTGGTATTTAAAATTTAAAATAAAACTTTATTTATCAATAAATATTTTTTTTATTAAACCAAAGATTTCAGTTCAAATATTAAGCCTTCAAAAAATAAAAAGGCCGACCCATATTCATTGAATCCAACCTATATATTTCATTCAAGACACAAGTATAAATTGAGCAAAAAGACTACAAAAATCAAGGTTTTTTTTTATAAGTTTAATCCCATCCTTTCATTTCTTTTTTAGACAATATGAGTTTCATGCCACCATTCAAATATTTTCAATTGATATAGAACGATTGTAAACTTAAGATGATGCCCATTGTTTGACATCGAAAGATTGCAAATTGGAAAGAAGTATAAAAGTTTATGAAAACACTTTAAACTTCGTTCCATATCGAATTATAGAAAATTGGATTTTTGTTATAATTTCTTAAGATAAAATGTTAAATTCCTTATAAAACGAACTTATGTTTCTTTTCTAAAACATGAGGAACATAATCAATATATAAAATTACTCGGGCCAAAATCAAGATTGCATACATTGAAAGGAATTATAAGATTTGGTCCGCATTTAAATTAGTTGGATCTTAGAAAGTTATTATTAGTTTTTTTTTTGTTTACGATATTACCTATCAACGTTGGTCAACATTGTTGCTTCCTTGATTACCAAATTCAACAAAGTGGAAGTGGCATAATCATCTTGTTGTCTCTTATTGTTTTCAATATCCGATGTGGTTGTCAATGAATATCTAATATCATGAACAACACATTGGCGAGTGAGTTAGTTTTTTTTTTCCAACATATTTTTTTTCCATCATAGTTTTTGACAACAAAGGCAACAATATTTTCAGGGGACAAAGATCCGAAGTATCATAGAGTGGTTTTGGGTGGCGATGCAATCATTTGAATCAAAACTTTATTATAAAGTGAAATGTGGGTCTCCAAACATAAATTAATTATTGACCTTAAATTCTTGAGGATTCATGCTTAACAATTCGCTAATGTTCTTTCTATTATCTTTTGTCCGTTGTTCAACACTAGTTGTAGACACGGACGAGTATGGGTAGTCGTGCAATGTCTAATGGTACATCTTCAAAGCTCGGAAGAAAAAATAGTTTGGATCGAGTAACAATAATGATAATGAAAAAGCAACACGAGAGATTGGAGCAACGTACAAATATTTATAGGAAAGTGTTTCGTAAATGTCCGGGTTGAAATACCACAACGATGCAACGGTTCCGTTAACAACTCGCTTACCCGATGAAAACATTATGGACAATAATTCCAAAACTGAAAATAACAAAGCGAGAGGTGGAACAAAATTATGGAGAAACACCCTAACCTAGAAATTCACCAACTCTAAAACCAACAAAAACAACAATGATGGGTGCTTATTGGTTATGCATATCTTTTTCATGAAAGCACTTCACAACATCTCCCCACAAAGTGACACGTAAATCCTCATTCCTTTATATATATAAAATAATTAAATTTGAATGTTCAAAACATGTTTTTAGCAAGTGTGAAGGAGGAAAATGTACATATGGTGAAAAAAAAGACCCGATATTCTCAATGATGATCTCTCTCTTGGATTAAAGATGTGGTCCATAAACAACAATTGTTTGGAGAGGTTGAATGACCTTCATTCAGACCCAAGACGTCTTGCATTAAACCAAAAGATATATTAGATAAACTAGGTGTAAAAGTCACTCGTATATAAATATATTTAAAAAGTAAGGGGCAAAACCATGACAGATTATCTTACTTATCATAATATTTGATTGTCGACCTTTAGTGGAGCGATTACTAAAGTCAACCAAAAAGAACATGTGTCTAGGCATTGCAAGGCTACTCGGTTTGGAGTGGATGAATTTGGATATCTCGTTTCAAATGAATAATAGCCTTGTTATTAACCACGACATTATAGAATTTGTTTTCATATGTATAGAAGTCTTTTAGCTCATAATATTCGCCTTCTTAGATTTGAGCTAAAAAATGCGTGATATCTTTAGCTCTAGCCAAAGCTTGGACTACACCTCCCTATGAAACAAATGGGACATGAATAATGAGATTGCAATAAAAAGAGGATGTAAAAATAGTATATGGGTGTCCGAAAAAAAATTTCCAAGTTACAACAACTATTACAGACCTATTCGGCATTTTTTCTAAAAAAAAACAAGGATGACCAACATTAAAAAAATGATGAAACAACTAGTTAGCAAGGCTGACCAATGTTAAATAAATGATCAAACAACCGGTTTTTGCTACAATAAAAAGAGTTTAGCTATAAAAAAAGCGTTTAGTTTTGTCCTTAATTTATGTCGCGGGGCGACGTCGGGCGGTGAGGTAAAATGTAGGGCAAATAATTGGAGTCGCCACCTAGTATTACGGTTACTAGGAAACCTCATGACTCGGTCTATTCGAGTTTCGGGTAAAGGGTTTATTACGTATAGGGAAGACCAAAAGTCACCCTACCCCGTCTTGATTAAGGCAAGCCGCATTGTATACAACTTTAATTTGACTTCGATGAAAGTGCCCCCATTGTCGAGTGATTCGGGACTTGGTAGTCGAAGACCTTGTCCTCACTCTGTAATAAATGGCTAAAAATGATGAACACGAGGATATGCTCGCTAGTGCGACTCAAACGACATGCATGAGAAACAAAACTTAAAACGAGCAAATAGACAAAACAAACAAGACATGCAAAATGATAAAATAGGCAACACGGATACAAATAGGCAAATTGGCAAAAAAATCGACAAACACATAAATTGACAAAATCGGTAGAACGAGCAAATAGACAATTAGGCAAAATAGGCAATTATAGGCGTAAATACGCAACTTAGGCAAAATAGGTAATCATAGGTAGAAATAGGCAAACTTAGGCAATCATAGGCAGAAATAGGCAAACTTAGGCAATTATGAGCAAAAATAGGCTAAAATCGACTACATAAGTAAAAATGGACAAAAATCGACAACTTAGGCAAAAACAAACGAAAATCGACAACCTAGGCAAAAAGAAACAAAAATCGGCAATTTAGGAAAAAAACGAGCAAAAATCGACAACTTGGGCAAAAATAGGCGAAAATCGATAACTTTGGCAAAACTAGGCTAAAGTCGACGATGAAATCAAAAATCGGTGGCTTTAGGCAAAAGTAGGCTAAAATAGGCAACGAAGACGAAAGCCACGACTTTGGCTAAAATCGGCAACAAAAAATGAAAGCTACGAACTTTGGCTAAAATTGACAACGCAAAACAAAAGCCACGAACTTTGGCTAAAATCGGTAACAAAAAATGAAAGCCACAAGCTTTGGCTAAAATCGACAACACAAAATAAAAGCCACATCTTTGGCTAAAATTGGCACCGCAAAATGAAAGCCACGAGCTTTGGCTAAAATCGGCAACAAAAAATGAAAAGTGACGGCTTTGGCTAAAATACGCTAAAATTGTCAAACAAAATCAATACACATAGGCAAAAATTTACGAGAACCGACAATTGGACCAAAAATAAAGAAAGTACAAAAAAATCGATGAAATTTATTACTTTGGCATGTATAATCAATCATGTTTGAATAAAGGAAAGCTAAATGGCAACATTTCAAACTCGCTTGGTTCGACGTGTGTTTTATAAAATTATCATGCATTCTTAAAATACGCATACACCGAATCCAAATGTCTAAGCCAACGCATTACTCACCAAATTACGAACATAAAAACATGGACCAACACGAAGCGGATAAATAACCCATAGACAACATATCATATCATTACATAACACACCCATTTAATTTACACAACACATATAGGTATGAATCAAATTCAATACATGTCAAAAAGTAAAAATAAAATGAAGTAAAAAGTGAAAAAGATTATTGTAAAGTAAAAAAAAGGCGGATCGATTTGCTTGATGATCTCGAAGTCGGATCCGACTCGTTCGACCCCGATGGAGACCAATGCTTAATCAACCGGGAGGAAAGGTGGTCGTTGGTAGAGCATGGGAAGGCTCGCTGCGGGTGGTGGTCGTTGGTCGGTGCCGGAGCCGGCGTGCTACTAGCGTTAGCGTGTTGGCGCCGGCACGCCGGAGTGGGCCGAGGAAGGCGCCGAGGGCAGGCTGTCGTGTGGAAGAAAACGCCGAGGCTGGTGGCATTGGGGGTGCTAGCGTGGTGGCGGGTGTGGGCGATAGGTCGCCGGCGTGGTGGAGGAGAGGGGCCGTGGCGTATGAGGAAGGTGGTCGCTACTCGGTGAGGAGGGGCTGGCGGCTAGGTCCTTTTTTAGGATGATGAACGATAGTCGTCGTTTTTTGAAAGAAAAATGGGCTTTTATACTAGATTTTTAGGGCTTTTTGGCTAAAGTCCGTTTTGGTCCTTTATTTCACACACTAAATTTATTTTGCTTGTTTTCCCTTCATTATTCAATAGTACCCCTATATTTTTTTTTCTTCCTTTTTCTCTTTCTTTTCTCTTTCTTCTTTTTTTTTTTTTTGAAACCAAAAATTGGGTGTTAACAATTTCGTTAATCAGCTTCTTCAAAGATTCACACAATGTAAGTCACGAGCAGTACTATTTCCATGTTTTATTCTTCAATCATACAGTCTCCTTCATTGATCAAGGTTTTAACTCGTTTGAAATGCATTGAGAATTCTTTTTAACGAGTTCTTCTTTACATTTGGTTTGGCATTTGTCCTTAGAACAATCTGTTTATCTACCTCTATCTATTGTTCTTCATTTTTATGAGATGGTAGGATTGCTTAAGGAAGTGATCCGTCACTATTTCTCCTATTTCTATTTTGAGAATGAGTGAAGAATTTGTTAGGCCAACTTCAACTCGTGCAATATGCTCGCTGTTCTATTATCCTCGTTTGTAAGATTTTTTGAGTTATATGGGTGTCTTATGTTAGGAAACTATATTAAGGTTCGGTTATGTTTACGTCCAATTAGAACCCTCGCATTTCATGACATATGAGCGAGACATGTTCGAATTTGGTGGATATCTATGAAAACTTAACTATTTTGAGGTAACCATGCGAATGCTTCAATACTTGAGCTCATATACATTTTAGATGGTAAGCCAAAATCGTTATTTTTGTGGATGATAAAACCGACGTGAAACTAAAAACACGAGTTGGTAAGATTTTTCTTTTTTAGTTTATCCTCTTCATGTGTTCATTTCACTTATGCTGAAAAGAATCTTTTGATATTTCTCATGTTTGCCCATTTTAGTTTCACTCCCCACATAATTTTCCAGGTCATGACATGCATCCCTTAATTTTATTATTATTATTATTATTATTGAATTGTAATCTACAATCCGTACCTTTACCATTTGAGAGTTAGTTTTATGTTTGTGATTTCTAGGGCCCATTTAGTTCTTGAACGGAACATACGAAGCTAACATCGAGTGGGGAGAGTTCAATCCTTTTTTTACTATTTGTCATAATGATTTTGTGCCATACTTATTTTTGCATTAAACTAAAGGAAACTGGTTTCGGTTTAAATTTGAGGACTTAGAAACTGATCGTGTTGTGCTTTGAAGTGGGAGGAGGAACAAATAGCAAGAGGTGGTTCTTTCCAATTTAGTCATAGCACTAATTGCGTGTTTTCCAAGTTGTACGTGGTTATATAAGACATGGACCGATACCGATTGCTGATATATAGGGGAGTGTTTTCTATTTTGTCCTTTAGATGTTTTTTAGTAGAAGATAAGTCCGAGTTTCATCCTCGTAGTACTCGTTTTCTAGGCATCGTGTTCCAACATTTGTTTTGAGTGACATAAAAGAGGAATCAAGTCGACACAATTTATGTTAAATTAACTCGCTATTTGAATTTATTTAAAATAGAAATGAATTTAAGGGTGATGTTTTTTAAATAAATTATAAAACGAATAATGAAGGAGTTTTTGTATCTTATATTTTAATCTAAAGAATTAGGTCGTCCAATTTCTCTCGTTTCTTGTACAGTACGGAAGTATAAAGCAAGCTTATTCATTATTTGAAGTTTTAATCCTTTTTTTTTTTTGCTGAATTTCTAAAATATCTTTGTTAAGTTTTCATCACTAACGAAGCGACCTACTATCGAATCCACAATAGATTATTTGTCTTTTTTATTTTGATAAATCAAAAGATTAAAGTAAAAGAAGGCATAGGGAAAAAGTCAACCAATGACAAGCAGATGCAAAATATCAAATGTAGAGTATTAAGCATAAAAGCAAGAATAAGAGAAAAAAAAATACAAAGGGACCGACCATATAAACACATCGAATTTAGTAAGCTACCATAAGTCAAAAAAAAAAAAAAAAACATGATGCCTATAGAGCAACACTATTGTAATAGCTCGCAAGTGATTTGTTTCGTGAATGATGAGTGTTTGACATATAGTGAAAAAGATTGGTATATGGAAGGATGATAAATATGCAACTCTTGGTTATTTTTTTATGAAATTACTTGATCATTCGTGAGAAGGCGAGTTTAAAGTCTGGTTGGATTGTCATTGTTTGTGGCTATCCGGATGCAAGCAACACGTACTCGAATTATGCCCCCATGAGTGTACATCTTCAAATCACTCAACCGTATGGCCATGATTCAAACCAAGGTCTCGTCAAGGGAAAAAAGAAAAAAAACTCGTTATAAAAGCCGTAATGAAGCCAAAGGTAGGTATATATGAGAAGACAAAATAAGGGGAAAAATAACATTATGAGGTTATTTGAAGTCATATGGCATGAGGATTAAGAATGAATATATGTTATGTTTATTTTTAAACAATATCATAAGAAAAATAGAATGGAATGTGTTGTATACCTATATGCAAAGCACTTAACACATCTTTGTAAACAATATTTTTAATACAATCATTGCGAGCATCGTCGTCACCACATGATACTATTTTGAGACCATTTTTAGAGGTGACTCTCGAAACGAGCAACATAGAGCTATCCGTGTGTGAAAAATTGATCAAACAAAAAGACTCTAACCTTTTTCTAGAGATCACTCTTGGCTTTTATTAACTCGTTATTGCATAACGGGGCCTAATTAGAAATTGGCGACGTTTGAGAGTTAATGGCCATTTGCTTTCTATAATTGAAAAAACAATCCTAGGGATGAAGACCGGAGCTCAAATGTTATTATCGGTTATAATTCATGCCTCAATGATCTTACTTGCAAGTTGTGTGACTATATGCCTTATTCCATTATATAGGCCACATGATTGATTGATGTTTCGTAATAACATGATGGGCACATCGATTTTCAAACAAAAGGTGTGCGAAGGTATCCCATTGAATTCAAGTTGGTTTATAAACTTAATTGGACGCAAAGCATCAAGATTTCCAACATCCGATGTTAAGCTACATATGGAATTAATGCTCAAATACATGTGTTTCTCTCCGGAGAGATGATCGAGTATGTATTCATTAATTTTTATGACAGCTTTATTTTTAGGAGTGATTATAGCCCTCTCTCTAAAATACTCATCCGACATAATGCATTCTGCAAGGTCCGGATAAATTACGTAAATAATGTTTCTTATTGGTTCGCTAACAACGGGAATAAGAAATTCTTAGGGCACTTTAATGAATGATACATCATCATCATTAGAACAAGAAATATCCGAAACCCTACCTTCCCTAATTTTTAAAATCCATTCGGAAAAGTCTTTAAGTGCAAGTCTTTCCTCACCATTGAGACCTTCATCCGAGAGGCACATGTTTTTCTTCAAAATAAATAGCTTGAATTTTGGCCAAAGAAATGAAATAATGAGTGAGGCACGAACAATCTCTTCTCTTGTGCCGCTAGGAATAACTAGCAATATTTGGCGAAATCTCCACCAAAAAGAACTGTTTTTCACCAAATGGGCAATTTCGCACACGATCAAAACATCACATAAATTTCTATCAAGAGCTTTAAAACAACTTCGGTTATTTATAGGAGCTTCATCCTATACAATAAGTGATTTTTTTGTTGTAAATTAGACAAAAAAGTGTTTTTTTATGCAACAAGTTCCTTTTTCATTGAGGGTAATAGGAATTTTAAACCTAGAATGAGCAATTCTACCTCTAAGAAGTAGCAATGATGCGATCCTAGAAGATGTGATAACGAGCACAATAAGACCTTCCGAACGTATTCTATTGATTATAGTATACCATGAGAAAGTTTTACTAGTGCCTCCATGACCATGAATAAAGAACAAATCTATTTTTCCATTCATAACATCATCGTAAATCTTTCTTTGGTCTAAATTCAATTGTGCGACCGATGATAGATGTTTGTCCTTGAGATCGATAATGTCATAATCAAGATCTTCTCGTAAAAGTTAGTTTTTTATTTTTGACATTAAGCATTCATTGAGCATTGGAAGATTGTGCCCAACTAAAAACGTGGATGCTCGTATTGAAAAGGACTTCAAGTTCATACGAGTATATAATTCTTCAATTCTAAATCAAGCATATGAAAATCCAACATTGTAAAAGCACTTCGAGTTTTGAAAGAATATCATCATACATGAACCGCCGATAATTGGAAAAAAATTCTTTTGGATCAACAATACCACAAAATAAAACCATACCGATAAAAAGTCGGCATAATTGCAAAGAGAATGTTGTTTTGATCTGTTTCATCAAATGGCTCATTCCATTCTTTCATCACCTAAAAGACTAAGTGCATTGCAAGGCTGATTGAAAAGTCGGATAAACAATGCTAGAAATTATCTTGATATGGTCAAAGCTCGAGGGACCTTTTACATGGTTCAATAAAATCCATAGAAGATAGAGCCCATCGATAATGGGATGAACATAGGCAATTCTACTAACACTTTGACTCCGAGATCTTGGACACCATTCTTTGTTTTCGGCATCCCATATATATGCGAGATGGTATTTGAGTAATAAAGCATACTAGCAACATGGTCTATCCTATTAACCTTGAACCATTCCGTTAGTATAGTTTTTTCAATTCCAGTGTCTATTCATGACTGAATGCAAAATTCATCTTTAGAGAAAACAATAAATTGTTGCTTCGAGTAAATGGATTGATAGTTGCTCAACATAAGGGTCCCTAAAATGGATCGGGAATTGAAAAAGATGCCACACGGCCTTATATGGATAAATAAAATGATAATTATGGTAGGCTTGAATCTCATCGGCATTCTCTTTCTCCACAACCATCCTAGCTCTATCCGTGCCCTTGCTAACATACTTGAACATATATTTTATAAGCATTGATTGACAATAAATTTTAATGTTGATGTGAGCTTTGTATCTAAGAAGTAATTCTCTATTGTATGGAACAACATAGCTATTGCTGAATTGGATCCCATTTTTCGTGATAAATTATGATGGATCTTCTCGATGCTTGTAAGAGAAAAATCCATTATCATCAAAGATTGTTGAGGGCATGTTTTTTTTCGAAAAACACTTTGAACATCATCCAAGTTTCATACAAATAACATTCGTGTTGACAATGTCATATGGACCGGGTAACATAAACTAGGACACCATGTCATAGCAATCGGGATCCCTATCTTTGTCGGGTATTTCGAGTCGATACGATGGAGTTAACATCTTCAGCGGAGTGACACTTAAATCCGGGGCCTAGCCATACTAAGAGATGAATGCCTCGGTTTAAAACTCAACAAGCACAAACATCTAATAAAAAAGAGACATTTGTGAGAAGCTAAAAAGAACAACAACAAATGCTTGGAAGAAAAACTAGCAAGGTAAATTGATTTGCTTCGTACTAGCAATGACTTCACTAAATGGTACACCGGATTTAATAAATGAAATCATATCATCAAGTTTGGTCTTGAAAACCTATGTGATTATATCAACTTTATCTTTGGACTTATAATGCTTTTTTTCCCAAGCTTCCTTCGATTTCAAGCCAATTGACGTTGCATGTAAATGCTATGAAGATCGGGATTACCATAGGCTCTGTAAATAACCATAGCATCTTGATAGTTATTAATCATATACCCAACACTTTCCGTAAGAGAAGAAGGGACTAATATTCTTCAAGCATCGGATGCATTGATGTCACCTTTTGAAATAGCATTGTTAATGCCCTTGTATTGTTCGCTCCTAACTTGTTTATGATTAGTTCTTATGTAATCAAGACGATCTTCCTCAACGATGAAAAATGCATCAACCAAAAACTATTGGAAGAGACGACCACCTTGTAGCAAAGTTGAATCCTTGCCATCTCTTTCATGTAAATAATACGCATATTAGGCTCTCATGGGAACACATTATCTTTTTGGAATAGGTCTAGTAAAATTTCTATTCCATTTGAGGTCAACATGAAAATTGTCTTCCTCATAAGGAAAAAGAAAAGGGCATTGCAAAGACATGTACTTAGGATGCTATTTAGATATTCTTTGGAGTGAACCTAACTTGCTCTCAACCAAAATATCCCTTTCGGAAAAGAATTCATCTATGTCTCCAACAACTAACCAACTCGATGTTATTCAATGAAGAGAGATCAAAACGACCTCCATCACCTTCTTTTCTTGCTAACGAGGCATAATTTGTAGGCAACATCTCTCGTTTTGCAACATTCTTTCTTTTGCAATTCGAAAGACTCTAACTAAAGCATTATCAAACGTTTCAATAAGATTTTTCAAAACTTGTTCATCTTTGGTTATTTCCGGAAGAACTAAATGCATTAAGTCGATTAGCGACTTCATTATATGTGTCATAAACATAGAGTTGAGCAAACCTCGAAGGCTTGCCTTCGACGAGCAAAAGAGAGCCCATCAAATGGTGGGTTTGTCCTTAATTTTGAAGACATAAAGGCCCGGTTGAACATTGACAAATGTATCAAGCTTTACACCCATAAATGTAAAAGCAAACATTGAATTGTATGCTTGAATATCGTCTTTAAATTTATTCGATGAAACACCATTAGTTGAATCAAGCGAGTTTATCTCATACGTGAGCGGTGCGTTACGACGATGTGAATTTGACTTTTCCACCAAGAAAACAAAGAAAGAACTTTGGTCTACAGATTATAGATGATTTGAGATGTTCTTTTAACCAAAAAAGAGCGAACAATATTCACAAGAATGTATTTTGTCTCCAAAATCAATATATTCATCACCACGCCCTAACAATAAGGGAAACGAAGGAATTTAAAACATACAAAAAAGTATAGAAGACAATGAATTTAATTAGTTAAAAGTAATTTTTTTTCTCTTTCTTTTTTTGACGTAAAACAAAAGAGGACGCTCACTTTTTCTTTTTCGTTGGTAAGATGCACGGGTAGTCATCCGAACATTGCTTGTAGAAGAAGAAAAATTTATAGAAGGTTCATCAAACAAACTTATGTTATTTGAGGATGACGTAGCACCTTGGTCCAAGGATGGAACATGTAAAAAATGTCAAAAATTGATAGGACTCGAACTCTTGAACCTCGGGAGTTGTCAAATCCTTAAACAACATTTCATTGCATAAATTTTGTTTGCCGGGCAAACCATCATTGAGTGTGGATGACGATGGTACGGACGAAGACACCATTTCAAAATCATATGCAATTGCATCAAGGCATATGGCATGCCCGATAGTATTTTGCACCAATGGAACTTGTTGGAATATAAAGTCTATGTAGGATGATCGGCTCCTAGGTCGATTAACACGGTTAGACCATCCATAAGATGATGCAGACATAGCAACCGTTGAGCCAAAAATTAAAGAACAAGGAAATTGTTTGGGCAAGTGATCAACCCCGAATCAATAGCCAAACATTTCATTCGAAGACAGGGGGAAATGATAAAAAGAAAAGCAAATGAGCACGAACAAGTAGGTTCAATGGATGAGAAATGCGAACAAAATTACAAACAAAGATGAATCGATTGATGTTAACAAAAAAAAAAAAAGAGTGAAACTATTCATTGCATTATTCAAAATACTCGTTCATCGACTTATTCATACTATTCATCAAGACTCATATGCTATTTCTTTCGCTATGCGAGTGGTATTTTATAGTTTTTAAATATTTTAAAGATATTTATTATGAAAGTTTTTGTAATTTATTATGAAATTTTTCGTGATATTATACTTTGATCTCTCTTTTTTGAACTTTTTTTTACTTTGTAAAAAAGAACAATGTTTTAAAAAAAAGATTTTTTTAGTTTTATTTTAGTCACTTTGGTCCTTTTTTTCCTTTGATTTTTTTAATTAAAAATTTTAAGGTAAAAAAAATATTTAGAAAAAAATTTATAAAATAAGTTTTTAACTAAGAATCTATTGATTTTGACATTTTTTATACTATTATAAATTTTTTAGTTTGTAGATAAATAAATAATATTTTTAATTGAAAATTTATGAAAAATATAAAAAATAATTAATCAAATACAAAATTTTGATTAAAAAATTATAAAATGTAATGAATTTTTATGCAATTTTGATTTGATATATTTTAGTATATCCATAATATAACATGGAATATAAAACAAATAATTTTTAAAAAATATTTTTATGTGTTCTATTCGATCCGTAACGAGTATGGGTGAAAAAACTAGTTGAATCTATTTGCCATGAATTTGATGGTTAGAAAAGAAAACTCTCCACATGCCAATGAAGAAAAGATAATTAGATTGTCCACTAGACATGCTGTAACAGAGCACTCCATAATCGAATAAAAGGGTTTTGCATCTCTTTTTCCCCCTCCTTAAGCAACTTATGGGTGAACAGAAAATGAAAATCAAAGTATCTCTTCTCTAATCTCCATGAATAACCTTACAATTAAGATATGTTTTTAAAGTAATGAATTTTTTGCTAATTAAGATTGAAGAGAGAGAGAGAGAGAGAGAGAACGACTATTGGATTACATATACAAGTGATATCAAGAACATTTTAATGAGGAGTAGAGCAACAAAGAGCTCCAAACAAATTATTAGAATTAAGTGACAATTAATAGAGGAGATATCAAAGTAGAATTAAGGGATAATTAATAGATGAGATACCAACAGTCAGAGTAACAAAAAGTTATAAATTAATATTTTATTAGAATTAAACGACAATTGATAGAGGAGATACCAAAGGTCCATTAAAAAGTAACATTAAAAGAAAAAATGCTTCTAATATGATAATGTAATTAATGCATCCATAATTATAGATGAATACCGAAGAAATAATACCATGATTATAAAACACAAATAGTTAAAAATTTATAGTCATAACCTTTTCGAATCCTCAATGCACTCCCATCCATTTTTAAAAAGGAAACATGCCCAAGCCATCTAACGTAACAAAATCAAATATTAGAACCTTAACACATAATGTGAATGCGACACCCAATCCATCGACTTGGTCCCTCTACAAAATCCCAACCAAATCATCCTTCTTCTAATAGTCTATATTCCTACATAATTCTGCAGCAGATAAGATGGGGATAGATATCAAAGTCTAAAGAGCAAGATGAAAGAAGTTATCCTTATAATATATATAATCCGAGAAGCATCGATCAAACTCGAAAATCAACAACCAAATGAATTCTATCCTCTAGCATACTCCAATCCTAACTTACAACATTTGAAACTATACCGAACAATCAAAAACCAGAGTATGAAAAATAACAAAAAAGAATAAAAAGATCGATTTCATGTCTACATATTGTGATATTTTTAGAGAAAGACTTTTTTATCTACTCTATTTAATATTTCATTTATTTAAATGTTAGTTACTTTTGCTAAAGATATAGCTAGAGCATAGAGGGGTTCTTATGCTATCTGTTCTATATTAGCATCCTTTTATTTTTCTTACAATCTTACTAGGAAGACTGAATTAAAAAAAAAAAAAAAAATTCATATTTCAGCAAGAACATCAATGGTTGGATTGGTATCAGCGCAGCCATAAGGTATAAAGTTTAAGTTTTATTCATTTTTCTAGTCTTTTATTGAATTAGAATTATAAGTCACTCTTTCAATGGTTTGGGGATGATTTTTAATCCTCATGCAAATTTGATTTGGGTTGAGATTGCTTTTTTTTTTTTTTCCTTTCTTCTTTTTTATCTTATTATTTCTCTACAGAGTTAATCCCAAGTAGAGGGCTATGTCTATTTTAACCAGAATATATATATATATATATATATATATATATATCTCACCTTCTACTCTTTTTTTCCCTAGGGGAGACAAAAGTTGGCACTTCATTTTTCTTTCCCTTTGTTGATATTTTTAACATTGGATTTGGTGCAGGTTTTTTGGTTTTTCATCTAATTTCCATTGCCTTTTTACCTAATTTTCTTTAGTTTCTTTTATGTATTTTTTCTAGGTTTTTTCTTCTATTTTTATATTATTTATGATAATTTTTTTCTTTTTTTGTTGTCTGTCAACTTCAATAAATAGAGAAGACAATTGTTTAGGCTACTATACAATATAGGCTTTTTGAAAATGTAAGCATTGTTTTGAAGCCTAACATACTATCTTTGATTTATTAATAAACTTATATGATAAAGACCTTTGGTAGTTATATCTCTCAAGGTCTTATGATATCAATGTTTTTTTGGTGCTCACCACAATGCTTGGACGACTTGGTAGCCACTTCTTAGGTCCCATTTAATATGCTGATAAAATAGACTATGATAATTAATTTGGTGATAGATGCAACCTATTGGTAATTCTAGATTACTTGTTCAATACTCAATTAATTTGTCTTTTGAAGACATATACAAAGTTGTTTAAGACATTGAAAGAAATTTATTTGATAATAAAATTTGGGTCCTAGAGAAAATTTTCGGATTAATTAGTCAACGGTAGAGGCAAAATCTTATGAGTTGCAGAGAAGTTTAATGTAATGAGATACGAAGCTAGATGCAGAAGTGGATCTTGATTAATTGCATAAGTGCTTGTGCTATTAGTGTTAAACAACCTCATTTGGGATCATGTGTATTATCAATATCAGGTTGATCCCAATATAGGAATAGCTTAATTTGGACAATACCTAGTGTATGGGGCATATATAATGACTTGAACCAAATCCCGTATCAGAATTTTTTCAATTTGGATTATCCTTTTGAGAAATGTTCAATAAATTATTGACGAAAGGAACCTAGTTTTATAGTCAGTATTTATTTTATAAGGAGGCACTCACGTAACAACCACAAAATGACTTAGAATGAAAGGTAAAGGTAAAATGTCAACATAGACAATCAAAAATAGATTGTTTTCGTTGAATAATAGACAAAATTATTGTACCAAAGATATTTTGTTATTTAGGGGTCTAACATCATTGATATTAAATGCATTAACTTAATGACTTTTTTTTCTTTTTTTTTGGAAAAATGCTATTTGACTATTGACAATTGATTTATTTGTTGCGCCACAAATATTAGAGTTCAATCTTCATGAAATGGATTATGTTCGTAAGAGATTGAAGTTGTAAGATTGCTTAACATACCATCCATGTGGTGAATTTTTTTTTATAAAAAAAAACTACAGTAACTTATTTTAATGAGTTTAAGGTTGTCACGGGATGACCTCTTGCCTATATAACTATGTATAGGTAAGTGTGGAGTCACCACTCGGTTTTCAAAAGGTAAAAACTAAGAAAAACCTAACACTAGTCTCAAGAGTTCTAAGTAAAGGGTTGATTACACAACCGGAGAAAACTACGAGTCATTCTAATAGACCCTCAATGTGGGATTATCTTGTATTTCTAGCTTAAGGGAATTAAGTCATGCAAATTACCTTTTCTAACTTGATTTACGTGTTCAATTATTTAGGTATTTTCTAATTAGTTCTAAATGAGATGATTTGAAGACTAAAACAGGACTCGCCTCTCACCTACAATGTCATTGGGCTATTGAAGCCCATTTGAAAGGGTAAAAATTAGAGCTAAAAGTCTATGGCACGTTAAATTCTAGTCCCACCAAAAACTCAAAAAATAATAACAAATAATAATAATAATAAATAAATAAATAAATGAAATGGTCCTAGGCCAAAATTCACTTGCTAAACCATAACAAAAATAAATAAATAAATAAATAAAATTACAAGTCTATAATAACTTGAAAAAATGGACATGGGTCAAGCTCATATCATCCTACCATGCCACTTTAAAGTATTAACTTGAGTCCAAGACTAAATTAAGAGCTAAATCTACAAGAAGAAAAAATTAATAGCACCATAAAATAAATTAAAATTAACTATAAACAACAACCATAAAAATAAAAATAAAATAATAAAAAAAGATCCGCCATTAGAATAAAGTCGATCTCAAGTCCTAAACTTACTCCGTCTAGATTGACCTAGATTAGCACTACATAAATATAAACACACATAGTGCAAGGCATAAAAAAACATGTAAAAAAATCACGGATCACATCAAAATGACTTCATGAAAAATAAAATAGCCAATAAGCATTCTTAAAGTCCTTAGCCTATAAATTCAGATTTGGCTTATTTTAATTTTTTTAAAAATGCTAGCCAATTGCAAGTTTCATCATTGTCCAACAGTTCCTCAATGACTTATTATATAAAAATTAAAGATACTATATAATATGTCAAACCCCTTTTATCAAAATAATGATGAAAAATAAAACCAAAATAAGACAAGTTTAGAATTAAAAAAAAAAATCACTAATCCATTATTCTCAGTCCGATTAAACATTAAAACACATCACACATCAAAACAACTCGAATTTAGATTCTTTTTGGTTTTGTCCCATATAACCCAAGTATTTCGGTTTTCAAATCTTTCAATTATGCCTTTAATAAAATATTTTACATTCAATAATCGTATAAATATTCATCATCAATCATATAATTGACGAGTAGCATCCTATGAAATAAAGAAAAAATTAGGTAAAATCATGAAATTTGGATGAAAATCAAATTAAAAAACATGAAAGTACAAGTGTGTAATTACCTAAATTTGTAATTCAAGTACTAAACTAAATCCGTAGGCGACAGCCGAAGGTGAAACTTCGGGATGTGAATGAGGGCTGCTCCCTTGTTGGAATGGAGCGGTTCAAATGATGCTACAATCATCTTGGAAGGAAGATTCCGATGGTTCGGTGCGTGTTGGTCGAAGTCGACTAGTTGGGAGTGATGATGGCTTTTTTCGATTGATGTCTTTTGCTTCTCTTTAGGTCGCTAGTGGTTAATTTTTTCTAGGTATCGTTGTCTATCTCGATATGGGTAGGGTAAGATTTATTTATAATGCTATATTGGTCGGTTTAAGGTTTTTTCTCTCGTTTTAAGGGATTGGGCTAGCGACCCATCGGACTTGGATCGCCTAGGCTCGGGCATAGACTCGCCTCTTATATATATATATATATATATATATATATATAGATGATAGCTGCTCTCTCTTTACAATACTTATGCGTCAAAGATGTAAGAAGACAAGTTTTCAAATATCGTTACTTAGTAAGCTTGCAAGGAAAAGATATGATTAAAAAGAGATGAATTGGTTAGTTATTACCAAGTGACCTCTTGGAAAATGGTTTACTATAACAAGATGACCTCCTAGCAAATGGTTTACTATTATAAGGTGACTTCATAGCAAGTTGGTTCACTATTACAGGGTGACCTCCTAGCAACTAGTTCACTATTACAAGGTGACCTCTCGGTAAATGGTTCACTAAGATGGGATGAACTCCCGGTAATTGATTCACTATTACAAGTGACCTCATGACAAATGGTTCACTAGTACAAAATGACCTCCTAGCAACTCGGTTCACTATTATAAGATAACCTCCCGACAATTTTAGAATTTGGTCATTTTGACAAGGTGAACACCTAAATTTTTTTGAAATTGGTCATCTTAGCAAGTGTGACCACTCGTACATTGTTATGAAATTTAGTCATCTTGACGAGTTGACCACTCGAACATTTTTGAAAACTTGGTCATCTTGACAAGGTGACCACTTAGAATTTTATGAAAACTTAGCTTATGATGAATAACCTTTAACGAAAATGTTTGGTCATTCTCATGCTTGAGTTCTCTTTATCTATAGCATTGATAAATTATGGGTTCCGTGAGGATAATACCTCTAAGAGAAGTCTAGGTCGCATCTTATTAAAAAAAAAAAAAAAAGCTCAACCCTTTGGTTTTGAATTTGGTGAACTAGTTTAAATATTATGTCCGAGTGCTAGTTTATTAGAGTTTTTAGAATGAGTGTTGTTTTAACTTATTGTTATTTTATCATGCTCACAGGAATATGATCCCCTCCTCTTTCATTAGGTCATATTGTCCTTAATTATAGCCTTGGCCTTTGAATAGTTTGCATGCCCCGTTGCTTATTGTTAACTTCCCGACAAGGTTATTTGTGTGCCTTCATCCAAGCATTAACACATGTTGAACTAGATTTGCTCTTAGGCTAATTGTCTTTGTTTGCCCCCAAGTCATGTCTTACTATTCCCAAAATGATTAAGTTCCATTCATTTCACTATCCAAGTACACTCGGTGTCATCTTCTTATTCTTTTTCTCAACCATTATGCCATTGATCCGATCATTTGTGTCGTCCACCTACCTCTTATTTCAGTTAGCTTACCATGATATTATTTACATCTACACTAACCGCTCATCAAGAGTAACTTTATTGAGAAGATTATTAGCATTCACAATAACCATTTGTTTTGATTTGAGTCTACTCTTAGTGCTGCAAAGATCATTCTTTACTTCTTTTACCCTTTGAGGCCTCTATAAATATAGCCATCATAATGTGCAATCTCAAAAAGAAAGAGACAACAAAAGGGATTATAAATCCGGCATTAGTAAAATATTACGGTGTTTCCTTTTAATGTTTAGAATATGTGTCAGTTTATCCAAACAAGTGCTAGAATATAATGTGCTTATTGACCAAAAAGAGTAATTTAGTTCAACTATTTTGCTCACCTTGTAAAGTTAAGGGATATTACAAAAAGTCATATCAAAACAAGAATTTTGACGAGTAAAGAAATAAAGAAGCAAACCGAAACATTTGTATTAAAAATACTTGACATATATTAACCATTTCATTGCTTATGGACAACATGAAGCTTCATCATGTATATTACTTCTTTACCAAATTGCTTTGGAAGATTATTCTCGTCCGTGCTTATTAGAATAAGAGGTCCATATAAGAAGGCTCTTTTGACCACATACGGATCCTCATAGTTGGGTGATCATTTACTCTTTAAATCTCTTGAAATAGGTACAATTTCCCGATCACCGGCCTAGAATTCTTGAGAATGCATTTTTTTTCATAAAGCCGTCGTTATTCTTTTTTTTTTTTTATAGAGCTACCCATAACTAATTGTGGTCAGTATTTTTCCACTAATCAAATTCATTGCTCATATCAAAGTTGTGCCTAATCCGACTCTTTTAATTTTGCTTCCATCAAGACTTTAAGAGAATAAATTTCTACCTCTAATGGCAACATTGCTTCTATCCGTATACCAAAGAGTATGGTGTTACCCCTATGGATGTTTTGATTAAAATGCAATATGTATGCAATCCATATGGAAATATCTCATGCTCGTATTTATGTGATCACTATCTTCTACGCTATCTTCTTTATGTTTTTATTTATGGCCTATACTCGCCCATTCAATTTAAGACAAGTATAGGGTAGGGTTTAAATACTTGATCTTCTACTACTCGTATAAGCTAACGATCGATTTTCGATTAAAGTTTTGAGCATTATCGATGATGATGGTTATAGGTGTGTAATATCTACAGTTGATTTTCTTCTATAGAAAGTATCAAACAACTCGTTATGAGAAATTTGCATAAGAGGCTACCTTTATCCATTTTGTAAAGTAATCGATACCTATAAGTGTGAAACAATATCTATTGCTAGCTTTTTGACTGATAGGACCAATCATATATATTCCCCATATTGAGAATGGTAATGGCGACACCTATGTGGTGTTTTTTCACTTAGATAGTAGGTGTAATTTTGATATAATGATTGTAAATCTTCCATTCACCTAAAATAATCTTCAAAGAATTTATGATCCTTTAAGCTCAATCTTTAAAAAATAGCCTTAAGGTTTGATGCATCATTGGTCTTTTTAATAATATTTAACGTTGGAGGAAAAGTGGTCTCTAAGTTCAAGCAATTCCCTTCATGACGTTAGAGAGTTTCGGAATTAACAAGGAAATCTTTAATGGGAATTTTTATAATAATAGTCTTATAAGTTATAGGTACCATCCTGTTTGATATCTTGTTTGCCATGAACAAAAATGGCTTCGTTAGATCCTATAACCGCACAAAAATAAATAAATAAAATAAAGGTGTATGACCTATGTCCTAAGGGTAACTTCAAGATAGGTTCTAAGTAAGTCTATCTAGATATGAATGGGTAAGGTCAACTAACCTAACTCCTTTAGAGGCTCCCATCGTGCGCTCAAGTTCAACCATAGTAGAAGATACTTAGAGCTCTATTCTCATACATGAGGGTTACCGGGTTACCCTTCGTAGTCTCATGCTTAATGATAAATTTCTCACGTAAGCGAGAGGGATGAATTGCACGAGCTCCGAGATCGTAATCCCTCGAGTGTCACCTCCCTCCTTCTAATCGTAAGTTAAGGGATCAAAGTGTATGTAGGCTAAAAAATTACTCTTGTATATGTGCTAGTGTGTGCAAAAAGGCCACACTTCATATACAAGCCCAAACATTAAATTAAAATGCACAAGAATACAAGCATATCAAGATAGAATAAAGATAATTCTCTAAAAGCAAGAAACATCATAGGCTTAATCTCTAAATCTCTAGTGGAGTTGCTATTATATCACAGGGTGACCTTTTGACGATCGCAAAAATACATAAATATGTACAAGTAAGTGTTGAGTCGCCACTCGCTTTTAAAAAAAATGAAAACTTAGAAAAACTTGACACCGGTTTTAAGAGTTCTAAGCAAAGAGGTTGATTACATAGTTGGGGAAGACTAGAGTCATCCTAGTATACCCTCGACGTGGGGTTACCTTGTATTTCTATCATAGAAGAATTGAGTCATGCAAATTATCTTTTCTAACTTGATATACGAATTTGGTTATTTGAATCTTTCTAATCGATCCTAAATAAGATGATTTGGAGAGTGAAAGAAAACTCGATCTCTTACCTATAATGTAGGTCGTTGAAGCTCATTTGAAAAGGTCAAGCTTAAGACTAAAAGCCCATGGCACATTAAATTCTAGTCCTAACAAAAACTCAATAATAATGATGATGATGATGATGATGATAGTAATAATAACAAAAAAATAAAATAAAATAAAATGAACATAGGTCTAGGCCCAAATTCACCTCCCAAACCATAATAATAAAATAAAATAAAATCACAAGCCCGTAATAATTTTCAAAAAAGGACATGGGTCAAGCTCATGTCACGCTCGTCATGCCACTTTAAAATATTAACTTAGGTTTAAGGCCACATTAAG
Source organism: Dovyalis caffra (assembly GCA_963924115.1). Classification (NCBI taxonomy): domain Eukaryota; kingdom Viridiplantae; phylum Streptophyta; class Magnoliopsida; order Malpighiales; family Salicaceae; genus Dovyalis; species Dovyalis caffra. Next base: position 186,140 of record CAWUPB010001184.1, read on the forward strand.
AGCTAAATATGCGAGAAGAAAAAATTAGTAGCACCATCAAATAAATTAAAATTAACTATAAACAATAGCCATAAAAATAAAAATAAAATAACAAGAAAAGGCTTGTCATTAGAACAAAGTCGATCTCGTGTCCTAAACCTAATCCATTTAGGTTGACTTAGACCGGCATCATGTAAAATAAACACACACAAGACAAGGCATAATAAAACATGTAAAAAAATATCACGTATTACATAAAAATGAAAATAAAATAACCAATAGGCCTTCATAAGGTCTTCGACCTATAAATTCAGATTTAACTTATTTCAATTTGAAAAAAAAATGCTAGCTTCATCATTGACCAATAGTTCCTCAATGACGTATTAGATAAAAAATAACAATACTATATAATATGTCAAACCTCTTTTTATTAAAAAAAAATGATAAAAAATAAAAATAAAACTAAAATAAGAAAAAGTTAGAATTAAAAAAAAATCACTAATCTATTATTTCTAATCCGATTAACATTAAAATACATCATACATCAAAATAACTCCGAATTGAGATCATTTTTGGTTATATCTCATATAACTCAATATTCCATTTTTCAAATCTATTAATGACGCCTCTAACAAAATGTTTTACATTCAATAATCGTATAAATATTCATCATCAATCATATAATTGACAATATCATCCTATGAAACAGAGAAATAATCGAAGCTAAATCATGAAATTCAAATTAAAATCGGATTAGAAACATGAAAGTGCAAGGGCATAATTATCTAAATCTATAGTTCGGGGACTAAACTCGAATCTATTGGTAGTAATAGAGACAAAACTTCGGGAGGTGTGTGAGGACTCGCTTCATCGTTGAAATGGGACGGTTCAAATGGTGTTGTGATCATCTTGGAAGGAAGATTCCGGTGGTTCAACACATGTTGGTTGGAAGTCGACCGGTTGGAAACGATGATGGCTTCTTCCGGCTATTGTCTTTTGCTTCTTTTTAGGTCGCTAGTGGTTTGTTTTTTTCTAGGTGTCGGCGTCTATCTCCATGTGGGTTGGGTAGAATCTATTTATAATGCTAACTAGGTCGGTTTAGGGTTTTTTCTTTTGTTTTTAGGGGTTTAGGCTAGCAACCTATCGAGTTTGGAGTGCCCGGACTTGGGCACGATCCAACTCGGGCTAGCTATATATATATATATATATATCATGGGGGTAAAAAATGAGGTGTTGACAAAGATCATGGTATTGCATATAAAAATTTAATTTCACCATATGTAGATTATGTGCCATAGTTCCAATAGTTTGAATGGAGGAAATCTAACTTAAGAATAAATTGGAAATATTATAATTTTTTAAAAACATATTAGATGCAATTAAACATTTAGGAATAGATTGAGCATGGTTAATTAGTTCCAAGGTGATTTGGGAGGATGGGGTGAAATGGTAACAATGATGTAAATTTTATTCATTAAATCCTTCTATTTATTTTCCCTCCGTTTAGTTGATCATTCCATCCACGTAGAGTCGTTAAATGTCTATGTATCAAGTTTTTTCTTTGATCGGACAAACTAATTTCCAACTACTTCTCTATTTAAAAAATTTAATTTTTTATATTTTGAGTTGAAATTTTATACATGTTTTAGAAATAAATAAAAAAAAATCCAATTCATTTTCTCGACGATGAACTTAGGAAGTATTTATTTTTTGTTTAAAAGAAACATGAGCGATTCGGAAAATTGAAAAAATAAAAAATAAAAAAAAACTCGGATCCATCTTAAATTTAGTAGAGAATCTAAAAAACATGTTGATGGATTTATCTAAACGATTTTCGTGTGGAAAGCATCTCATTTTCTTGATGTAAAAATACGACGATCATGTCTTGTGGGACGGATGCATAGATAGTAGGGGTGAGCAAACGGTTAAATGGTTCGGTTTTGTACGATTCGGCTTGGTTTTCGGTTAACCGAATCATGGAAAATAAAAACCAAAACCGAACCAAAATAAATTCGGTAAATTCGGTTTTTAACCAAATTATTTCGATTCGGTTTCAAAATATTTCGGTTTTAACCGAAATGTTTTATTGAAAAAAAAATTCTAGACCATTGTTTCATCATATGTCCTAAGCCACCATCATTTTCACCATTTACTATAAAAAAAAAAAAGATAATAAGAAAACAAAGCCCTTACATAGGAAATATCTTTTGCAGCTACCTAATCACAGTTGACACACCGAATGTCCTAAATGAGAGAAGAAAAAAATGTAGTTGTCTTCCTTCTTTTGCTTATTCCGAACTCATCAAGCACTAACAACATCCTAATTCTTGATTTGACCTATATGATCTCCTTGTTTATCTTGCTAAAAAGCCATTGGGAATGAACCGTAGGAAACAAAATGTTAGACCGAATTAGTCACCGTTGAAGATTATAATTTTCCAACATCAATTACTATCATAACAAGATATATAAAGCAAGGTAAAGGTTACCAATATGTATAACATCCCTAATAATTTTACAATCATCATTCCCACTAAAAAATGTAGTCCAAATGATTTTCATTAGCAATTTTGTGCAAGTAGAAAAGAAATTAAAACGAGTTTCTTTCAGTTTGTAAAATTCAAGCTCACAGAGACCTAAAACCATCTTGCAATAGTAAGTTAATTTCATTTGATTGTCTTGCAAAGAAACAACTCGAACTTGTAAAAGATAATTGATTGCAGCTTAGTCATCAACTTGCATCTACTTTATTTATTTTTTTCAGTTTATAGTTGACCAAATTAAGAATCTTAGAATTCATGAATGCCTCCTCCGACTCGATGAAGTGATGATGAAGGAGAACCGGAGAAGATGGAGCAAAGGATAGGGAGCTAGGGAGGCGTCGCTAAAAATTGATTTTGATTTAGTGAAGTTAGCCAATTAGGGTTTTAAAAAAAAAAACCCTTTTTTTTTCGGTTTTCGATGAAAATGGATTTTTTTAAAAAAACCGAACCGAACCGAAATAATTTCGGTTTTTCGATTCGGTTTTTAATTTTATAAATTTAAGTTTAAAACCGAACCAAAATACATAATTCGGTTCGGTTTGATTCGGTTTTCAGTTAACCGAACCATTTGCTCACCCCTAATAGATAGATAGAGTAGACAAATAGGTCTATCATATTTTCTTGGCAAAATGCATCATGCTTGTTGCGTGTACAAAATAAATTCCTCATTTTTTATTTATTTTTTAATATGCTACTATTTGTGACATGCGTTTAAAAAGTGATGTTATTTTCATTATCCTATGCCACATGGTAAAAAAAAAAAAGAAAAAGAAAAGTGACAATGAGTTAAATCAAGTAAATAAATCGATATTGTAAAAGAAGAGTAGAAGTTAAAATAAAATGTTAGGAAAAATATTTTTTGGCATAGGAAATAAAAGATCAAATTTAAAAGTTAAACTGAATATAATAAATAAATAAAAAGAGAAAAAGGTTAGGCATCAAATATATGTTTACTTAACCTTAGCGTAGTGGCAGAGTTAGATGGAAATAATTTGGTTGGATGGGGTGAAATGGTAACAATGAATTAAAGCAAGAGATATAGGGTAAAAAAGAAAAAACCAACACTTTTTAGAGGTGCCTAATTGAAATAACCTTAAACATAAGGATCAAATTATATGGACTTAATAGAAGGAATCAAACATAATAGAATAGAATTATACTTTTCAACAAGTTTGGTATAGCACGAGATAACAACCAAGTTACTACTACTAATACTGTACTTTTGTATTATGGATATGAGTAGAAGATAAGCATGGCGCGTCAATATCATAACCTTCTCCTCCTCCTCTGTGCATATAAAATTGAGTTGCTTTCCTCCCTCTTCCCAACGCATGCATATCCACATTCCATTTCCAACTAACTGAGTCAACTCAATCATGGAGATGCGGCAGCAGCAGCAAATCACCAAAACCAATGATTTCCGCTTGGACGATCACGATGATTATCTATCAGGATTCGGCAACACCTTCGAATCCGAATCCATCCCTGGATCATTTCCACGGGGACAGAACAGCCCTCTCTTATGCCCCTACGGTCTCTACGCCGAACAGATCTCCGGCACCTCCTTCACTTCCCCTCGCAAACTCAACCAACGCAGGTTCCCTCCCTCGGTTAATTAGTTTATTAATTGCTTCGTGCGTAGCTTAAAGCTGATCATATAATTAATTAAATTTCTTTTTTGATGAATAATCAGTTGGTTCTATAGAATAAAGCCGTCGGTTACACACGAACCGTTTCAGGCACGATTTCCAAGTCACGAGAAACTGGTGAGCGAATTTGATAAATCAAACAGTTACACAACGCCCACGCAACTGCGGTGGAAGCCAGTAGATATTGTTGAAGAATCAGCAGCACCAACTGATTTTGTTGACGGTTTGTATACAGTTTGTGGCGCTGGCAGCTCCTTCCTCCGCCATGGATTTGCTATTCACATGTATGTATGATTTTATTTTACATTTTGGAATCGTTTCTTTTCTACTTAATTTGGTTGGTTTCTTTTGTTTAGGTATACTGCCAATAAATCCATGGATAATTGTGCCTTTTGCAATGCCGATGGCGATTTCTTGATTGTTCCAGAAAAAGGAAGTGAGTGATTCAATAAGAATGGAAGCCTTTTTTTTTTTCCCCCAATTATTTGGATGGGCATATTGTATTCCATCAACATGCTATGATTTTGATTTGTGAGACTGTGAGTTTCCAGTTGATGCTTTGGGCTAATGCTTTCGAGATTAGTTCCATCTGTATTTTCTGTTTGAGTTACTTCTTCAACGCTTCTTGTGCAATCTAATGCTGCTTTTAAACTCCCAAATAATTTCAACAACTTTGCTTTCTCTATTATTGTGTGTGGCGGGAAATATTTTCTACTGCATTCTTGAATTGTTATCACAATTATGCTTTCTAATCATTCAATAATTCAGCATGTGTAGAGGGGGTGCTTCTAAATATCCAATCTCTTCTCGTGAACTACTTGCATTATCAGGCTGTTTAGACTCTGACAGTGTTGTCTTATTAGTCTACGGTATTGGTGGTGTAGGATTGTGGATCACTACTGAATGTGGGAAATTGCAAGTTTCTCCTGGTGAAATTGTTGTCATACCTCAAGGATTCCGGTTTGCTGTAGATTTGCCAGATGGCCCATCACGGGGTTATGTTTCTGAGATTTTCGGTACCCATTTTCAACTTCCTGACCTTGGCCCAATAGGTATCTAATCTCTTATCCTTGTCCTGGCCTTCTGTGTGATAAAGTGTGATGCTATTATTCATCTTTATTCAACGAATGTTGCTAGCACAGCAAGGACTTGATTTTGGTTACTTTTAGGTGCTAATGGTCTTGCTAATCCAAGGGATTTCCTTGTTCCCAAGGCCTGGTTTGAAGATGGTTCCAGACCAGGATATGCTATTGTACAAAAGTTTGGTGGAGAACTTTTTGTTGCAAAACAAGATTTTTCTCCCTTCAATGTGGTTGCTTGGCATGGTAATTATGTTCCATATAAGGTAAGTTTAACTGTCATAGCTCTCGTTCTGGTTTTTGTCAAAAAAATTGCATTTGCTCTCGTATTTGTTCTTAATTGGGAAACTGTCTTTTCTGCAGTATGATCTCAATAAGTTTTGCCCTTATAATACTGTCTTGTTTGATCACAGTGATCCATCAATCAATACAGGTAGGAGGTTATGCAACCATATTTTTCCTTTTTTTTTTTTTTGGTTTTTGGAACAAAGTACTATGCTTTGTGTTTCTCTTTCTTAATTGCATTTCTGTAATATGTTGCAGTTTTGACTGCTCCCACTGATAAACCTGGAGTGGCGTTGCTTGATTTTGTTATTTTTCCTCCCCGATGGTTGGTTGCTGAGCATACGTTCCGACCTCCATACTACCATCGCAATTGTATGAGTGAATTTATGGGCCTGATTTATGGTGGATATGAGGTAAACTATTTTCACATGCTTTAGTTTTACTTGATCATAGTCTCACAAGATTCAGTGTCGTTTGATGGAATATCAGGTTCTATACTTGTAATAATTTTAAGTTCTCTGAATTGTGTGGTTCCTTTCTGAGTTTTTTGTGCTAACACTTGTAAACCTTGGCTCAATTTCCTGTTTTAATTTAATAGGAAGGATTCTTTGTCCGGTTTTTTTTCTCTCCCTATGTGTCAATTTCAATCCTAATGTTTGTTTTCAGGCAAAAGCGGATGGTTTTCTCCCAGGTGGTGCAAGTCTTCATAGCTGCATGACTCCACATGGTCCTGATACGAAGACATACGAGGTATATCTTCTTGTAGGCATTTTTATGCAACATTGTACTCGGTTTCTATTGGCCCCCTTTCCTTTCTCCATATTTTTTTAACATTGAACGGTGTCAAAACGTACTGGTGTTCATATTGCCGTATACTGTTGTTGGAATGTGTTGATAATTTGAAATTAGTACTTGGTTTTTTGCTTGATTGGTTACCTGATTATTTATTTTGGAAGTCTTTCTAGTTTCAGTATTTACATACTATCGTGACCCAAATGATTGGGTGTCTAACTACTCCTTTATGTGGGCATTGATGATTGAACAGTCTTTTGTTCTAACATCTTCATTTTTTATTTATAGGCTACCATTGAGCGTGGGCATGATGCAGGACCATTCAAAATTTCCAACACAATGGCTTTCATGTTTGAATCATGTTTAATTCCCAGAATCTGCCATTGGGCTCTTAAGTCACCTTTTATGGACAACAATTACTACCAATGTTGGACTGGACTCAAATCCCATTTTTCATCTGAAGGAGCAGAGAGCCAAGACAATGGTGTATAGAATGGACATAAGGTAAGATGGAGTGGAGTCACCTGAGGTCTGATTTGGTCTTTTACAAAAACCTTGGGCAGGGGCGTTTATTCAGTGCGACTTGACAGCATATTGTTAAATACATAAAACAAAAAAGGGGAATTTATAAATAGAAATAGAAATAGAAATAATCAAATAAATGAAATGTAGCTTTGGATGATATTCTTTTCTGATCAACGTAATCAATTGATGATTTATGTACGTAACGTGTGAGCTTTGTGGTCTGGGTGGGATACTTGTTACTTTTCTTTGAGCCAATCAAAAGTTGGAGAATCATGCCATCAACAGTTTTAAGACCCACTCGTCTTCATTTCCTTTACAATTTTATCCCAAAAAAACAAAACAAAAATCCCTTCAATGCTATTTGACTAGGAACGTTGTGTTTTGGTGCAGTGCTTAAGCTTCAGTTCAAGGCATGTATGTGGCTTGCGTTGTTTATTGAGCACATGGACATGGGTTTTTAACAGGCTAGGGACATGATGTTATCGAACTAAGAGTAGTTTAATAAAGGGCTAACCTCAACTATTTAGCTTAAATTAATTATCTCTCAGAAAAATTTTGTCCTCGAACAATTTGGATTTCTGAATTTGTTTCTTTGTTAGAGGATGTTAATAAAAAAAAAAAACGTTAAAATAATGCGCAAAGCATGTGAGTCCTACCCCTAATATAGCAAACCCTTTCTTCAAAATAATCCTTTTTCTTTTCAAAATCTACAAAATGCAAGGCCAATTCAATTTAAATTATTATTAACACGATTTAATTTTAACTAACAAATTTTCTGTTTATATGCTAGGTTAGTCACTGAAAATGATGCGGGATAGGAAACTTTGGTTTCTTTTTGCCACATATAAATAATTAACTTATATACACAGACATATAGGTACAATTCCTTTCCTATTAATACCATCTCTGGATAGGCTTATTTTCGGAGGGTGTAAAGGCCTTAATTTAACAAAACAAAGAACTAAAGATAGTTTCAGCGTCAAATTGTAGAATTGACTCAATTGAGAGGTAGTATAGTCAAAACAATAATTAAATTGTTGCCACCCTAACAATCAACACAATAACTGAATTCTTCAAATTCTGAATATTTCATAATTGGAAATACACTTGTCTTTCTCTTAAAAGAAAAAAGAATGGTATAGCATGGTTCTAATTTAATAACATTTGCAAAATATAGATAGATTAGCAAGTGATTGTTAGGGTGGACTTAGTTTTGGTTGATGCAAAAAATAATTTGAAAATACCTTACTATCTATATTCACTTTTTTATCTTTTAGATAACATAGACATTTTTTTTCCTTACCTAAAAATAAGATTCATGAATAGTTATCACATTATAATTCATAAGAGGAGGAAATAATGGTTTTCAATTTGATTTTGTTTCTTGCTTGTTTTTACTGATGTTACAGTTTTATCTCTATTTTTTATGAGCTTTTTATCTACTTTGAATAAATGTTAATAAAATGTATTTTATGATTTGAAAAAGATTGACATTCTTCGACAATCATGAAGAAATGAGATCTATCATTAATGGAATCTAGTAGAACTTTCTACGTAAATTTATGGTAACTAGAGAAATTTTTCTGCATGAAATGCAACAACTATCTTATTTTAAAAAACCTTGGATAGAAAAGAACAGAAAGTTCAATTTTCAATTTTTGTTTATATATATAGTTTTAGATGAGATCCGAACTTGACATCATAAGATACCTAATAATTTTCTCCATCACAAGGATTTCTATCGCTAACGTGGACTTGGTTTGATTTGTATCTTTACAACCCAAGTTTACTTCAATCTATCTCCAAAGTTTTCTCTATCTTGGACCCAAGTATACTTTGTGGTTCTGGACCTTTTGGGAAAACGATTGATTTGTCCTTATACAATATATAATGATTATATAATGACCTAAGTTTTTAGTATATCTTTATATTTGAATTGATTTAATTTTATTTCTATAAAATGACTAAATTTTCAATTTATATTTGTGTTATCTTTTTTCATCTAAATTAACATAACCAATCATACACATGATTTAATAATATATTGAAAATGACAACCTTAATGAAGAAGGGGGCACCAAAGCGAGAGAAAATGAATAGAAAAGATAGGGAGGTTTTGGTATTTTCAATATAATATTCGGTCATTTGCATGACTAATTCTATTAATTTAGATAGAAAATATTAACAGAATAATAGATTAAAAATTTAATCATTTTATACGATAAATAGATCAATATATTATATAACAAGCTGAGTTTTTAATATGTCTATACTTTTTTTTATTGCATATATTATGTTTTTAAATATTGTTTTAATTTTCAATCTGTCTTTTCGATTAATTTTTTCAACAATGAGATTTTTTTTTATACCAAAATGCTCTAATTGAAAAAAAATAAAAATAAAAATCACTTATAGTCACATGATTTGCATGTTCCATTTTTAAAGTTTTTATTTTTTATTTTTTCAATTTAAATCAAGGATATTTCGATCAAATATTTTGTTCATGGTCGAAAAAATTGAACATAAAAAAAGATTGAAGACATAAATATTAGGGTTAATACTCACACTCTTGCATATTATTATATAATAAGCCAATTTTTTCAATATGTCGTTAAATTTTAAAACACTTCTAATATGTTTTTATTATTTGAGCTAATTTTCAATCTGTCATTTTAGTCAATTTTTTTTTGTCAAACCACTCAAAAATACCTCATGACATGCACATGACCTTTACTTTGATTAAAAAAAAGCCCTTTGCGGCTTAATATGTTAAGTTTCTAATATATTCTTATATAATGAGTTCGGTTTCCAATCTGTTTTTAATGCTAAAAAGCCTATTATATTATTATTATTATTAATTTTCTTAATAATATGTTATAAATTTTATGTTAACTAAAAAAATATAAAATAATTAATACAAATTATTATGTAACTATTAAAGAAATTATCATTTAACATATTTTTAATTTTAAAGAGTCCATTATATTATAATAATTCACTTATGTATAATATTAAACAAGTACTTGATGTCATAACCAAAATTTTGAGTTATATATTTTCCTCCAATTTTATCCCTTTTAGGTTTTTATTTTTTATTTTATTTTTGTTATTATCCTCTTTTATTTATTATTTTATGTGTTCATTATTTTTATTTTATTTTATTTTAGTATTTACTAAAAAAAGAGAGAAAAGGAATAAAAAATGCAAAAATAGATAAAAATATAAAAATACAAAATTGAGAGATATTTTAATCAGGGGCATGATTGCATTAAATCATAGCTTGGAATTGGAAGGTAGTAGGGGTTAAATTGAACAAAAATCAGGTTAAATTAAGGACATAATTGAAAAGAATCAGGGGACATGATTGATTTTTTTTTGAAAGTTGAGGGACTGATTTGATAAATTGCTAAAAATCAGTATTTGAGATAGTGAACATATTGTTCACTGTCTGCTTCATTTCAAAATCAGAAATGATTTTGACTCCTCCTGGTTTTCGAACGGATTTTGTCCCAGCCAGCTCACTTGTCATTCTCCTTAGGGCGCAGGTCATGCTGCATTAAGAACAAAGGGTGAAGATGTCATGGGAGGAAAAAAATAATAGATTGAGGAGCGAGAGGCTTAGAAATAAAACTTGGAAAGTTTGCTAAAAAAATATAAATTTTTTAGAAGATAAATTTTAAGACTAAGATAGATATGGTATCTTTCTTAGAAAATAGTGTTTTTATACGATTGATAACTTTCTCAAAGTATAACTAACTTCTTACCTTAAAATCTCTAAACTATTGTCTATATTAGGTTTTTAATTACCTTTAATACTAAGTGACAACTTCAAAAATTAAAAATAACTTATATCCCAAAACAAATTTAAATAAATAATTATAAATTTTGGAAGTCTCATGAACGTCGAGTAGCAAGACTTGATATAATATTTACCAATATATTAAATTATTTTTATAAAATAAAACATGTGAATTGCGTGCGGAAAAAAATAATTATGTAATTAAATAAAACATATTTTTGTTTTAATTACATGCTTAATAGACTAATTAACGAGTTACTTAAATATAACTATTTGTTTTTTAATTGCATGCTTAAGAGACTAATTAATAATTACTTCAATACGCTAATTATTTTCTTAATTACATCCTTAAGAGACTAATTAACAATTACTTAAATATAATTATTATTTTTTAATTACTTACTTAAGATACTAATTAACAATTACTTAAATGTAATTATTTTTTTTTAATTTATTGAACAATTGCATACTAACTTGTACTAATTATTTTTATATTTTTTTAATTAACAAAAAATTCACTACAAAATAACAAATTATTAGAAAAATTAATATCAATAATATAATAGACTCTTTAACATTAAAAACAGATTAAAAACTCAACCATTATATAAGACAGAATAGAAACTTAATAAATTAAACTCGCAAGGGGCTTTTTTACTAATGTAAAGGTCATGTGATATTTTTTTTGATGGTTTGACCAGAAGGATATATTAGAAAACAATTGAAATAATAAAGACAAATTGGAAGCATTTTAAAACTTAAAGACATATTGAAAATTGACTTATTATATAAAGATATATGAGAGTATTAACTATAAATATTATTTAAAGATATAATAGGTGAAATTAAAAATGCAAGGACATATTAAAGACTCGATCTACTCTATAAAAAAATGGAGCTATTTACCCTATTTTATAAAAATAAAATTAATTTTATTAAAAATACAAAATAAATTGAAAATTCATCTTATTATATAATTGCTATTTTCCCCGATTAAAATGAGTACTGCAAGTGAAAAGTTGGAAATGTATTGGAAAACAGATTTAGCCCTTGTTTTGTTTAATGATCGGCAAATCAACCTTTGTGAAAACAATTTCTTCAAATTTACTTCTACTTTTGTTATTTCATCAATTAAAATTCAATTGGACTAAATTGAAAACAAAATGTGACGAATTGACCATACAGGAGCGAGAGAGAATAATATTATTTTCAATTCAATCCCATTGGACTGGATGTACGAATTGTGATGAATATAGGAGTGAAAATGGTAAAATGGTTTACATGTATATATATAGGCAGATTTGATGAATTGACACAAACATAGGAAGTAATTTGATGGATTTCCCTGGACATAAGATGGAGAAATAGTGATAAGAGCAAGTGGTCACCACTCACCTTTGTTTCTTTATAGCACTAGTGTTAGTGTTAACAAGTTAGGGTTTCAATACATTGCATGATCATCTCAACAAAACATAAACAAGGTAAGCCCTTGTTTTGCTCCTCTCCACGGTGCAATAATGCCTCTATAGTTTGCATCAAATTTCCATTTCACACTCCCCTCTTCTGTACGGTACTTACAGAATTTTTTTGGGATCCAAAAATTAATGGGAAAATTGAAGGACAAAAAATAGAAATAGTACATTATGTTGTTGAACGAACAATTCTCTAATCTCTTAGTTGTAAAATGGCTATGGCTTTGGTATGCACATGCAAACCCTGCAATATTGAATTAACATTTGCTATTAATTAGTGATAGATAGTCATGCATCTCTGAGAATATTAGTACCTTTTCAATGATTATAATTAATTATGTTAATCCCCCCACAATCATGTTGTCCACTTTAAACACGGTATTGGATCATGATCATGGCCGTTGAAATGATTGACTTTTGTTTATTTGATGAATTTAAGCAAAGCACAATTCCGTGTCTCGTGTGATCATATCCCTTACGCAAACAAGTGGCATGTTTTTTGTAATATGATATTGAATGGTGAGATCGAAATAATATTTCCCGGACAACCAGAGTACTTAACTTACCTTTTTCACTAATCATTATTAGTGTCTCTCGAGTTCTTTCCTAGCTTTACAGAACAACATAAATGCCAGCATGAGATGATGGAAGGTACCAAGAAAAACTGCTGAGAGAGAGAGAAAAGATAAGAAAAAAAAAAGGGCACATATATACTCTCTCCATGTGCGTCTGGTTTGGAGACAAAGGAAAGAAAAGTGGGCTATTCCAAACAGTTCACATGGGAAGAGGATGACATGATTCTTACATTAATTTCTCCCTCTTCTTGTTCACAGCTCATCCTCCCTAAACCCTACATCTTCCCACCATATCACTGCCTTGTAGTATTTTATCCTTCCTACTTTAAGGTATTATCTCATGCATATATCTCTTTCACAACACAGTACATCTACTCCACACACAACCTAGCTAGTTGGCTAGGTATGAGATCTCTACCTGCATAATCCATCAAGAACTAATTTAATTAAAACCACAATTTTGATTAATTTGTTCCATACATTGCTAAGCCAATCTGAAGTAACTGATTCATAAACCAAAACTGTCTAATTTCACAATAAAAATTCCTTTTTTTAAATAGATTTTTATCCATCAGAAATGAAAATTATATTTATAAAAATATGAGTCAATTTGTATATGAATAACTCTTGAAATAGCGAAGCTCGTTGTATTTGTCCAATCTGTTCGTTTAATTATTTTTTTTAAAGTTCAATGTAAATAATAATAATAAAAAAAATCTCCTCTTAATCTACAGTCCCATCTTATGGTCATTTCATGGACTCTAAAGAAAAAAGAAAAATCCAATGCAAGTACGATTAATTTTGGGATGAAAAATTAGAAGGTTGGTTACATAAATAAACTCCACCTAGCAGTAGATGGAAGTTATTGTTGTTAATTAGGATTTGGATCCAAGGGTGAAAGATGAATGATTAGGGACAAATTGAAAGTGTGAGCGGATACACGTAAAGTAAAAGATGGGATAGATTAGAAAACATAAATATCCCAGGTAATGAGAATATATGTGTAGATTATTATTATTATTATTATGGCAGCAGAAGAAGTATATAGCAAGTAGTGTAGTCTGGAGGTGATGGGAGGCAGAGAGGTGACATCGGCACGTGGTGGCCGATTCCCTCCAGTTAATTAAAATCTCTCTCTTACACACTGCGACTTTCCTGTAAAACCGTTGAGCCCAAAATCCCAGCTGTTGCTAGCTGTTTCTAATCCAACGCCCATGTGCCCCCACCATCTCCACCTCCAAAACCTCTGGGCCTTAAAAAAATAGCTAACCTCATGTTGTGCTTGCTTCTCTACCTCCACCACCTTCCAAGCTAGCCACTACTTGCTCTCCTATAACAACCCTTTCCTATCTCTCACTGGAGTGCTTTTAGGACTCTCTATGTATCCCCAAGATTTTCTCGTTATATTATTTTGGATTGGTTTATGTCATGCTGTGCTGTGTTTGTGATTTAAGTTGTAACTTTTCCTACTCTATCCTAACCACACATTCCTATTCCTATTTTTGCATCAACTTACAACCAAATCGTCAGTTACTTCTCTTCTAGCTAGATTTTCTGACATCACACATCTAGATTGTTAGTTGTTTCTTTGTAGAGTTTGTTAAGGTTTTTGTCATATAAATACCCCATTTCTATTCTATCAATTTCCGTCCCTATATAGATATACTGGTATACGTAGAAATTAGTTTGATATAGACGGAAGGAAGGAAGGAAGGAAGGAGTATTATTATGGCACAATTGCCACCCAAAATTCCTGCTATCGCCCAAAATTGGCCTTCCTTTCCTCACCAAACAATGTCCAATTATTTTTCAATCGCTGCTGCTGCTGCCACCATGGAGAACCATCAACCCTGTTGGGTTGATGACTTCTTGGATTTCACGTCTAGCAGACGTGGCTCCCACCGTCGCTCTGTTAGCGACTCCATCACTTTCATCGAGACGACCAACATGCCCTCCTTGGAGGAAGATCAATCCCATGCCCACCACCACCACCACAACAACAATACCAGCTGCAATAATAACCATTCCTCTTCCAATGCCTTGATTTCCGCTAATCTTGGGTTTGACAAGTTGGACGATGACCAGCTCATGTCCATGTTTTCCGACGACATATCCTTGTCTTTGCCGCCACCCTCCTCAAACCCCTCCTCCCCGTCCGACCAGAATAGCAACAATGACGAGAAACCATCAATGCCAACAGATCGACGCCGAGAAGAAGAAGAAAACATCGCGCAGCAACAAGCGGCGGTTGCCAAGACTGAGCCAGGAGAGGTGGAGAGCTCATGCAACCAAGAAACTCACCACCAGCCTCCTCCTCCCACATCTTCAAATAATGATGATACCGTCATGGATCCGAAGAGGGTGAAAAGGTGAATATTTATTAACGTGGGATAATTGATCCACCTACCTACTCATCAAATGTTTTAAACTTCTAGTACTTTAATTTTATAGGTTATTACAAGTCATAAAGAATTGCATGTGCACTAATACCAAGGAATTTCAATCTTAATTTGGTTATGTTTTTCTAATTCTCAGTGGCATATAACTAATTTTGTATAGGGAAATTATGGCTGTAAACTGATTCTGTTTTCATATTTAGCAGAATTTTGGCAAATCGGCAATCTGCACAAAGATCAAGAGTGAGGAAATTGCAATACATTTCAGAGCTTGAACGTAGCGTGACAACATTACAGGTATCTTAAAATTGTATACTCTTCAAGTAATGTTCATAATTAAAGTATTGCATAATTTTTTTGGGGTAGTACTTGACTCTCGACTCTTTACTTAATTCAAAAATTTAGACGGAAGTTTCAGCATTGTCGCCAAGAGTTGCATTTTTAGACCACCAACGGCTGATTCTCAACGTGGATAATAGTGCCTTAAAGCAAAGGATTGCCGCTTTGGCTCAAGACAAGATTTTCAAAGATGGTAAGAGCTCTCCTCGATCTCATTATTTCAAATTCAAAAAATCATAATTTGTGTTCCAATTCGATGTTAATTAGGAACATTATGATCGATTATGTTTTTGATCTGTGGGAGAATTACTGTTTCCATGAATGGAGACATGGGAGTTACATGTTTTAAGAAATTGTTAATGTGGTCCATTACACTGTAAATGCCATTAAATGATGAGTTTGTAACAAAATTAACTTGATTCTTTTTTATTTCTGAAGTGGGAATGTTTTCTTGCTAAACCATTTAATTTGGTTCCAAATTGCAGCCCATCAAGAGGCATTGAAGAAGGAAATAGACAGACTTAGGCAAGTGTATCACCATCAAAATCTCAAGAAGATGAACGGTAATAGCCATGCAGCAGGACCAGAAAAGTCACCAAACCACGAGACAATTCAGTGTTCGGACAATTAAGGAGCAGCTTCTAAGTTCTAACATGAATGATTTTTTTTTTTTTTTTAAAAAAGAGAGGTAGTGAGTGACCAGCAATGAGGGGCTGTGGTGCACTTCTGGTGCTAACCTGTGGCTTTCACGTGATGTGTCTCTCTTCGTGGGACCCCTGACAAACTTGCTCGGTTGGACCTAATGAAGAACACGTGGACTTCTAGGATAGGGTGGTGACAGTTTTTTTACTTAAAAAAAAAAATGGAAGTGGGCTAATGGCTTTTCTCACATCTTGGGGTTGGGTTGTTTTGATTTTTCTTACTGTTATTTTATTTTATTTTTTGTTTGGGTGTTAATTTTTCTTAATTTGTTTATGCTTTGAAAAATGACTTGAATTCTTTTTGTGGGACTAGAACTAGATATTGGGTTGGGTGTTTGGGATTTGGATGGCGTTTTGTATTGGGATGTATGAAAAGGGAAAGTGGTCAGGAATGGGCAGAGGTTAATAATGCTTTCTTTGCTTTCTGACATATTTTCCTTTTTCGTTTTTGTGAAAATGTAAAAATATTTCCTTTCCATTGGGAATTCAGTTGGATTTTTTTTTTTCCCTTTTATGAGCATCATCTAGCTGGAATTTTGGTTCTCAGAAAGTTGTCTTTTATACTCGCACCTGAACTTCATATAATTGTGAAAAAAAGAAGAACAAATTCTGTTATATCATGCACATCCATAATTTATTGTGAATCTATTAATTGCTAGCTAATCGGGGTTTAAACTTGAGGCATCTCAATGTTTTTCCACTTAATCAGCAACCTAGATTCATCACTTGTAATTGTTCCATGAATATATGTTAATTAGAGAATGAGTTTACCGTGTGATTTGATGATATTTTTGTAGGTTTCAGGTTCAAATCTTACTTTTTCCATTCTAATAAAATTGGATCGCATCTATTAAGAAAAAAAAAGGCTAAAAACTTTGCCACAACAATGTACTGTTCGTCCATTTTAATTGGGACAAATTTTGGTTAAATTGAAGCTACCAATGTAGAGTTATGTTTTATTTTATTGAGTTTTGTTGGAGATAAGTGTACAACAAAATTTTCTATCGAAACAATTCACAGATAAAAATAATAGCATGGTTCATAATGGATTTTAATCATTCACAACATGCTTAGTTAGATGTGATAGATCATGTAATATAAAGGTTTCTTATATTTTTATATTTGACTGTATGAGAGCATATTTAATGTTCTTTTTATATTAAGATTTTTTTTTTTTTACAATAAAGAGATTTGATCCAAATTCTATCTCCAATGCTCTCTTTATCATAATCTTTATCTTAAAATTGAGATACTGAGTGTCTTTGGCTTTCAAATAGTAGAGAGTTCAAATAATTCTTTATCTTATATTTCAATAATAAAAATTATTATTTCCTATGCCATCCAAATCTCTTCACCAATAGTCTCTCCGGGTTTTATGGATTTTGTCAAAATAAATAGTTAAAGTAGAGAGTAGCATTGAAGATGACATTGATCTTCAATCTATATAATTAATGATGCTCTTTATTTACATTAAAAATGCTAGTTTAAAGTAGAAAGCACCATAGAAGATGCTCTAATTTTAGAAAATTAAAATGCAATGGACAATTATAACGGTGATGATTCATTGCATTACAAATATGATATATAAAAGAAAAAACTATGTAATGAATCGTTACTTGATTAAGAGCAATCATTTAGGGATCTAATTGTAGATATTTTTCATAAAATACAAGGACCAAAAATACTTTCAAATAAGGACCATTATATTTTATATTTTTTATTACGTTATACAATTAATGACCTTATATTATATAAATTTACACCGTATCAAACATGCTGATAATTCACGTCATTTGTCTCATTTTTTCTTTCCTCAATTTACCGGGTATTTCATGATATCTCTACAAATTTTGTCTAGGATTGTTTTGTTCATTAGTCTACTACATATATGAACAAGTTACAGGTAGTTAAAGCCCATAGATTTTCAAACCTCGTTTAAGACAAAGCTGAGGTAGTTTTCTTGGGCTACAAAAATTAGGCTCAAATAACAAGTAGGCTTAGAAACCTAGTCCAACTTCAGATTACACAAACGGATAGCGAATCCCAATAAGATTTAGCTTTTGACCAGCAATCTCTCCACCAAAAGCCTGCAGGCCAGGCTTCTACTTTTTCTTTTTTCTCATCTTTTTCTCGTTAGGAGGTCAATTAAAACTTGTACCACATAATCCTGGATTCCTGTAGTTCTCTCCTTCTCTTAATTCCTTACATTTGAAGGGAACGACGGTTGATCTCGGATTATTACTATTGTAGGTATGCATATACCTTTAGCATCCAAAGAAAAAGAAAAAGAAATAGAAAAAGCTTGAGAGAGCTGTTGAGAAAAAGAAAAAGAACTAGAAAAAAAGAAAAGAAAGAACATTGTACTTTAAAAATAAAAATAAAAAATTCCTATATATGACTTCATTACAATGACAGCTAGTCCAAATATGGGGAAAGGAAAACTCATAGATAAGTTATGTGGTTATTACTGGTTGATTTAGCTTTTGTACACAAGTACTGCAAAAATTAAGAAATCGAAGAAATATGTTACAGACAGAGAAAATCATGATGCATATAACAAGTAGAAATAAGAAAATATTACAGATTCCTTATCTTAAACTTGAGAGAGCTGGTTTGGTTCTTGGCGTGGAGGAGAATTTCCAAGACTTTCAACATTGCTTACTCGTCTGCTGAATCTCTTGGTTTGGTAGCACCAGTGTTTGATAAGAGTCAACATAAACCCCCTAATGGTTGTATGTCTGAAAAAAGAATTAGCTATACAAAAAAAGTAAATTACGATAGCAATTGTTGATGTGCCCACAGTTATTATGAAGAGTGCCCGGAACCCATTGGGGCTAAGACTTGGATTTTCGTCTTCCTTGTCCTGGCAATGTTGAACTACTCCAATAAATTTGTTTTCCAGTTGTAGGAGTGTCCCATTTTCAGATACCTCCAGTAGAGCTTGATTAATACTTGCAAGCAATGGAGATCCTCGAGGAAAGGCCTGCAGATAACAAACCATGCATGGAAATTTATACATATTTATCACCAAGCTATATTTATATATACATTCTAATTTCTTTTCTTAGTTCAGCTTTCCTCCATTATCAACCATCAATCTAACTCAAGCTAGCTAGTTTGGTTCGGTCCCTTTCATCTGAAACAACTTAAGTTGCAAACATTATTCTTTAAGAAAGCAAGTAGCTAGGAGGAGATATTACGTACAAATCCAAACCCTCCGATGTTGAACGTTGGCCCAGCTTTCATAAATTTCTTGCAATATTTTGCGAGGAATATTTTGGCCAAAGGAGTTCCAATAAAGGCAGCAGCAATTTCTTTGTTCTTGAAGGCTTGAGCATATTCTTCTGCTGATCCATAATGTTTGACATTTTCTCCTGGGAAGCGTAAGACTTCTACCAGATACTTCTTCAAGAATGAACCCGTACAGAATCCAACCACTGCATTGCTTTTCAGCAGTTCCCCAACACTGGTTACGGTGGGTTCAAGCTTCTGGACCGTCAACATGCTGGTGAGGTTGGCTGTATATGTCTGTATGACAACTAGTGCAACAAACAACCATACCACCATTGTCATCCTTGATAGATTGCTATGCAATTTTCCACCTATATATGCACAAATAAATCATTTTATACAGCTACTTCGTTCCAATTGTTTCGCCATTGTATCCAATGTAACAGTTCTTCATATAAAAGTTCAAAAGAACTAAAGAAAAGAAAGTTTTTACCGTCTAAGGAGAAAAGAGTGTTGAAAGATAACCAAAGCATGATTCCTATCTGATGGAGCATGGAGCCTCTTAGTTCAGGATGGGCATGTCGCTCTATTAGCCAAACAACAAAACCATTGTATATGGTTATGACTGTTATTGAAGCCCACATGGATTTTGTAAAGGGTTTGATAAATGACCATGCTTTATTGCTTGATCGAGCAGGGACAATCAGCATCAATCCAGTTTCCGAATAGGGATGTGAGAACTCCACATGCTCATATCTGCTAGCTAATATTGCCACATCACCGACCACTGCATCAAATTTCTGACAACATGGACCAAGGGTTAGTGTGCAGATTATCGTGAACATCAAGAAACAGTAGATGATTTTACAAATTTATTCTTAATTACTCCACCAAAAATAACAGGCTTTATACTTATGAGGCTAGTGAATCCTTCCTTGAGCTAAGCTATAATGTCTCTGGTGCAAAGTGCTTTATGAAACAGCAAGTTCGCACCTTACCTTCAAACGAATTTGATCTACTAGATTGTCGTAAGAGATCTCATTGAAGGCGACAAACTCGTATGGCAAATAGAATGGCAAGCGATCTACAGTGGCTTTGAAGACCTCAATTGCAAGGCCGTCAAAAGAAGTTTCGTTTTGTGATTGATGGTACACATTCACGTACTCCTTGTAACCTGATCTTGCCGGCACACCAACCTGCAGTGGCTTGGCTCTTGTAGGTTCAGTCCATCCTCTAGGAGTGTACCTAGGCCCCCCTGGCCAAAGAACTTGCTCCATATCATTCATAGAAGGGTTACAAGTAGTATTTTCACCAATAGTCTCTGAGAAGCCTAATTCACTTGACCAAAACCCGAGCTCCCTGTAACTCTTTCCCATCACATTGATGATCTGAAATATCTGCGCTGGAGCCATCTTGTGATTTTTGAATTGAACTTTTCCTGACAGGCCATGAAAGTCAATTTGCAAAACTTTTTGGAGTAATTCTTGATTCCTCCCACTACCTCCTTTCAATGCTAGGGCTATTGTCCAGATAGCATCATAGGCCTGCACCGCATAAATCCCAGGCTCATTGTTTTCCTCTTCAGGATTTTCTCTTCTAAACCTTTTACGAAATCTTTGATTAAAATCCCGAAAACGTTGTCCTGTTTCTGAGAAGTAGCTCTTGACTCCCACTATTCCTTGCATTGAGGAGATGACGGAGGCATCGATGGAATGGACAAGGCTTGTGATGTGATGTGTAGTGATCCAAACATAGTCTTTTTCCATCATTTTCATTTCCTTCGCCCTCTCAAATAGACGCACTGCCAGTGGCAATGACGAATGAACAACAAAGACTCTACACTGCTCTCTTCGAAGATTTTCAAGCTCTCTGGATAGTGAATCCAAAGAAGAGAAAGAAGAGAGGCCTATGGATTGGCTAATTTCTGCACCTACTTCTCTCAGGGCAGCATGGAGAGATGGCATGACTCCATTCGTCCAAGAACCTACATCCTCGTGTATTACAGCGACCTGATGCCAATTCCACGACTGTACAATAGCAGCTACGGCTCTCATTTGTGCAAATTTGTCGTGTGAAGCTCCAAGTAGAAACGGCCACCTCTCTGTTGCCCATTCTGGAGTTGTGTCCGCAAAAGAAAAAATGGGAACTTGGTTTTTGGTGCTGATATCAGCAACCAATGCGGTCTCTTCCCATGTTTGCGGTCCTAGAATGGCCTGTACTTGTTGTGTGTTGATAAGATCCATAGCTGTATATGCAAATCCATATGGCTATATGAGCTGCTTATATGATGTTCCACATTTATTTTAAAAGCAAATATTTTCTAATGTAAACATAGAGATGAAAAGGAAGGAAGCTTTATTTTTTTATACATGATGGACTAGTTCTGTAACCCTTTTTCTTTTTCTTTTTTTTTTGATCCGCAGATTTGCAATTTACTAATTGTACTATATCTTAATAAAGCTCGCATTGATCAATATGACTTGAATTTGCGTTACCTAACCTGATCAGGTAAACTGGTTTCGAGTTTTCTTAAATAGTCTCCAAGTCAAATTTGGATGTATATGTTTACCACCATTTTTTTCAAGGCAGATCTAAAGAATATCCCCTACCTAACTATATAGATAGCTTTAATTTCATCTTCAAACAGTATTTTATATCAATTTAATCTTTAAAATTTCAGAGAATTCCCAATTAAAGACTCGATTTATCTATATTTCCATCTAAATTACAGTTTTTTTTTTTAATAATAAATAACATGATTTTGACAGAAATCTAATTAATTGCAATTAAAATAATTTAAAAGTAAAATTAATATAAAAATAGTTCACTTTGCTTGCAGGACAAGAGGAAAATGTGATGTATTTATATAAATTGATATGATATGATGGAACCTCATGAGTCTAATAATATCTTGGAGAATTTTCAAAATTCAAATATTATTTTCTAATATATATATATATATATATATATATATTTCAATTCCTTTTTTTTTTTTTTTTTTCTGTTTATGGTTGTTACTATTAAAAAAGAACAAAAAGGATCTAATTACAAATAGATTTAAAAACATAAGGACTAATCAATTATTTTTTGAAATTAGAAGGACTATTTAATTTGTTTTGAAAACTAGAGGGACTAATCTGTAATTTACTTCATCGAAATGGGTCTGATTTTGATAGAAATTCATAAAAGTATGATGATTGCCCTTGATCATCGGGAGTCCTACATTGTACAATTTCTAATTAAATAGAAGAGTATAAAATTATATATCTTCAACAGTACTGCTTGATCTATATTTTCCTTCTCACTATTAATTATTAGCCCAAACACAATTTTGGCATAGAGATATGTTTCACAAGCTTATATGTTAGTTTCTGTTTAACATACAGAGAGATAAAATGGCAACACAAACGAACCTGCAAGTGCTGCTCGGAGAGGTTTCCTTTGATCGGAGTCTTTTACGTGCAGAATCAAAGTTTGACTTTGGTAATGATACAAATCCTCCTTTGCAATTTCCATTGCTACTATTTCTTCTTTACCAATACGGGAGCTTGTGTCCACAATGGCCCCAATGACCCCATTAACATGGTTGTTGCCCTTTCTCCCACTGCTTCGATCATGAGCTGCTGTACTACTACTTCTGCTACTTGGTGTTAATAATAACACTACGGCCAATAATGAGAGCACAAAATGAACAACAGCCATTTCATTTGTTCAAGAATATTATTATTGGCAAACTAGAAGTACTAATGCTTCAGCGTTAAACATATATATATCTATATGCCAAGAATTCTCTACTTTCTTTCTTTTCCATTATTCGGTCAACTGTAAGATTTTTCTCTTCTTTATAATTTTCCGAACTCCTGCTCTTGTCAAAGTCTGCTCAGAAAATATATAAAAAGTCAAGCATCAACTATATATATATATATATATATATCCCTCCGGGTAGAAGACATTAATATTTTTGAAGGAGCACTGGAATAAACTTGGAGTATAGCTAGGGAATATATAATGTAGAATGAGATATGTATAAAAATTCAAATAAAATAGTACACACAGTGGGAAAAAAAAATTGTATAAAAGAATATTGACTTGATCACGGGAGGAGTGATCAGAAATTCATCTCCGATTTAGTCTTGCATTTACAGGACTTTAGACCAAGTCAAAGGCATAATAAACAAGTAGGATACACGAAGCATAAATTAATGCTTAATTAACCGAATAATTTAGTTTTGATTAAGAAACTCTTACAAGTGCTCTCAAGCAATTGTACACAAATTGTTTTTCGAATTGTGAATTTTTTAGTGAAAAAAAAAAGGGTATCAATTTCCTTTATTGGACTGGATATCATGCACCTAGAAATTTGGTAAGGTATTAGGAAACTCCGTTATACTTTCCTTGCAATTAAGTGCAGCCTTCATGCTGCTTGAATCATTCAAGACGGCTTGAATTCTAATATCACCCTTTGTACCTGACATCCTACGTACCACACAATTTTGCTCAATTTGCTTCTTTTTTTTTTCCAAAAAAGAAAAAAAGGATAGATTCCATTCTTTTGTTATTTCTTTTTAATTATCACAATTTTTTTTAAAAATATATATACATTTCTTTTTCCATATTAAAAGGAAAGGTCAAATATAGTAGAATACTATAAATTATACTGCCAGTCCCGTCCTAAGTCTATACGCGTCGATCCAGAGCATATCTTTGTACTGAAATGTTCTTGAAGTTGGATTCTTGACGTTAGAATCTTGACTCAACCTAGATTCTTGCTCTAAAGGTTGGAATTCAATGATAACTCTATATGCGTTTGTTATTTACCACAGCTTGACCAATGCGTTGATGAAAAATTGTCCTTAATTTGATCCTTTTTTCTTTGAGCCTTGAGCCTTGAGCCATGCATGTGTCCGTTGAATGAACGTGCTTCGGCACTAGTGGTCTTTGTTCTGTTTGATTTACGTGTTTTTTGGTAGAGGATTCATTGGTGGAGTACTTTTTTGCATTTTGAAGAAAAATTGGACTTCAACAACCTATTTGGAAGAAAATTGAACTTAATTGGGGTAATTATGGATGCTTTTAATTAAGTGGTACGTGGCTTATCAAAGATTAGGGATTATTACTCAAATTTAGGGTTTATTAGAAATTGACCTTAAGGGGCAATGCTTCTGTTGTCAATATCTCTGGGAAGATAGCAAATTATGATTCTAGGTAGCGAACGAATGGTTTGTTTGGAAGAACGAGTGAAAAGTTAGGATTAGATTTATATGCATATTTTTAAGGATTTTTTTTTGAAATTTAATTTATTTACTTGGACATACACTACAAAAAAAAAAAAGCCAATTAGCGGTAGATTATTCCGTCGCTAATCGTTCTAAATTCGTCGCTAATTGCCATTAGCAACGGACCATAGATGGACAACTTGTCCGTCGTTATTTTGCTCGTCGCTAATTTTTAGTGAGAAAAAAATCCATTCCATCGCTAAATTAGCGACGGAATTTTTGTCGCTAATCCTTCACTCGTTTTCATCGTAGAACTGTCGTGGCTTCCATCACTATTCCATTGTTATATTTTCAAAAAAATAAATATTTTTTCATTTTATTTTGGTTTTTTAAAAATTATTAATATTGTATATAATATTTAATAATTAATATTAGATGTAATAGTAAACAATTAAAAGTAATAATGTATAGATTTAAAATAAATTAATTTTAACGAGTAACATTCGGTAGTACGTTCGGTAAAATAAAATAAAGTTACTAAATGTTTATTTTATCACTCATCCTCACTCATCCCGCTTGTCTAATTCCATATCGTCCTTCGTTATTGTGTGGAGGGCTCGACGGGAGGATCGGGTTGAGGTCGAAGGGGAGGTCGTATGTAAGGAACGGTAGATTGATAATTGGTCGACGGATTTATAAGCAACCAATAAATTAAAAATTTCTTAAGAAATAATCAACAAAATTTAACTAAAGTACATACAAAATTATATATTTTAAAAATTAACTTAAAACAAACAACTAAAAAAATTCACCTAATAATTAACACAAATAATTAATTAATTAAAATAACAACTAAAGATTAAATAATTAAATTTTAATCTTAAAAATAAATAAATTAACAATAAATCAACCTTAACTAAATTACTTTAAAATTACATTAATAAAATTAAACCTAAAAAATTAACATAATTAAAAATTTTTAGGTTAAAATTAACCTAAAAATTAACATAATTAAAAAATAACACTTAACAAAATTAATCTAACAATTAAGAAAATTAAATAAACAATTAAAAAATTTACACTAATAATTAACAAATAAATTAACATAATAATAAAATTAATAACATTCAAACAATTAATCAACTAACAAATAACAAAATTAAACTAAAAGTTTATAACATGCATTTAATTTTTTTTAAAAAGAGTTAGAGAGAGAAAAGTTTACCAAAGAGATCAAGGAGAGAGAGTAGAGATTTCGTTGGATTTTGAGGGAAAAAGATGCATCTCACCGAGTTGAATGGTTTGGGGAGTCACTTGGTGGCAAGGCATGGCGTGGGTGATGATTTTTTGGCCGACGATGGATTGTTGGTGGAGGAGAGAGGGGACTAAATGGGAAAGAAGAAGAGAAACTGGGTATTTATAGGCTCGGAGATTAGCAATCGAATTGCCAATTTGTCGCTAATTTGAAGCTGTGTTGATGAAAAAATTTCCACCTAAAATTTCAAAATAGCAACAGATTTTAATCCGTCCCTATTTTGAACGTAAAATTAGCGATGGATTTCATAATGCATCACTAATTGGCGATTTTGGTGAAAAAATTCTCATGAAATCGCACAAAGTAGCAACGGATTTTCAAATTCATCGCTATCTTTGGTTTCAAATTAGCGACGGATCACTATTCTATCACTAATTTAAACCCTAAAAGGTAACCCATTATCTTTAATTTAGCGACGGAATAAATCTATTGCTATTTATTGATTGAAAATGGTGTTTTTTTTCACCCCGTAATTTTATGACGGAATTAATTCCATCGTTGAGTTTCCTCGATATTCCGTTGCTAATTTGTCACAAAAATACCTTTTTCTCGCTCGTCGTTAATTTATCTCTAATTTGAGATAGAATAGTATCCGTCGCTAATTGTCAATTTTCTTGTAGTGATACCGTATGTGCTTTTGATTGAGAATTATTATTTATTTGTATGTAATTATAAAACGACTAAGTAGTTGAGAACGAGTACGTCTTTTTATTATTTTTATTTTTTTAAGCATTGCATGAAGATAAATATAGGTGACATGATCACGGATGCAAAGTGGCCATCAATTGTAATTCATGTTTTTTTTTTTTGTGTATTCAATATTCATACTCCTACCTATAAAATTTCACAACGACACTTTACTCCTTTGAGGTTGTTCTAAGTCTAAATTTAGGAGTTGTTTGAACAATACATGAAATACGTTTTAAGCACTCGCTACTTAATTAAGCACAAATAAGAACTTATGACTCCAAAACAAAAAAAGAAATTATTTTTATTTCTATTTAAATTTACTTAAGGACTACTACTTAATTAAGCACTAATAAGAGAAACATAAAATAAAAGTGCGGACCAAGAAAATCTCCAACAAAACTAGACAATATAAAGATATATTTGTTTATGAAAATCCCACATAAATACGGGGCGGTAGCTTGTTTTCTTGTACGCATCATAATATTATCCCATGTGGAAGGTTTAAAGGAATTTCGTTTTGATTTTTTTTTTTAATTTTTGTTTAGAATAAATATGGATAAATTATCAACAAAAAAAAAAAAAACACAATGTAGTTAGATGGCGAAAACACTTTACTCTCATATTTTTTTGAAATTACACTTTACATCATTTGGTTTTAATATTTGTTTTAGAAAACACCCTACATTATAATTTCGTTCTCAATGGAAAATTTTTAAGTAAAAAAAAAAATCCAAATTATTATAAGTTTTTTACATGAACATTATATCACATCTTTATTCTCTTTATATTTAGTTTATTTGCTATGTTCTATGTCTTATTATGATAATCTATGCTCATATTCGAGTGAAAGACATAAACTAGGATTTCAAAATAATTGTGCTTAAATGTTAGAGAATTCCAACCCTTTTGAACTTCTTGTAGGTTTTGCGAAGTCTTAAAGTTGGATTTAGAAAAAAGTGATATCTATAAACTTTGTAGAGGACATCTCAAGCTTTTTAGAATGATACAATAGGTCAAAATCCAAGTTCGATTATGCCTCTAAACAATATTTCATATTCTAGGTTAGAAAGTTGACCCAAATCCTATTTGAAGTCCAAATCAATTATGGAATTTAATCTATATCTAGATTTTTTTCAAAACACTAATTAATGCAAGGCTAAGCCAATGGAATACTTGAAAGGAATACCTATAACTCTTATGAAGGTTCTGATTCTAAAATAGATTGGTCTCATGGAGGAATTCAACTGTAAAGACGAATCCTAAGGTTGGACATATAGGTTGAGTCAATGTTAGTATTTAGCTCATAACCAAAGTTGTGGATCTCTAATTGATGCAATACGTAATGTGCTTGGAAAGATAAGAAATAGGGCTACAAATTTTATGAATAAATGAAACTCTAATTTGGCATGTATCTAGTCAATTTAAGCTGATTGTTAAAGATTCATAAGCTTAATTAGCTAGGAACACGAGATGAAGCAATAAAGACACACGGACAGCGAGTTGGGGACACGAGATGAAGCAAAAAAATCACATAAGAAGTAGCTAGGGATGCAAGATAAAGCAAAAAAAGACATAAGACAAAGTACAAATGGCATGATCGTGTGCCTAAGTCAAGCAAACCATGTGCTACTAGTTGTTCAAGGCTCTAAACTATGTAAATCCAAAGAGCAAGTCTGTCTACCACAACAAACAAACCATTTGTTCTTGTGAGGTGCACGTGTGTGTGTTGTAACCCTATCTTTTAACTATAAATATAGGTTTCATATTGATTCATCTTTTCATCCCAACGACCACACCACTTTTGTAAACAAAACCTTACAACTCTAAGAAACCTTTTCTTGGTTGAAGGAAAGTTCAAGCCTTTGGTAAAATTGTTATAAGGTCTAAAAGGGTTTTTATCTTTAATCCTAATCTTTTGAGTATTTTATGTTTTTTTATATAGTATATGAATATGATTGTATGGTTGATTGATTAGAATGTACGTTAGTTGATTAATCATTATCATCTATTGCTAACTAAGTATTCAAGTTCGGAATTACTTATCTAAACTTGCTTATGGTAGCAACTAGGGGCTAATGATTATAAATGGGTTTTCTTTCAATCCTTTGAAAAACATAAAACTAGATTAAATTCTTTTAACATCTAGGAGGATTTTTTAGCTTCATCTATCTTTCTATTATTTAATATTGTTATTGGATTAAATCTAGATAGCATCTACTAGATTGTTCAATAACTAGGGATTAATCAAATTATTAAGAAAAGATTGAGGATGTTGTTATCTTACGGTGAATATTTATAATAAGAATAGATTAACATTTGAATCGATGATCAACGATTGAACCAAAAGTCAAAACAAGCCTTCAACCAAGACTTCTATTATTATTGTTTATCATTTTGCTTAGTTTTGATTTTTCCTACTCCTTGCAACAAAAAAACCCTCTTTTCCGTTACTTCACTTTGAAACAATCGAAGAAAAGGACACCGATTGAACCAAGTCCCCATAGGATCAACCCCGACTTGCCCTAACCGTAGTTTGCAATTGGGTCTAGTGAGGAGAAAAAAAATAATCAAATTTATCAACAATGTGACACATCATCAAATTTTAGCACCATTTTTAGGGAATTACATTCAAATTGATTATTTTTTGACATTCGACTCGTTTCAAAGGTGATATCAAGCTAACGACATTAAACAAAAGTGCTTATTGAGAGATAACTTAATAAATTTATTTCAAATTTTATTGTTTCACTATTTTTTATTGATGTTTAAGATAGTTTTTTTCCTCCAAATTCTCTCCATGCTTAACTTGATTATGAGAATGTTTGTAGGTTAGATACTCTTAAGCTTTATAAGAAGGAGAAAAGATGGGAAGCCACGTGGGTGGAAAGGGAGAGCATGGCTTGTGCACATCAATAGGCACACTCGCGTGTATATGCATTGTTTTTTAAAGTTTAAATCAAAAGAGAGGAATCACAAGGAGAAAAGAAATACATGACTTGCCTATAAAAAAGGCATGCCCGTATGGTTTTGTCTTTGTCTTGCACTTCTAAGATAGAAGAAAAGAGGCACATGCGAAACATGACATAGGAGTTGTGCAACATATCCATACATACTTGTATGTCCCATGCTCGCCACTTCAACTTCCAAGGAAAGACAATGGCATGGGCGGAATAACTATACACTAGTTGTGTAGCATAAGAGGCACGAGCATATGTCTCTAGCTACCTTTCATCCACCACCTCTCTTTTGAGTGCTGCAATTCAAATTTGATCTCTTACCCTTACTCTTTATATTTTACATGCCTATGATCAATTTTATGATTACATTGAGGACAATGTAAAATTTAAGTGTGAGGAAAGGATTTAAGAGTGTTTGTAATTATTTTTGTGTTTGTGATTATTTATTTATTTGTGTTTGATTTTTAGGTTATGTATCTTAAAAAAATTGGAAGAAATGAATGCCATGGTTTAGGATGATATCCTTTTTACTTGATGATTGATGAAGAGTTTTAACAAGATCCCATGAGAAAGTTGAGATTGTTTTGAACATTATTTTTATAAAAGTTCGTACATGCTAGAAAACTTTACATGTCTTTATGATTAAGCATGATTTGTGAGGTGATGCTTATTTTGAATTATCATTTTAAACTAGACCTAAGTATGGTTTAAGTAAACAAGATTTTTTTAACTATTATTAGAATTGGAGAAAGAAAAGAAAAAAAGGATTTTAATTGGAAAATTTGGCCTTATTAAGTAAAAATTTAATCCAATGTTTTAAGTTGCTTAGTAACTAGAGGTATTCACTACCAATGTTTACTTTTATGTCAAACGACAATTTAAATTATGAGTATGTAAAATACTCTAAGTTTATGATTTGTTGAGTAACCGGTTATTTTCATCATAAATTTTAATTATCGAGTGAAAAAACAAGTGATTCCTTAAGGAAAAATGATGAGAGGCCTTAAAAAAGTGGAGAGCTAAAGTAAGAAAAATGTTAAGTAAAAGAAAATATCAATTTATTACTTTTACTTGTAATGGTGGAAAGGAGTAAGGGAAATATAAGTATTGCATGCTTAATCGGTTATAATGATGCATAAATCAATTTATAATCATGGATGGATATGAGAATAATAGTTTAAACATGATTGATTTAACTATTTGATTTTGTTGGATTTTGAATTAAGAATTAATTTTTGAAGGATAATCATATTGGCATGACTTTCATTTAAGATTTTATAGGTATATCTTCTAAAAACTCTCACGAGACACTACTCATTCACTAGGGATAACCTAAAGATTTAAAGGCTTATTGCATACATTAAATATAATCATGATTCCTATGAAAGTGAGTTAGGCTTTTGTTTTATTTATTTTTCTCGAGGACTAGCAAAAGCTAAGTGTGGAGGAATTTGATAGAAACATTATATTATATCTTTATAACCTAAGTGTGGAGGAATTTGATAGAAACATTATATTACATCTTTATTCTCTTTATATTTAGTTTATTTGCTACATTTTTTCTTATTGTGATAATCTATGCTCATATTTATGTGAAAGACATAAACTAGGGTTTTAGAATAATTGTGCTTAAAAGTTAGAGAATTCCAACATGATTAACTTAGAGCTTCCAAACTTCTCATAAGTTTTTCGAAGTCTTAAATTTAGATTTGGAATAAGAGGTCTTCAAAGACTTTGTAGAGGACATATCATCTTTCTTGAATGATATAGTGGGTCAAAACCCAAGTTTGTTTATGTCTCTAAAATGATATTTTATATTCGATCTAAAAAGTCGACTCGAATCCTATTCGGAGTCCAAATTAGTTATGGAATTTAATCCATATCTAGAGTTTTAAAACTCCAATTGATGTACGACCAAGCCTATTAAATACTTTAGAGTCATACCTATAATTATTATGAGGTCTTCGAGTCCAAAATAGGTCGGTCTCATTGAGGAATTCAGTCGTAAAGTGGAATCATAAGGCTTGGCTAATAGGTTAAGTCAATCTTAGGATTTAGCTCATAACTGAAGTCTGTGTATCTACAATTAATGTAAGAATTAATGTGTTAGAAAGATAAGGAATTGGTCTACAACTTTTATGAAGAAAGAAAACTTGAATTCGACATGTATCAAGTCTATTCAAGCTAATTGTTAAAGATCTACAAGCTTAATCGAGTTAGGGACAAGGCTTAAAGCAAGAAAGACACGTAAGCAACAACTAGGGACATGAGATGAAGCAAAAAAAAAAAAAAAAAAACCACATAGGCAATAGCTAAGGACATGAGATAAAACAAAAAAACCCACATAGGTAGTAGCTAGGGACACGAGATGAAGTAAAAAAAGATATGAGATGAAGTGCAAATGACATACAATTGTGTGCCTAAGTCAAGCAAGTCGTGTGCCACTAGTTGTTCAAGGGTCTAAACCGTGTAAATCCAAAGAGCAAGTTGTGTGTCATTATAAACAAATCATGTGTCCTTGTGAGGTGGCTATGTGTGTGTTGTGACCTTATCTCTTAGCTATAAATAGAAAAGTTAGGGTTTTATATTGATTCATCTTTTCATTCCAATAGCCATGTCACTTTTTTAAACAAAACCTTGCAACTCTAAAAAACCCTTTCTCGGTTTAAGGAAAGTCGAAACCTTTGGTAAACTTGTTATGAGATCTAAAAGATTTTTATCTCTAATCCTATTATTTTGAATATTTTATGTTTTTCTATGTTATATGAATATGGTTTTATAATTAATTGATTAGAATGCCCACTAGTTGATTAATTATTATAATATATTACTAGCTAAGTATTCAAGTCCGTAATTGCTTATCTAAAATTAATTGTAGTAGCAACTAGGGGTTAATGATTATAAATGAGATTTTATTTAATCTCTTGAAAAGACATAAAACTAGATTAAATTCTTCTAGCATCTAGAAGAGTTGTTTAGCTTTATCTATCTTTCTATTATTTAAAGTTATTGTTAGATTAAATCTAGATAGCATATATTAGGTTGTTCAATAATTAAGGATTAATTAAATAACGTCTATTTGATTAATGAATCACTAAGGAAAGAT
Source organism: Dovyalis caffra (assembly GCA_963924115.1). Taxonomy (NCBI): domain Eukaryota; kingdom Viridiplantae; phylum Streptophyta; class Magnoliopsida; order Malpighiales; family Salicaceae; genus Dovyalis; species Dovyalis caffra. The sequence goes on from CAWUPB010001184.1 coordinate 218,789, forward strand.
TAGAGATAGCATACATGTTGTTATCTTATAGTAAATCTTCATAATAAGAATTGATTAATATTTGAATCGATGATCAATGATAGAACCAAAAGTGGAAACAATCCTTTAACCAACGCTTCTATTATTATTGTTTATCTTTTTGCTTAGTTTTGATTTTCCTTATTCCTTGCCAAAAAAAAAAAAAGAAACCTTTCCCGTACTCCACTTTGAAGCAATCGAAGAAAAAGAACATTGATTAAACCATATCTCCATGCGATCAACCCCGACTTGCCCCAACTATATTTTGTAATTAGGTCTAGAGAGGAGAAATAAAAATAATCAAATTTACTAGTGGTGCGACACGTTGTCGGTTTTATATTATTTTTTTAACGACCACAATGCTTTTTGGAAACATTTCTATCTAAAAAAGAAAAAAAAATCATTTCAAATGAAAATATGGCCATCAATGACCTTTTCTTTGGGTCTATATTGTTGACGAGGTTATAGGAACAAGCGAGGAAATGAGTCATCACCCGACTAATCGAGAAAAATTAAAAAACCATAAAAAAGCTGATCCGAATAGATATCTAGATAAGGGGTCGGTTATATATGGAAAAGATATAACATCATCGCCATCCCATCCTACATGAGGTAGATTGCATTATTTGTATGTGAAAATAAAAGTGTATTTTTATTATGTTATGTTTCTATGCCTATTTGAGTAAATTTATTTCATCAAAATGGAATAATAGAGTGATTTGAGGTTTAGGTCGATGCAAGACCATACCCATACTCAAAAAAGGGAAAAATAGATAAGAATTAGAATTTTAGCTAAAACACTAGTCATTCCAAACCTATATTGGAAAAAAAATGTCTCTTCAAATTACGAGCACATATCAATATAATTAAAAATTTACCAATGACTTTGTCTATATAAATAAGAAGTCACTCGATAATTTTGGTTCACACAAGTAAAAGGATGAGGGGTCATTGGTGACTCCATTCACGCAAGTGGGATGCCACCAACAACATAAAAAAGAAACATTTAAATGAAATAAAACTAGCAAGTTCTTTGTGATCGTAACCTATAAAAGAAATCATTAAAAGAAAATGACAAGTCCTTTATGAGTGCTGCCCATAATGAAGATGTTTTGTCGAATAAAAGTGACGAGGCTCTTAGGACTCAAATCGGTAAAATAATTATTTGGAAAGAAAAACCGAGTTTCTTGTGATCAGCAGTGACCCATAGCGAGAGATATTCTATCGGATAAAAATGGCAAGTTTCTTATGACTCAAGCTCATAAAAAATTATTTAAAAAAATGATAAGTCTCTTGTGATCGTAGCTTGTAACAAGGATGTTTTGTTAGAATAAAAGGGATGAGTCTTTTATAAATCAAGCATATAAAAGAAACCATTTGGAAAGAAAATAACGAGTCCCTTGTGACTACAATCTGTAACGGAGATTTTCTATAAGAATAAAAATAACAAGTCTTTTGTGATTCAAGCCTATAAAAGAAATCATTTGAAAAGAAAATGGTGAGTTTCTTGTGACTACAATCCATAACGGAGATGTTATGTCGGAATAAAAATGACAAGTCTCTTATGACTTAAGCTCATAAAAGAAATCATTTGGAAAGCAAATGATGAGTCCTTTATGATCGTAGCCCATAATAGAGATGTTCTATCGAATAAAAGTGATCGAGTCTCTTATAACTTAAGCCTATAAAAAAATCATTTGAAAAGAAAATGGCAAGTCCCTTAGGATTGCAACCTATGATAAAAATCATTTGGTAGCAAAAGACTTAGAAGCCATTGGCAACTTTGACCATATAGATGGGAAGCCACTAACGAGTCTCATTTCGAATAAGCAAAAAAGGTAATATGACTTTGAAACCACTAGTGATTTTATCACATAAATGGAAAGCCATTGATATAACTTCATTTCAACAATAAAAAATTAGATAAAAATGGTTCAAGAGCAACCGATAGCTTCGTTCAAATAGTTAAGAAGCTATCGATAGCTTTATTTTGAACAAGCAAAAAACATGCAATATGACTTTAAAACCACTATCGGCTTTTTCACCTAAATGAGATGTCATCGACGAACTTCATTTAAAAAATCAAAAAATTAGATAAAAATGGTTTGGGCATATATATTATGCATTCAACACATCACAACCACACATACCAAATCACAAGCACAAACAAAAGCATAACGTAAATATGAAAACATCATGATCAACATTTATCTCGGATCCATTATTGAAATTAAATCTAATCCGAGTCCTCTCAACTCCATCATAAAGCATTGATCACTAACTTTATTTTGCCTCAAAATGCTCGGGGTCCCCAACCCTTTGGACTTCAAGTTTTATCAATAAACACAATTAAAAAAATATTCATCTCATTCATTTCGAAACAATGAAACAATAGATAAAATATGATAGTTTTCATTTATGATTTAAAATGATACAAGTATTTTAGAATTATTGCCCAAAATATTTTGAAAGGTTTTGAATTTTTTCAAATGTCCGATTTGAGTTCGGTTCTACTCTTTTCATCTCCGATGAGAATTGATTGTTTAGTTAGTTGAGAAAAAGCCTAGCTACTTGTTGTAAAAGTTACTCGCTATTGTCAAAGTTACTATTGTTGTCAAAGTTACTCGTAGTTTATTTAAATTATTGCTACTCGTCAAAGTTACAACAACTTGTCAAAGTTACTATCATTACTAAAGTTACTACTTGTTGAGGGGGACTTGGTAGCAATAGGGTTACTACCTACAATATCATGTTGTTTTTGCTAGAAATAAAACAAAGAGTGTAATTTAAAATATCATGTTGTTTCTTCCAAACTCAAAAATCAATCAAACAAATGTTTTTTTTATTTATGTTTTTTTTATCCAAAAATTAATTCTAGTTCCTATTTATCGCTAGCATAAATCAACCTACATATTTTGCATATTTTTGGTTTTATTACGTCTAAAACTTGAGGCTAGAATTGGTTAGGTTTTGGCCTAGGAATGGGTAAAGAATATTGTTGCAGCCATGCCAAAGTGAGGGAAAAGATGTTGGAGTCAAAAGGGAGGAAAAATGGTGGTTTGTGACTACTCAACCATACCTGCCATGGGTTGGAGATAAGCTAGAGGTCATGTCTTGTTTACTACCGTAGGGAGAGAGGAAAATGGTGGTTTGTGGCGAGTTGGCATGATTGTCTTGATTAGAGGAGATGAAAATGGTGGAGGAAAGGCTGGTATGCTTCGGCTAAGGTGGGTGACGGTGTCGTTGTTGGATGAAATAGGAGGAGGAAAAATACTTTAGGTTATAGGAAAAAGGGATTGTTTCGATTGTGAAGGAGATGAAATGGAGGCTTGTGGTGGTTATGATTCATGGCCGAAATGGAGGCTTGGGATGGAAGAGGTTTTGGTTGAAATAGAGGCTTAGAATGAATGAGGTTTTAGCTAAAATGAAGGCTTAGGATGGAAGAGGACCGTGGCCGTGACTTTGTGAGGATTTGGTCAAGGAGAAAAATGGAGGAGAGAGTCATGACTTTGTGTGGGGAAGCCAAGTTTTGGCTACAATAAAAGATAAATAGTGGTTGCCAAGTTTTGGAGAAGGCCGATGAATAGTATTTCTAATGGATGGTGGAGGAAGGTGGTGTTTAGGAGGAGGGGAGTTTGGTCAAGTGGAGAGGGAGGAGGAGGTTCGGTCAAAAAATGGACGGGGATAGTTCGACTATATGATTTTGGGGAGAAGATAAATAGTAACCGGGTATAAAAAATGAGAAAATGTGGTTATTTATAGGGAATTAAGATTTTTAGGTAAAGGTTAACTTTGGTCCATGATTTCTCCTAAATCATTAATTTAAGTGTAATTTTTATTGTTTAAAATTCAATAGCATCCCTAAATTATAATTAATCGGGATCGCTTTTTTTAAATTTCTTCTAGTTGTATCCTTTCTTTCTTTTATTTAAGGATTTAGGCTTTTTAATTATACTTGTCCTTAAATTTTGTTCTTTTTAATTAGACCCTTAAAACTAATTTTAGTAACTTATTTTTAAATGATTATTTCCTTTTTCTTTATGATTTCTTTTGTTTTTCTAATAATTTTAAAAAAATAAATAGGGGATAAAAAATTATGTAATAACAATTGTCTTCTTTTATAATGCTTTTGTCGCAAAATCATTAAAAGACCATTCTTTGACTTTACGTAGAAATTTTTATAGAGAGCATAAGAAAAAAGAGAACAATAAAGCACGACCTAAAAAGCACACCTCATTCTTTTGGTCTATTATCTAGGGTGATCGATTCCTTGTAAGTGGTGTAAATGAATGGAACAAAGAGGGTGTCATTGATTGTGCATTCATGACTTGCAAGTTATACCTTTTTTTTCTTAGAAATATAAATCTTAACCATCTAAACCACACTTTCTCTTTTCTCTCTAGTGTCATATTTCTTTTTAGAATTGAAGAGCAAGGCTTATTGCTTTCTTTAAGGCTGGCTTATCGATTCATTGTGTTGTGGTTGTTCTTTAGGGGCCATCGGATCATGCCATCACCCTTTGATCAATGTTTAATGATGAGGTGATTTTTTCTTTTCAAGCTTTGTCAAGGTTTTTGTTTATAAAAATTTCTTTTGACTTCATCGGATCGTCTATAATGGCCCACGATTTTCTTTCCCCTAGAATCTTGATTTGAAAGATCTTATCGAGATACAAGCTTTGATAAATCTCCTTATCATGGCATTCTTTAATATTTTGTATTGTTTATCATATTTTATAGATAATACTAATACATTACCATGTAGAGGATCAAAGAAGGGGTTTTTAGAGATAATACTGATCACATTTGAAAAAGCAATTTTTGAAAAGGGCGATAAATCAAATATTTGATAATTGGATGCAATAAAAAAATAAGTAGTAGAAGAAAAGGCTAATACATAAAATTAGCTCAAATTTTAATAAATATTTTATCATTTTGAATAAAAAAAGTTATAATTCATTTGTAATACTTCTTCACGATATCCGAATTCACTAGTTTGGTAGTTCGTTACCATTTATGTTTTTCGGAATGGGAGCTTCATCAAAAAATGATTTCGTTTCCACATATGGACGTTTATAATTTGACACTCATTTACTTTGATCTACCCTTAGTATTTGTAGACCTTTTTTTAGCATGTGTCTTCCCTCCCGAAAGCTCCTTTGATGTATCTTTTTATCATATGCTCTAACCATTCTTCTTTGATATAGTTGGATGTGGCGAGATAACAATAAGTCATTTCTCACTTATTAGATTCGAGTTGCTCATATCGAATCTTTTCCTATTAAAATTCTTCTAATTCTACTTTTTTCAAAACTCTCGGAGAAAGTATTTCAAATTTCAAAAGCATCACTACCTCTATTCCATATGATATAGAGTAAGGAGTTACTCTTGTTGAAGTTCGATTGTTGTTCGATAAGCATGCATAATAAATGGTACCACCTCATGCCAACTCTTGTAAGTCACCACCATCTTTTGAATTATCTTTTTTAAATTTTTATTTGTCGCTTCCATGACCCCATTCATCTTAAGCCTATATGAAAAAAAATTATAGTGTTTTATCTTTCAACGTTTGGCACAAATCTATTATCATTTTACCATTATAGTTTTTAGCATTGCTTGTTACCAAAGTTTCAAGAGAGCCATATCTACTAACGAGTATCTTTCTCAATAAATCAACATATCACCTTCGAGTTACATATGTAAAGGAAGCAACTTCAACACACTTGGTGAAATAATCAATTACTACTTAGATAAAATAGAGCTCATTACTTGCCTTAAGATTTATAGATCTAATGACATCTATGCCCTACATCACAAATAGCTAGGATGATACCATATGAAAAAGATGTGCTTGGTGGAACATCTATCTAATCGATATAAATATGATATTTATGGTATTTTTGTATATAATTGATGTAATATTTTTTCACGATGGTCTAGAAGCGAGGCTTTTGTTTGAATCGTTGGGTCATCATATGCCCATAGGTATGTGTAGCATAAATCCCTTGATAGACCTCTTTTATAGTCTTCTTTGCTTTTACCGTATCTAGACATCTCGACTGAGAGCCATAAAAAATTTTTTTGTATAAAATCTCATCATCAAGATAAAAATTGATTGCTAATCTTTTAATTGTCTTTCTATCATTCTTGATTACATCTAATGGATAGGTTTTATTAAAGCACTTGATGTCATGGTACCATGACTTTCCATCCGATTCTTCTTCAATCAAACCACAACAATATACATGAATATTTCTAGTTTTAATGCATATAAGTTGAAACTTCACACCAAATTTAATTTTAATCATAAAAGCAATCATTGCTAAGGCATCGATAAAATGGATTTTTTTTTCTCTACTTAGATGGGTGAACTTGATTCTTAAAATTAATCGGCTAGGTTTGTTAGGTATTCTTGATACGATTCATCTTTCGTATGTCACTCCTCTTTCACTTAATTGATTATGAGCGAGTGAGTCACCGTATACATCTTCATCTCCGAGGCTACTTCTAGACCATACACACATGCTTCATACTCAATAATGTTATTTATGCATTCAAATAGCGAACTTGACTGCCATTAAAAATTATTTTCCTTTTATTGAAATCAAGATTAACCTAACATTATTTTTTGACATATTGATAGCTCCATTAAAGTACAAAACCATAGGTCATCATCCAGCTTCAACTCTTCTTTTTCAATCATTATAATTGACTCATCTAGGAAATCAAACCTCGAAGGCTCATAGTCATCTATTTCATTATCTACCAAATAATCATCCATTATGTTTCCTTTTACTACCTTCCCCGTTATGTATACAATATCATATTTGGATAACACGAATTGTCATCTTGCGATCTAATTGGACATGTGTGGCTTTTCAAAAATGTACTTAAATAGATTTATTTTTGAAATCAGCAATGTGGTGCAATAAAGCATGTATTGTGTAGGTTATCGTACACGCCATACTAAACCATCACACATCTTCTTAAATGCACTATATTTTGATTCGAAATTAGTGAACTTCTTACTCAAATAATAGATGACTTGTTCTTTCTTTCTCGAGTCATTATGCTAGCCCGGAAACTTCCCACTACCATATTTATCATCGATAAGTATAGAATCCAAAGTCAACCCGGTACCTATGGTACTAATAATGATGAACTTTGTACATATTGCTTGATTTGATTGAAGGTTTCCGGCAATCCCCATCCTACACACCGGGATTATTTTCACAACAGATCAAAATATTAGCTTACAAGTATTGGTTAATTGAGAAATAAAGTAAGCAATGTAATTCAATTAGCCTAAAAATCCTTTGACTTCTTTCTTAGTTGACGGAAAAGGTATACTTTGAATGGCTCAAATTTTGTTAAGGTCAACTTTAATTCCTCTAATGCTTACTATGAACCCAAGTAATTTTCTAAACCTCACACTAAAAGTGCACTTGAAGTCTCCACAATTCATAAATCACTCTCCTCTTATAAGGTCTTTACCATTCATTATCTAGGTTGTTTTTTTGGGGAAATTCTACAAAAAGGTTCCTCTCCAATTTTTTATGAGCCTTTGGACGTTTATTGTCTTCATTTTTTGAAATAGTTTCAAGGTTGATGACCGATTCCTATTGGTTCTATCAATAATGAAGTCTTGATTTCTTTTTTCTTTTTTTCTAAGAAGTGCTTTTTTAAAACTTTTTACCATTGAAAGCCAACTACCTTTTTTGTTAGACCATTCTTTATGCGATCCCGACTACTAGTTTGGCACTCTATTAGATAAATTTCTTAGTATTCTTTTTGTATGACTTGGTTTTGATTATAGTTCATCCATGTTCTTTACTTTCTTCGGCAGTTGGTGATTTTTTAATAGATGGCTCCATCTTAGAGAATACTAACTTCTTCTTTAGAATAACCTCTTGGGTATGGTGTCAATAAAAGCTTTCCTATCAAGCTTTCTCCATCCTTTTTAAGGTTCATCCCCTAAGTTGTCAATTCATACGAGAGGAATAGTTCACAATCCTAACATAAGGCTCGTAGAGTGTCATGAGGTTATGAAAAAGCATTTCTACCTTTGGAGCTTGTTGTATTATTCTTGCTGGATTGTTTCTCATCTAAAAAGATTGTATGAAATCAAAGGCTTAGGATTTTCAAAGGTCTTAGTCCTCATTCACTCATATAGGTCCATGAGATTGAAAGTTTATAACTTTTACTTATTTGGGATCAAATTTTCTTTAAGGAAATTTTTCGACAAATCATATAAAAGTTGAGCATTCATTGGTTGTATGTCCATCCGTCATATGCCAATAGCATGTGTGTTTAGTTATTTGAGATTAATTAACGGTAAAAATTATTAGAAACGTAGTCCTCAATAGATAGTCAAAGTATTAATTGGTTATCATAGTATTAAATGTCACCATCCGTAAATCATCAAAACAAATAGAAATATCGGTATTATAAATCATATTTATGATAATAGGAGTATCTATTGCATTTATTTTTGGAAAATGACCTTTATCTATTCCCATTTGATCATTGTTATCTAGGAATTTAAGGTTTTAAGCCTCTATTAGATCCTGTATAATATTTCTAAATGTTATGCAATTTCTAGTCACATGTCCCAACACTCTATGCCATTTACAATTTGGTTTTTCATTTTGTTCCAGTTTTGTGAAAGCCTTGTATTTTTCTTTAATTCTAATTCTTTTGTAGCCATCGACCAATCAAATATTTGGTTAGCTTGGTTAATGTCAAAAGAAAAATGTTTTTTTCTTTTATAGATTTGAATGATTTCATAGCTTTAACACTTTTCTTGATGAAGGCATCATACACTAATAGAGTTCTATGAATGAATTTTGCCATGTCAACCTTCCATGGAATGGGTGCTTGATATTAAGTTCCATAGACTATGGATTTTCTATCTCTTTTTTCTTTCAATAAGCTTTCATACGTAGATGCTCTCATTCCTAATTTATAAACATTAAACTCTATTCCCTTAAAAAAAAATTTAAGCTCAAATTTTAGACCTTGTTGGGCTATAGCTATAAACTTTAGTTCGGGAATATTTTCCCAACATTTGGCCTTAGCTTCTATGAACCTATCAAAGTACTCTTTGATAGACTCTCCTATATACTATTTATATTTTACAAGGTCTTGTAATCCTAGTTTCGGTTCTATTTTGAGAAATAGGTTTGAAAAATAACTTGTATTTCTAGCCGGGAATGAATGAAGTTTTGAGGTAAATTGATTTATCATAAAAATGATCCTCTAGTTAAAGAGTTTGGTAACAATCTAAGCTTTAGGTAATCACAGATCAAAAACCTCTCCATATTAGTATATAAACCTGAATCTATGTTTCAAGGTAGACCATTCACTAACTAGTGAATATAGTGAAATTAAAGAATATAAAGATAGATGGATAAGGATACTCCCTGTCTATGTAGTTAGGATATAGATGACTATAAATTGGCTTATGAATTTGCTAGATTTTAAGACCAAAAGCTTGCTTTACAAGTCCTAATATATATTCTAGATTTAGTTACAAGAGTTGTTATAACGATTGATGTCTAAGCCTAGTGGTCATTACATGGCAACCTCCATCTTCTTATATCATTTATATCTTTATCCCTTTGATTTAGAGGTATGTAGTGATGATTCCTTCCCTTTAGAGATTTATAAGATTCTCTAATAAGTTTCCTTTCATAATTTGTCTCATTTAGGGCGATAGGTTTCTGCTAAGTTGTTGGTTTAGTTTTCCTTTCATCTTAGTTTCACCTATGGTGATGGGCTTCTACCATGTTAGTTAAAGAGACTACCTAGTTTTGAAAAAAGATTCTCTCTTCCTCTATAGCCACCTATGTCTTTGCAAGAATTATTTTAAACTTTTCTAGGTAGGATGGCTCTAGAAACCCTAAGTTGATTAGTGGTACTAGGTAATCTTTTTTTCAATTGATTTCCTACTTCTAAAGCCACTTCTTAGATATCCGATACACTACTTTAGACATAATATGATTAAAATCACTAATAAAGTCATTAGAAAATTCCTTAATCCTGGACTCTAAATGATTGCTAACATCCGTTGTAATTGGGAAAAATTACGACATCGGAGGTTTTGCGAATTGATTAACTAGAGGTTAAGGAAATAAGAAAGGAGTCATCACCTAGTATTGGGGAAACTAAAAAAATCCAAATTGATTAGTCTATATAGATATCTAGTTAAGGAATTAGTTACAAGTAGGAAAGATCGAAATCACTCGCTACCACGTCCTATCTAAGGTAACCTACATTGCATGTATGTGAAAACTAAATATTTAATTTTACTACATTATGGGTCTATGCCTATTTAAATGTATTCATCTTATTGGGAAGGGTTAATCGAGTGGTTTGGGAGTTAGGCCTATCGAAGACCTATGTCTTCTAAAATGAAAGGAAGAAAATATTTAAGAAATGGCAAGCCACTAACGGCTATAAGCCCATGACATACGATTGATGAGCCACTAATGGCTACATGATCATATCACACGATTAGTGAGCCACTAATGGCCAAAACAAATGAATTGGTAAACTAATAATGGCTACATATTAGCAATATATGATTGATGAGCCACTAATGGTTGACATATACACATTCACACATCACATCCATTCATGTAAAACACGACATCAACCTTCATGGTTAACATCAATTACTTTATCGGATACATAAACATCATAGTTATACATCTCATTTATTCGTATAAAACAAGGCCTCAACCTTCATGATTAACACCAATTGCTTCATCACATACACGCACGCATGATATTTACATATAACATTAAATAAGTTATACCACATAAGGAATGTAACACAAAACATCACATTTAACTTATCACATCACACAAATAACATAGCATATTTAGTTACACCTATTAGCATTGGTAATTGTCTTGGATAAATTATTGGAATTAGAACCCATGCCTTGTCTTCCTAACTTTATTACCGAGCATTAAACACCAACTTTATTTCTATTAACAAATACCTAAGGTCTTAGACCCTTTTGGATTTGATACACAATAATATATCTTAATCATACTTCTAATACCACATTTAATCCATAAGTGTTGCATTCATTCAAAATACCAATACATTTAAAGTCGAACTTGGCAAAAATTTAAAAGTAGTGTAAATATGTAGGAAACATATCCGGTCAATCAAAATGATCAAGGTGTTTCTTAAGAACATCAAAAATACTTTTTTAAATGATGAATGCGTCCCTTAGTGAAAAATTGATTCTAAAAGCTAGCAAAATCATCCCTAATCACTTTAAAAAGGCTCTAACGAGTAGGAAAGGTATGATGTTACCTTCTTCAATACTCTAATGAAGACAAAATGATGTTGTCAATCGAAGAGAGAAGCTTAACACCCATAAGTCAAGGTTCTCTTCTTTCTTCCTCATTTGCTTATTTGGACCATCTTCTCACCGTTCAATGTTTTCAATTAGAGAGGAAAGATTGATCGAGAAGGGGCTATTGTGGGGCTATCTTGGTGCTAGTTGGCTGCTATTTTAGGATTGTTTTTTGTTGGAAATTGTGGCTGGACAATGGTATTTTGTTGCTCTGCAACCGTCATGGGACAATAGTGGTATGCTTGATGGAATTGTCACTCGGATAATGGTGGTTTGTTGTTGGAACCACTACTAGACGAGTGGTGATTTGATGTTGGAACTATTGTTAGAGTTAGAGTAAATTGCCAAAAGTTAGAGAAAACTATCGAAAGTTATAGTAGCTAGGGTAGCTGGATTATGTCAATAGAGAAAAAGGGTTGGACAACTGCATTTTCATGATTTTTTAGAGTTATGGCTAGTAGGTTTTATGGGTTTTTGGAGGTTGTGGCTAGTGGTTAGGGGGAGGTTTAAGATGATAGGTGTGGAAGATGATGGTGGGTATAGAGATTTTATGGTAGTGGCTACAGAGGTTTGATCTTTAAACTATTTTTTTATAATTTAAGTACTTTTGTTTCTCCGAACTAAATTAATCAATATTTTAATTTAATTAATTATGATTGTATAGATAATTATTTAAGTTGTCTAATTAGTTGAATGTCTATTGTAATTGACAATTAGCTAACTTTCTTAATTCGTAATTGTTATAAGAAAAAATTAGCATAAGTAGCGAATTAGGTTTTCATAATTATGATCCCGGTTATGTGACTACCTAAGAAAAATAAAAAGATGAATTAAATGACCTTAGGAGATCTAGATCATTGTTCATTCTTAGCTATTTTCTAATTTGTAATGCTATTGTTAATTAGACTAGTAGTGTTTAATACCAAAATCAATCAATAATAAAAGTTTAATTTATAAAGGATTCTTTGAATCAATGAATATAGGAAACATTTGGGTTTATTCTAGGGTCTAGGTAAATCTAGGGTAAGTATTCAATGAAAGAATAATAATTTAGGTGTCGATGATCAATTTATAAATTGAATGTTTGAATTTCCTCTTGAAGTTAAAACTAAATTGAATTTACTTTATTTGGTAATTTCAGCTTTATAATAGCAAATCCCTTAGTTTTTAAAGATAACGGAATTGATTGACCAATCTTTAGAGTTTGACCTAGACTTGTCTTTATTACAAATTTCAATAGGAACAATAAACTAAAGTTGGTGCACTTGATATGCATTAGATACCAATGTGTGTAAATTAAAAGTTATGTTTGTTTGGCCTTTGATTCGATAAAACGACCACCCAAATGTTAGGGTCTCGTTTCATGATCCTAAGTAGGGTCTATTTTTTTGACATGGTGTTTCTCACTTCGGGCTATGTTTGTTTGAGGAAAAAACAAATTTTAGGAACTTGTTTTCCTTATTTTCCTCTACTTTTTGATATTTTTTTTCCGTTTAGGAAAAAAATCAATAGAAAATGATTTTCGAGTCAACGAAAAATGATATAGTATTTTTGAAAAAGTGTTTTCCGAGTTAAAAAAGAGAAAAATATTTTTTTCTCTCTCACAAGTCTGTCTCACTCTTGCATTATTCACCTCTCTTGATATATTTTAACAATTTTATTCCCTATCTCATTTTCATTTAAAATATATCAAATTAATTTTTAATGATTTTTTATCAATTATTATTAATTATTTAATTATGTTTCTCTATTTCTACTAGCATTTGATTTTTCGATTTATAAATACATTAAATATTCTTAAAAATATTTTTACACCTTAAAATTATTTTTATAATAAATATTTTAATAATTTATCTCTATTTTTTTTATCAATATCTCGAACACCACCTAAACTATACTTAAATAATTGAAATCATTTATGAAAAATTTGAAACTACTTAATTCATTAATAAATATATTATTTTTTAACACTATTTATTTGTAACTAAATCAATAATTTGTGACTAATTTTAATGAGTTGTAAAATTTTATTGGTAATTGTAGTTAATAATTAATTACAAATTATTTCAACATTAATCTTTTAGAACTAAATGAATAATTATCTACAAATGATAACTAATAATTTATAAAACTATTTTTTAAACTAAATTATCAGTTCAATTTCTAAAAAACAATTCTTAATTGAGTTACCAAAATAACAATGCTAGGATTACATAGAATTATTTTTACTAAATGTGAATATTGACTTAATTTTGTCCCGAAGTAGTTTTGATGAATTGGTTTGACGGTTAAAAATATATATTTTATTTTTTAATTTTTTGAATTTAAATCTTAGAGTTAATATTTATAAAAATTTATTAAATTTTTCTAAATGCATCTTATATTGTGAAATTATGAGTATGCTTTATTGAAGTTTTTTCAAAATTTGTTGATGAATAAGCATAGCTCTGTTTGTGTATTTTAGTTTTTTGTATCAAATAAACGCTAAAATATATTTCCTAATAAGTTTTTTTTATATAATTGACAAATGTAAGAAAACATTTTTTTAAAAAAATAACTTTTTAAAAAATAACTTCTCCATAATTAATTTTTCTATTAAAAGTTATTTTTTACCAATAAAAAACGGAGCCTCGAATCATTCTTTAAAAGCTTAAGTCCTAATAAAAATACTTTCTAAGAACTGCACATCATTCTACTAAAAACTAAAACAGCTAGAGAGTTTACTGTTTAAATAAACAATAACTTCGTAGCTGTTTATTACTTTAAAAAACTTAGCTTCTCCCATCTTCTCCATATGCAAGTTCTTTCTTTTTTATTTTCTTTTATTTGTTGCCCTCTTCTTCTATTGTAATTGCATTTGGGCCATTGAGTGCCTTTATGTTATTACTTTTTCGCCCTCCTTTTTTACTGTTTTCCTTGCACCTTTGTTCGTCCTTTATAGACATTTCCTTTTCATATTTAACAAGGCATTTAATGCTTCTGATCTTTAATTTTCTTCTCTCCTTCTCGTCCTTTTTCTTGTTCATTTGTCTCACTTTGTTTGTCTTTTTTCAACATTTTCTCTTCATTTTTACGCAGCATTTAACGCTTCTAATCTTGAATTTTCTTTTCGTTTTTCACATAGCATTTTAAGATTCTAATCTTGAATTTTCTTCTTCTTTTTTTTTTTTTTTTTTCTCGCCTCTCATGTCCAGAATGGGTTTGTTTGTGGAGGGGCGTTTCAATTTTTGCATTTTCCATTTCCTCTTTTAAATGACTTCGGGATTGGGTTTGTTGTTGTCTTTTTGAAGAAATTTTTTAACTTTTGATTTCATTACATCTCATTTTTTTATCTCTCCGGTTCAATCTTTCGAAATGGGTTTTTGTATTTCTTTTCTTGATTCTATTTGAATGTTGTCTTATTATAAATTTCTCTTGTTGGGATCCTAATTCATCACTATTTTTCTAATTTTCGCACTAGGTTGTTTGGATTGTTCTCTGATGACTCACATGGTTCATCTTAGTCATTGTTTTTGAGTTTTGTTCTCAGATAAGGCATCTCAACAATTTTTTTCATTATTTATTTTACTTTTCCTTGCTCTCTAATTGCATGTATTTTTTTTTTTACAAAATAAAAAATATTCCTAAGATATAGTTAAATGCAATTATATATATATATAAAGTAATTTTTTACAAGAAGTGTTATTTCATTTTTATTTTACGTTTATATTTTTAAATTATTTAAAATATTAAAATATAAATATAATAGACTTGTTCGCAGCATCGCGTGGCTATTGATCTAGATTTAGTAACTACTATAAAGAGAAGAGAGAAGACAACCGTTTACTAGATAATTGACTTAGATTGACATTCTACTGTCTTTTTAAATTTATTTTAAACTAATATATCATATTTTTATCATATGAAAAAGAAACATGAATTATTATTATAATCATCATCATTTTTTTTTTTTTTGGTTTAGCTAATTTTTATTCTATTTACATAAAATATATTAGTAATGTACAAGCTGTATCAGCTTCATCAGTTTTGTTAGATTTCTCCTTACAACAATGGGTTTAGATGGCTAAATTTGACCCTCCGGGTCTTGAGCCTCTGGAAGAGCATTTCTAGGAATTGCTGCGTTGTGTACTCTTCTAGCGAACTGCCTCCTTATAGAGTACCAACGTTTCATTATAGCTGAGATAATTCTCCATATGTTTCTGTGCCTTAACAAATTAGTGCGACAAATGGATATGACGAGGGCAATTGTTGTTGTGCCTCCAGTTATAAAGAAAAGTACTCGGAAGACATTTGGGCCAAGGCTAGAACTTTCACTTTGCTTCTCTGGGCATGTTTCCGGTGTAATCCATGTCGTCTCTAGTTTTTGTAGCGTTCCATTCTCTGATATATTCAGTAGAGCTTCATTAATGCTAGCAAGTAATGGAGATCCACGCGGAAATGCCTGATGAACAAACCACATTAAAAATTAATCATTCCTGAAATTTTTGATTAATTTATATAAATAAACTGTTTTAGTACTGTCTTTTATTTTTTCTTTTTGAAAATGTTAGTATTTCGAAGCAAATAAGGCTAAGAGTACAATATATGCACTGGTCGTTTACCATAGCTTACTAATTTATTCAACTTATATTTAATGATGCATTGAACCTAGGAAAGTCTCTCTCCTTCTAATTTAGTTAAAACTATAACTTGGATCAAAGGTTTCCTAGCTAGACTGTCTTTGGTCAAATTTAACACCTTGTGACTTGTGGTTCAGCCTATTCAAAAAGTCTACCAAAAGCCTCTGGCCCTAGTAAAGCTTTTACAAGAACTAATCTTATATGCTTATTTTGGTTTGGTTTAGTTAAGCTCTTGTCTGAACAAGCAGCAAATGTAATTTAAACTAGCTCTAGTAATTAATTTTAAGGAAATAATCAAATCAAAAGTGAATAAATATTAGTACGAGAAACTTACAAATCCAAACCCTCCAATTTTGTAAGTTTGTCCAATTTGGATGAAGCTATTGCAGTATCTTGCAAGGAATAGCTTGGCATAGGGAGTTCCAAGAAAGGCAGCAGAAATTTCCTTGTTCTTGAAGCCTTCAGCATAGCTTTCTGCTGAGCGATAATGCTTCATGTTTTGGCTCTTGAAACCTAAAACTTCCACCAAATATCTTTCCATATAGGAACCTGTACAATATCCAACCATTGCATTGCTATTTATTAGTGCTTCAACGGTTGGTATAGTGGGTTCTAGCCTCTGTACAGTTAGCATGCTTGTGAGGTTGGCCGTGTAAGTCTGGATGATGATTAGTGCCACAAACAGCCACACCACCCCTGACATCCTTGATAGATTGCTATGAAGCTTTTGCCCTATATGAAAATGGTGTCAGCAAGATGCTAATTAATTGTCAGTGAATTATTATTTACCGAAGTTGAAATGAAAGAAGGAAATCAATGGGAACTAATTAAAAATTTTGATTTACCATGCAAGGAGAAAAGAGTGTTGAAAGATAACCAAAGCATTATTCCGATTTGATTTGGGATGGAGCCTTGTAGTTCATCACAATGGTTTCGTTCTATCCACCAAACAGCAAAACCATTGTAGACTGTAATCACTGTAATTAAAATCCACATGGTTGTGGTGAATGGTTTAATGAATGACCATGCTTCGCTGCTCGAACGGACCGGGACTATCAACACCAATCCTGTTTCAGTATATGGACTAGTAAATTCTGCATATTGGTATCTGCTTGAAACTATTTCCACATCACCAGCAACTGCGTCAAATTTCTGATCGAGGCAATGGGGAAAAAGTCAAGAGTACAACAAATTAAGTATGATTAGTCTAAACTCTAAAGTCTTTATTTTAATAACATACACCCATGCATGATCAATTACTGCACATAAATTAATTGTTTTACTGTATCAAGCTGCTTCTTACCTTTAGATGAATCTGCTCTACCAGTTCATCGTAACTTCCGCTAAAGTCATGGAACTCGTACGGCAAAGAGAATGGCAAGCTTGCTATAGTAGCTTTGAACACTTCTATTGTAAAACCAGAGACGTTCGTTCCCAAGCGATCATTATATGCCACTTTGACATATTCTTTGTAACCTGAACTGGAAGGCACTCCGATTCGCAATGGTTTAGCACTTGTCGTTGCACTCCATCCTCTTGGAGTATACCGAGGCCACCCTGGCCAAAGCACTTGCCCCAAATCTATCATGGACGAGTTGTAAATAGCATTTTCATGGATAGTCTCCGAGAATCCTAATCCGTTAGACCAATAACCGAGTTCATTGTAACTCATTCCTATTACATTCACGATCTCAAATATTTCTGCCGGGGCGACAATCTGGTTTTTGAATATAACTTTACCTGATAAACCATGGAAGTCTGCATCCAAAATTTTTTCCAACAACTCTTTGCTTTCCTTTTTACCTTCGCTTTTATTTAATGCTTGAGTTATTGTCCACATAGCATCATAGGCTTGCACCGCGTAAATCCCAGGCTCATTCTTTTCTTCTAGGGGATATTTTCGGCTAAAACTAGTACGGAATCTTTTATTAAAATTCTCAAACTGCTGCCCCATTCTAGGGAAGTAACTCCGGACTCCCAGAATTCCTTGCATTGATGATATGACAGAGGCATTTATGGAATGGATGAGGCTTGTAATGGGATCTGTTGTGATCCATACATAATCCTTTTTCATCATTTCCAGTTTCTTTGCGCTTTCAAATAGCCGCACAGCCAATTCGAATGACAAGTGAACAACAAAGACTCTACACTGCTTGCTTTTAATATTTTCAAGCTCTTTGGACAGGGAATCAGACGAAGCAAAAGGAGAGAGGGATACAAATTGGCTTACTTCTGAATTAACTTCTCTAAGGGCGTCGTGGAGATGTGGTATGACTCCACTTGCTAAAGAATCTGTATCTTCATATATCACAGTGACCTGATGCCAATTCCATGATTGCACAATAGCAGCTATAGCTTTCATTTGTGCATGCTTATTAGGTGAAGCTTGAACTAGAGAAGGCCATCGTTCACTTGCCCATTCTGGAGCTGTGTCAGCAAAAGAAAGAATTGGAACCAGTGTTTCTTTGGCGATCTCCGCAACTAATGACACCTCTTCCCACTTCTGTGGTCCTATGATGACTTGTACTTGTTGTATGTTGATAAGATCCTTTGCTGTATAAGCAATGTAAACATGTGAGCTTGGGTTTGATCTTAATTAATTATATATGCAAAAATGATACTTGTTTCAAAAGCAACCCAGTTACCTGCAAGAGCTGCACGGATGGTGTCCTTTTGAGACTCGTTTATATGCAAAAAAGTTTGCATGCCGAAGCCATAAAAATGCTCCTTTGCAACTTCCATTGCTACCATTTCTTCTTTGCCAATACGAGAACTTGAATCCACAATAGCTCCTAGTCTAGTACTTCCTTTGATATCCTGTCCTTTGGTGCTTTGATCGGCTCCTCTACCAGTTGTGAAGAACAAAACTAGAGTCAATAATGAGAAGAATTGATGAAAAATAGCCATTGTATCGTTAACAAAATAAGCAAGCAAGAAATTAAAGCTTATGCTCTTTCTACATATTTATTAGCCTAGAACTGAAATTATATTTTACTTAGTCAACGATCAAACTTTAGATTTTTCTCCTTTTTTCATAGCTTATAATTAATACTATATTTTTTTCACCCATTTTCTGTGTCCTTTCATTAATATTGCGTGCAAGTATATTCTACTATTTTTTGTCAACGATTTTTTAGCACTGTCCAAAACAACTTTTTTAAAATAGATTTGTCTTTGATAAAAAGAAATTAAAATGTCAATGAGACACGCAAGATTTTAATTTCGAAACCCTTGGTGAAAATCTCCATAACTCCATAATACGCTAGAAAAGGAAAAAGGAAAAAGAAAAAAGTTTTTTTTAAAAAAGGTATGAATAGACTAGCTTGTAATCGAGTCTGGTTAGTTGTCTCTGATTGAAGTTGTTTCGGATTCTTGTTACGTGAAGATTCGGGTCAAACACATACTCGACACCAGCCCTTTCATTAGGTTAGGGTTGACTTCTTAAGGTTTTATTTTTTAATTAAGAGAGTCGAACAATAGTTATGCTCGGCTGCATATTCTCCAATCATAAATATAATATATTTTATACTGTTTTTTCATAAATTAATGCAATATATAGTTAACACTTAGGAAATAAAAAGCCGAAATATATTTATTATGAGAAGTTCCAAAAGACAACCGATATAAATTGGTATAATTTTCTTATTAGCATAGTTTTAAAAATTAAATAAAATAATATTCTTCATATCATGTTGTTAAAAAAAAAAATTTATGTATCTTTTCTGAAACAAAAAATATAAAAAATAAAATGAAGCAAAAACGATTTCTCCATATATGATTCTTGCATTTTTTTTTGAATTATTTTGATTGAAATCTAGTGTATATATATATATATATATATATATATTTGGAGAAAAGAGTTTGGAGTGAGTGTGAATTGATTGAGAGTGGAGGAATGGAGTTTGATAGTGGTTTTGATGAAGGGAGGCCAGCGACTGGTTGGAGAAGAAGATGAAGAAAATAAGAGGAGGAGAAGAAGAAGAAGAAGAAGAAAGAAATTTTAATTAGTGATTGAAAAATAATGACGAACGTAAATGTACGTCGTTGTTCTTTCATAAAATGAGCAACTAATTAATTATAGTTGGTTGTCTATTTTTTATATATAGTGATAGATGCTTACGAGTTGGCCATTTATTTTTTTATATATAGCGATAGACTTTTATGTCCGTTGTTAACCCGTCGCCAATTGGACGACTTTCAAATTTCAAAAATCTATCCAATTTTCACCTTTAGCGACGGACTTATCCATCCCTAATTTGTAAGGGATATTTCTTTTAGTGATGGAAAATCTATCACTAAATCTAGACATTAAAAATAACGGTGGATTAAAAATTTCGTTGCTATATTCTATAGCAAATCCATCCTAGACCGTTTCTAAAACTTTTGAGAATATTTTACTATCAAATTTAGTGACAAATTGGTGTTTGTCACAAATAAACCATCTCTAATCCATCACTATTCTCCTCGCTAGTTCCAATAGATGCTATTCGATTACTAGTTGCTTGCTATTTAGCGATGGATCGATTTTCGTCGTTATTTGATGATTTTTTTTTTTTTTTTTGTAGTAAAGCAAAATAACTAAGATCCAATTTAATAATTTGTAAAATTTTGATTTAATTTATTATGATATTTATAGATATATAGCGGGGTATATCGAGATTAATCTTTGCATCAATTATGAATAATATTACCACTCTCTAGGTATAGAATTATATCTAACTTTTAGTTGAATTTAAGGACGGACATTTTGAACCCTTCAACAATTCTTGTCTAGTGCTAGAGATTTTATTTATACTATAATAATTTTTTCTATGGAAAAAATACCATTTAATTTTGCCATTTTTTTTTTTGAATTGAAGTTAGTTTGATTACTTATGTGATGAAAAAAAAAAATCAAATATGAAAGTAAAAATATGACAAATTGTAATCTACAAAAGTGTTTTTTTTTTTAACTAATATTTAGTATAGTATGTATAATTGAAAAATCTTAAAAACACTCCAAAGAAAATAAACTTGATAAAACATTCAACCTTAGATGCTAATATTTGTATTTTAGTATTATAAAATCATAATGTTTTCTCTTACTAATTATTATTATCTTACATTATTTTTGAATTTACAAAGGACTCTTTTATTCAAATAATATATATATATATATATATATATATATATATATATATATATATATATATATATATATATATATATAAAGTGTATAATGTTAATAAAACTTTTGTTTAGGGTTCTAACAATTTTTAACTTCTAAAGGTGTAATAACCCATCCAAAAAACAAGGTTAAATTAGTAATTTATATATTTTTTGGATTAAGAAAAATAGTTAAAAGTTAATTAGATGTTAATTTTATTTTTAGTATAAATTAGAAATTTTGAATTTTTTTATAAAATAAAATTAGTCCTTGAGGCTATTCAACTTTCTTAATTAGTCTCCAACACTATAAAAATAAAAGAGAATACAAATTAAAATAATATATATATATATATGGGGCGACCTTGTTTAAAAATGAGACAATCTCATATTCTCATATTTCTTTCACTCTCTTGTTCTTCTTCCTTTTCTTCTTCATATCTTACCCTTAGAATTCCCTCTACTTCCTCTAACTTCCTCCTCTACTTTTATCCTCAAATCTTGCCCAAATACTCTAAACCATGAAAATAAACTTAGCTAAATTCAAGCTTGGAAGGCTAGGACAATTGTAGGATTGAAATTAGAGATTTGAAAACCCATTTATCAAAGGTAAGATTTTTGTTATTTAGTTTTAAAATTGAGATGTTTATATGTATTTATTGATTATTTAAGGTTATTTTATATTTGTTGTTTGAGTAAAGATTGAGTATGTTAGGGTTAGATTTTGAATTTAATTTGAGAATTTGATGATTAAAGAATTATTTATTCAAATTGATGCTTGAAATGAGATAATAGTGGTGTAAAATTGATCATTGGACTATATGCTTGAGAAATTCATAAGTCTGTTTAAGATCATGGATTGTAGAGACAAGTTGTATGAAAATTAAATTAAAAATTGGTGATGGATAATTAGATTATTAGAGAAAAATTATAGAATGAACTTGAGATACGGTTGTTAGATAATTTTTAGAGTTGATTACGAGAATAAGAGTCTAGTTAAAAATCTTCAAATTTTGAGTTTTTTTTTTTTTGATAAATTTTATTTTTATAATTTGTCTTGTATTCTCTTTTCAAAAGTAATTATTTGCTTCCGAATTAACCTTTGATATGTGATATCATAATTATTTAATTATTTTGTATTATTAGATTTTTTGGAGTAGGTGACTCCATCTCATCAACTTTGACTTTGTTTATTAATTCGATTTTACTATGAGTAAATGGTATATAGTAAATCATGTTTTAAAGTTATTTTGATACCTCCATCATGCATCATTGATTTAAATATAATATAATCACATCCATTAGAACTTAAACAATCGACTCTTGTATAATTTAAAATGATTTGACATAAAAACTTATTTGATATGATTCTAAAAAAGATTTAATTATACATTTTGAATAGTGTTTCACTTAAGGTTTTGATTAAATTCTATTGATTTAATTAGAATTTTGATTGAGATTTTTGTTACAATTTTAATAGTATAATTTAAGTAAGTATTTGATTTGTAATTTCGAATGTGAGTTTGGATTTGAGCTTAGATTATGATTATGAGAGTTAATATTGAATTTCATTCTCAAATTTGATTATAAGCATAAATTGTATTTAGATATATATATATATATATATATATATATATATATATATATATATATATATATATATATATTGATTTTGGATTTTTTGAAATGTAAGTTTATATGATTTTTAATTTGTTTGACTACCTTAGAGTATCTAGCTATAAGGGGCGTAGCTTGTAAGCTCATTGATATAAAAATACTCCAACTAGCGAGAAGAGGTACGATGCTAGCTCATATGTTGGTCAATATATAATATACCTAGCTATAAGGGGCATAACTTTTAGATGTTTGTATACAATGATACGATATGATTTGATCGGCTATATGTAGATTTCGATACTTGATATAACTTCATTTGATTACAAGTGTTATGATATGAGATTCCAATTATGATTTTGAATGATTGAGAATATGAGATATGATTTAATTTTTAAGATAGTATGCATTTGACTCTAAAAAATGTGCATTGCATCTAGAGAAGGTTTTAAATTACTATATGTTTATCCATTTTTCTCTCTTAGTTATGATATATATTATCTCGCTCACTAAACCATTATTTTACTCACATCCCATTATTTTGATTTTGCGGGGCTTATAAGATTACATGTTGACTTCTTCGAGCTATTTATCTTGAAACCGATACATTGATCGTAAGGCTTATTTATTTGTAATATTTTAAACTTGTATTTTGAGATTGTTATACACTCTAGAACTCTGTAGTTATATTTATAGGATTTGTATTAGATGATTAATTATGGATATTATTTTGAATATGTATAAGTATTATAAAATTATAGTTTATGATGAAATTAAGAATTGTTGATTAATTAGCTCTGTGATGTTGTAAATTAGATGAGATATGATATTTAGATTTCTATAAGGTTGATGGCTATAATTTAGATATCTCAGCTTGCTTGAGTCAAAGTAAACCCCACAACTTTCTCGATTCTTACATCAATCATGGCCTACTTTGTGGGATGTGAAAAAATAAGTATTAAAGCATAGGTTTTGGTGTCGGGGATAACTACAAAGCATAATTTTTATTCTAACATATGCCATTACTTCAAATTGTTTTGTTTCTTTGAATTCATATCTCTTAAAATGTTTCAAATCTAAGTGTTTTGTATAAGTTATCACGATGAGGACTAGGTCAAGTCACCATGGAGGAAGTATCGAGGTTGAGGCATCATCTTGATCTCTACAGTCTTATGATAGATCTAAAACTAGAGAAGAAGAAAACCCCAATTTGATATCATAGTTGACATCATAACTAGTTTTCATACCATGTAGCACACGGTAGAGACGAAGGTTAGAGGAATCCAATAATTTCTTCGAGGCCATGGCAGGATTATTGTTGACCAATCAAGGCTTAAGTGAGATAGGCATTTTTATAGTTACTACCCGATTGAGATTAACATGTTTGATTTGTATGTTGTTAAATTCTTGAAGTTGAAGCCACCGAGCTTATTATGGTGATAAGGAAGATAAAGATCATATACACTTTATGGATGAGATAAAAAAAAAAGGCTTGTTGTGCTTCGATTTCATGAGAAAAGAAAGGTTGAGTTGGTATTATTTTTTCTTGAGGAAAGTGTTAATTATTGGTATAAGAAGGGTAAGAAACCTAGTTGGTTTTGGAACTAATTCAAAACAGACTTTTCTAAAAAAGTGACTACCTATGAGTATCAACGAGCACCGGACTAGGGAGTATGAGAGTCTAGTACGGATTTCTAACATGATAGTAATAGAGTATCACTACGGGAAAACCATCAAATAGCAATAAAAATTAATAATAGAAGTTTATCCGTCTCTAAATAGCAAGTAAATACTGATAGAATAGTATATATTGGACCCAATAATGGATTAACTATGGATTAGTGGTAGTTTATTAGCAACGGACACTAATGCATCATTAAATTTGATGATAAAATCTTTTTTAGGATTTTAGAGATAGGTTAGCGATGGATTTGTAAGGATTTTAACGACTATAATTTAGCGACACCCATTCTATCGCTAAATAGGGATGTATATAAGTTAAACTAGCGATAACATGATGATGAAAATAAGACCTTTCGGACCATTATTTTAGATTGATTTAGTGATGAAAATTTGACAAATTAGAGATGGAATTAGTGATGGAAAAAAAATTTGATCATTGAGGAAATGACAATCATAATTTTAAAAATTGAATTCATATTATCACTATTTGATAGTGCATAATTTACACAACTTTTATGTTCATTTACGTTAAGCTTATTAATGTTTTTTATGTTACATTAAGATAAATAAGAACAAGTTAACGATCTTGGATTTTTATTTGAAAAATAACAAATCAAAACAAACAAAACTAGACCAAAATGTATAAGAAGTCAAAACCACTAAGGAAGCAAAGAAGTCATACGATCGTGTGACCTACAAGAGGAACAAACTACCGGTCATGTGAAACAAAGAAGAAAAACATGTGGATGTTCAACAAAGAAAACACATAGGCGGTAGTAATCAACATGGTTTGAGGAAGAAAAGTGACACACTCGTATATGTGTGTCAAGGCTAAGATGTCTTTTAAGGAGAAGAAAAATACACACGAGTAAAAACTAAAGGACAACTGAATGAAGAGAAAATTAGGCATGGTCGTGTGCCTTAGTCCAACAAGTCGTGTGCCACCGGCTCTCCAAGGCTCCAAATCATATGAAACAAAAGAGCAAGTCATGTGCCTTCTCAAAACAAACAGGTGTGTCCATGTTAGGCTACTATGTGTGTGTTGTAACCTACTTTGTGTTATAAATAGGGAAGTTAAGATTCATTCTAGGGATTCCTTCATTCTAGTTCTACCATAGATAGAAAATCATCTCTTGTAAGCAAACTATGAGTCACTAAGGATTGTTCTTGGTTAAAGAGAAAGTCTGAAGCTTTTAGTGTAACTTGTTGTGATATCTAAATGGGTTTTATCTCTAATCTTATTCTTTTGAGTTTTTTTTTAATGTAATTTGAATATAATTATATGGTTGATTTAGTTAATTATTATAATCTATTACTAGAAAAGTATTCAAGTCCGTAATTATTTGTCTAAACTTCCTTGTGGTAGCAAATACGAGTTAATGATTATAAATAGGTTTTCATTTAATTTCTTGAAAAAACATAAAACTAGATTAAATTCTCTAAGAATCTAGAAGGATTATTTAGCTCCACCTATTATTCTTTTAACTAATGATGTTGTTGGATTAAATATAGGTAGTGACTACTAGGTTGTTCAATATTAGGGATTAATCAAGTAGCATCTATTTAGTTAGCGAATCACTAAGAAAAGATTGAGATAACTTACATGTTGTTATTTTATAATAGATATTCATAATAAGAATGGATTAATGTATGAGTCACTAATCAACAAATTAACAAAAAGTGAAGACCCACCTTCAACCAAGCTTTTTGCTATTATTGTCAAATCTCTATTTAATTGTCTTTATCTTTAATATTTTGAACAAACCAAAACCCCTCTTTTTCCTTTACTTAACCTTGAAATAATCGAAGAAAAAGGAACATAGATTGAACCATCTCCGCATCGGATCAACCCTAACTTGCCCTAACTATAGTTTGTAATTAGGTTCAATTACGAGAAATATAAATAATCAAATTTATCGAGCGGTGCGACGTGCCATCACTATTACATCCCTAATATCATATAGTATAGATTTTCAACATATAACGACGAAAAAATTTATTGCTAAATGTCGTTGAAATTTTGATAGTGTATAAGAGGAGGTTTATAAAGTCGATCCATTATTCCCTAAAAATGATACCTACTCGGGAGAAAATAGTGAAAAGGTTTATAAATAAACTAGTGAATCCACTTACTAAAATTTTATTTCTCTAGAAGTTTTAAAGTTATTCTAAAGTAGTTAATTATGCTCGTAAGATTGAATTAAGGATAATAGAGAGTAAAGCAATGAAAAAAGCAGAGGAATAAAGCCAAGATTGATATATCGTTATCTGGTGGGTATAACGATCAAGGTGCTAGGTCTAGCCAAGAGGTAAGTATGTAGCATTATTCTGTCCCCATAAAAGGTTTTTTTTTGGATAAATTAGTCATGGTGGGTCGCATATAAGCATAAGCCAGTGATCATCTCATTCGATTTATCAAGATTTTAGTATGAGATATTATGTTAGTCAGACATATGGGAAAGCTTATCTGTGTTTATACTCTTGGGAGAATGAGGTAATACTTCTATTGCCATCAGCAAAGGCTTCAAATACGAGATTGCCTTGAGTATACGATGTTCTTGGATACTACTTCGAGAAGTGTGCGTGCTTCACTTATGACCAATTCTTCTTTGAGGTAATGTGGTGGTCAATGTGGTGATAGATTGGTGGCAGATGACAGTAAGGTTAAGGATAGGCTAGTAAGGGTATGAAGGCTTAAGAGGTGAATGGTGACTATGTGATGTATATATGGTAGGTCCAACGTTCCCTATTTTAACGAACATTTCTAGGCTATCTGTTTGTTTGTTTGTTTTCTGATCTCTTTCTAGATGTATCAGAAACTTCATCGAATCTTGGGTTACACTGAAAAATGGAATTGCTCTCTTTCCGTTTCAATCTTTGACACGAGCTAATTAATTTCATTGCCGCTGATCATTGACAATTCAATGCTTACTGCACAAGGATTTTCGAATTCGATATGTGGAAAAAAATTTATAGCAACCACAAATTTGTCATGATTACGAGGTAACAACATTGAAAGGTATATGAGAAGGGCGAAGACCAATAGGAGCACACTCAATTCTTTTAGAATGTTATTTAACATGTGTGAATACGCCATACCAAGTAAGACAAGGATATTTCTGTGTGGGGCTGCTTCCATTCATGTAAAACAAAATGGATTTCAGAAATTAATTTGTCGGCTAAGAAAAAACTCCAAAAGAATTTCCTCGTAATGCATCCACCAATATTTACACGCGAAATTTCGGTCTAACCCGAGTTGTTGGAAATTAATGCTTCAGCACATCCCCCGTCATTGGAAATACGCGTCGGTCTACAAGACTGAAACTGCAAGCATCAAGCCTTGGAACGCTTCTGCTCTTTCGAAGAGTGAATCCCGACACTAGGATCTAGGCTACCTACCTAAAAAATTGTAACTTAGTTACTTATTTCCCCTACTTGACTATTTAACCAAATAGTTGTCCAGGTGTATATATTTGAATGTAGAATATTTTAAATTGAATAACAATTAAGAATTTAGTTGTACGACTTTTTTTATGTCAATTATTCTCAAATTAAAGATTATCGAGTAACAAGACAACTTCAATTTGAAAATTTAAATTGTTAAATTAGTATTAGAGTTTTGATGATTAAATGACTACAAGTTTGAATCTCATTATCTCAATTTTTTTAATTAAATAATCAATTATAAAATAATGATAGATCTATACAAATTTTAATTATAATGAAATTTAATCTGAAAAAATATGTTAAAAAAATATAAAATTATTTACAGAGTCCCATCTAATAATTTAAAATTTTGAGCTAAAATAGTTATTGACAAATCCATCATCTTTTGTTAATCTCATAGCTAATTTTACCTTCTATTCAAGTTGAAGTCATTTTAGTTATAGGATTGTATACTTGTATGTATTTTTTTCCCCCAACTTCATCATATCCTTCTAACTATATTATTTATGAGTGGTCAGGAAGCCTTGGATGGTCAGATTTTGATAATCGAATTATTTTCAAATTAAAAAATATTTTTTACAGTAATTATGTCGAAATAGCATGCTAATTGATATTTTATTTTCTTCTTTTTCTTGTAGTATTTAAAAGGACATAACATATTTGATACCCATGAAAGATGCTTGAATTAAATATCTATGTTTCCTCTAACACTTAAATTCTAAAATTTGTATTGAAACATGTTAATGGTAGAATTACAAAGATGGAAGCGGAATTGTGGAGTTTAATGGATATGCCTTTCAAATCCTAAATAGAAATTCACCAGGATCGTGTAAGGATTGTTTGACATCTCAATGGGCAGAGAAAGTGATTAAGGTCTCTTATTTGTTAGCGTAGAGAGTTTTTTTCCTCACAAAATTACGCTTTGTCCCTCTGCCTCTTTCTAGACAAACTTACTTACAGAAGAACGTACTTTTAGTTTTCTTATAACTGAGAGAATTTATTTTCCTTAATCGATAAAGAAAGTGAGATGTTATAGAGAAAATCTCTCTCTATTATCTATCAACTCTTATCAAATAATCTCACATATTATTTCCCTTATTTCCATATCGCAGTACAATTGGACTGAGCCAAACATGGATACTCAACTTTTGGTCAAAGTCAAAATGCCCAACATTAATAACATGAATTAATTTTTTTCTTAACTCAAAATACCTTTTGTATTGCATCTATTCAATCCAAATACATTCATTCACCATTTGATATTGGTTGAAACAATTTTTTTTTTTTTAACCATTATAATTGCCATCATTGTTTTTGACCTCCAAAAATTTCAAAATTTAGAGTTTCTAAGATTTTTGTAATTCTAGTTATTTTATAATTTTTTTTTATGATTTTAAAATGTGTTGTGATTTTTCGTTTATTTTTTGAGAAAGTTGAAAAGAAGAGAGAGGTAGAAGAAAAGTTAGAAAAAATCAAAACACCAAAAAAGAAAAAAAGAAAAGCAGTTGAAAAGGGAAGAAAGAAAGAAGAAAAGCTAGACAAAGAACAACTGAAAAGAAAAAAGGATTGAAATAAACAAAGAAAAAAACAAAAAGACCAAGGACCAAAATAGAAAAGGACGGAAAAACTCATTTAATAGAACAATATTTGATTTGTGATGCCAGAATAAATAAATAAATAAAAAGGTGAAACAATGCCTTGTCACCCAAGTAGTTGGGCACTCTTCCTCCCCCCCCCCCCCCCCCCCCCCCCCATTTTTTTTTTTTAGTAAAAAAAATTTTGAACTTTCATTCCATGAGAAAATTGTTCGGCCATGCCATACACAGAGTGTTATTGAACAAACTACTAACTTAAGGCAATTTTGAATTGCTAAGACAAACATAGGGGTAAAATGATAGATCAAGCCCAAATTTTGGGTTTCTATATATGAGATTGCATGCTTGCTGCATTTGGAGCGAAATTAACAGAGCTTTCAGCATTGCTTAATCTTCTAATGAACTGCTTTTCACAGAACCAATGTCTCATTGCAGCCAACTTAAGTCTCCATGTAGCTATGTATCCGAGCACCATATTGACTCTATAGAAAATGTAGATAAAAAGGGAGATTGTTGACGTGCCGGTGGTTATACTGAAGAGTGTCCCAAAACTCTTGGGGCTAAGGCTAGGATTTTCATCCTCCACATCTGAGCAATTTTCTCGCTCAATGAGTCTGCTCTCTAGTTCTTGCAGAGTTCCATTTTCACATACATTGAGTAGAGCTTCGTCAACGCTAGGAAGTAATGGAGATCCACGAGGAAATGCCTGAGACACAAATCATAGCTTCAATTATATATCATATTTTGTGCCACATAAACCTTAATTATACTGATATAAACATACAAATGTCTTTAGGGCCGACAAGAATAAGGCTACCATCACTGTATTCCACCTGTGCCAATAAGCTAAAATTATATATTGAGCGCAGGTTTCATTTCTTTTGAACTATTTAAGTTTAGAATAATGTGTCCTGGATTGTGTACGGTCCCACATAAACCCTGGTGACCAGGGTTCAAGCATTGGTACCAGCTTGCATCAAAGTTTGAGATTTTCTTCGGCCAAATTTATACCTAGATATTCAAATCCAGTTTAGCCTCCTAACATCATCAGCCCTGAACCTTACCATTTGCTAAAAAATTTATAGTAAATAGCCTAAATAAGTTTGGTAAATTAATTCCTTCTTGTTCTAAAATTTTAGAACCTATTTTAGATCGAATTTTTCAGGAAAAAAAATAAATAAAAAAGAAAACGGAAAATTAATCAGTAGGATATCTTACAAATCCAAACCCTGCAACTTTGTAAGTTGGCCCAGTTGAGACAAAGCGGCGGCAGTATCTTGCAAGGAATAATTTGGCCACAGGAACTTCAAGAAACACAGCAGCAATTTCTTTGTTCTCGAAAGCTTGAGCATAATCTTCTAGTGTGGTATAATTCTTGATATTTTGCATTTTGAAACGTAAAACGTCCACCAAATAATTTTGTAAATAGGAACCTGTGCAATACCCAACAACTGCATTGCTATTTAGTAGGGCCTCAACATTAGGTGTAGCAGGTTCAAGCTTCTGGGCAGTAAGCATGCTCGAAAGGTTGGCTGTGTAAGCCTGTGTGATCACTAGTGCCACGAATAGCCAGACTACCATAGACATTCTTGATAGATTGCTATGCATTTTCCCCCCTATAACAAAATCTTGTTAGCTCTATTAGTTTTCGTATGTTTCAATATAGAATATAGTTTCTAGATCTCATAAGAAAACGAAAGAAGCGAATGATAAAGAAATCTTACCGTGTAACGAGAAAAGAGTGTTGAAGGCTAACCAAAGCATTATTCCTATTTGATGCAGCATAGAACCTTTATGTGTAGGGCAATGATTTCGCTCTATCAACCAAATAGTAAAACCATTGTAGACAGTTATGACTGCAATTAGAACCCACATGGATTTTGTGAAGGGTTTAACGAATGACCATTCTCTATTAACTGATCGAGCAGGGACGATGAGCATCAATCCTGTTTCAGTGTAAGGAGATGTGAATTCCGCATGCTGGTATCTGCTGGCCATTATTACCACATCACCAACTACTGCATCATAATTCTGCTAGCATGGATAGAAAGTTCAAGGTACATAAGGTACGATCAGTCACAAGTCTCTGAAAGTTAGAAAACTTAGTTGATGCTCAAATTTAGAACATTTAGGTTAATATTAGCTTTGATGTTGATTTCATAGTCTTGTGACGTATTTCATATCACAAGAAAGACTAATGACACTAAAAATAACGTACAATTATCACTGAAGTTAATGATATTATCACTTGACTTAATACGATTTTTATGTATTTATGGCTTTTTTGTTTGCGTTGACCGACTTTTCCTTCTATTAGAAAAGATGAACAAGAGATGACATCTTGCATTATTGCGTATATCAATTGAGAAAGTTAATATAATTATAAATACAAATTCATGTGGTCAACAAATTAATGGCAATACAATCAATATAATCTTGAGAATTAACTAATGATTTCTCAAAATAATGAACTGCAAGCTTGAATCAACCTAATGTAATATTTGGAGAATATTACAATATATTCTAAGAAGAAAAAAGAAAAACAAAACAACTTTTTCGTGAACAAATGCAGATATGGATCCAAGCTAAGTCCAAAGTAAGTCCAGTCAACTACAATCCTTTCCTTGAGACTTGAGAGTACAACCAAGCAGTTGAGATACCTACTACGAGGTCTCTGCAGGTTCAAAACTTAAGAAAGTGGGAGGAAATTAGGAATGAGGTCTCTGCAGGCTATTCCTAATTGTGTAGCCTAAAACCCTATTGGACCTTCGGATAAAATAGAAATAAATTTCCGTATTTCAACTGGCAACTATTCTCTCTTTTTATATCTCAAGTTCTAATGTCTCCTTTATTAAATTAAAAAAAAAAAAAAGGACTCTGTATTTCCAACCAAAACCATTTTTCCTAGACATTAAAGACAGATTATAGATTATAGTCATTAGGAATGAGCTAAAATATGGACATTATGAGCATGATTTTCATTCCTAGAAAGTTAGTCAATGCTTAATAAAATCAAAATAACTTTAAGCTACTTCAGGAGCACATCAGTACCAAATCCTCACAAGATGAACAAACGAAAAAGAGAAAATTAAAGGACAAAGACTTATATTCTGTGTCTTACCTTGAGATAAATTTGTTTTACTAGCTTATCGTAAGAAGTGTCATTGAAGGCCTTGAACTCATATGGCAAATAGATTGGCAAGCGTTTGAAAGTTTCTTCGAAAATCTCGATTGCAAATCCAGAAAAAGATATGCTGTTTCCCAAGCGATCATATTCCACATGCACAAAATCTCTATAACCTGATTTGCCAGGCACACCAATTCGCAATGGGTTTGCACTTGTTGTAATAGTCCATCCTCTTGGTGTAGACGTCAGTCCCCCTGGCCAAAACACTTGCTCTAAATTAGTCATACAAGAGTTGTACACAGAATCTTTGTGGATAGTCTCCGAGAAGCCTAATCCATTTGACCAAAACCCGAGTTCCTTGTAACTTGTTCCAATTACATTGATGATCTGAAATATATTTGTAGGACCTTTTTCGTTGATGAATTGAACTTTTCCTGATAGACCATGGAAGTCCGCTTGCAAAATTTTTTCTAACAGCTCTTGACCTACTTGGTTACTTCCATTCACTGCTACAGCCATTGTCCAAACTGCATCATAGGCCTCTGCTGCATAAATTCCAGGTTCATTGTTGTCTTCGTCAGGATTTTCAATGCTAAATTTCTTGCGAAATCTTTGACGAAAGTCATGAAAAAGGTGCCCTCTTTCTGGGAAATAACTCTTGACCCCTATTATTCCCTGCATTGATGACGAGATAATAGAGGCATTCACGGAATGAACAAGGCTCGTAATGGAATCCGTAGTGATCCATACATAGTCTTTTTCCATCATTTTCATTTTCTGTGCCTTTTCAAATAGACGCACGGCCAAAGGCAAGGACAAATGAATAACAAAGACTCTACACTGCTCTGTTTTAAGTTTTTCGAGCTCTTCAGACAATTTAGTAGTAGAAGCAGAAGGAGGGAGGACTAGAACTTGGATGATTCCTACTCCTACTTCTCTCAGAGCATTAAAGAGAAATTGTGTGACTGCAATAGCTGATGAATCCGTGTCTTCATATATTACAGTGACTTGATTCCAATTTCCCGATTGCACAACAGCGGCAACCGCTTTCATTTGTGCTTGCTTGTTACTTGAAGCTTGAAGTAGGTAAGGCCATCTCTCTGTTGCCCATTCGGGAGTGGTGTCAGCAAAAGAAAGAATTGGAACCTTAGATTGGTGACTGATCTCAGCAACTAACGATACCTCTTCCCACGTTTGTGGTCCTAAAATGGCTTGTACTTGTAGAGTGTTGATGAGATCCATAGCTGTTTATGCAAATTGCGTATGGAATTAATAATCTTTTAAGAACAAATTAATGCTACAATAAGCTGATTCAGTAGAACAAGTAGCTTAGCTTAAATATTGTACTAATTCATAATCAGTACTAGATTAAGTGTTGTTAAAAGTAGTATTATAATTAGCTACCTGCTATTGAACTCCTACAGTCTCACGACGATGTAAAAAAGTAATCTCATAGTAATAATTAAGATGGGGCAACGATATAAATACCTGCAAGAGCTGCAGGGATAGGTTCCCTTTGAGAATCTTTAATTCGGAGAACCAAAGTTTGATTCCTGGTGCGATATAAATCCTCCATTGCAATTTCCATGGCAACTCTCTGCTCTTTACCAATACGTGAACTCGAGTCGATAATCGCACCAATGATACCTTTAACATGGACTCCATCTGCTGCTGCTGTTGTATTCAGATTAAATAAAAAAGCTAATGCAAATAAAGAGAAGATAATAGGGTTGAACGTGCTCATTGTGCTCATGGCAATTACATACAGCTCGAGCTTAATTTCCCTAAACACACATATATGTGCAGTTACTGCTTTGATTATTTTATTTTGTCAACATCCACTATTACGGGTTATTATGAAATATATATATATATATATATCAAACGTTGAACAATATAGTGTTATTTAATGACGACCATTTCCCATGGAAGAATATTCATTGGTAGAATATTTTTAATGTTTCTTCTTATGAAGTCTCCAAAATTGTCTGATCGAAAAGACGCGCTTCATACACTAATCCTTACTTTGAATTCACTATACTGATATTGCAATTTCCAGGAACCTCTCCCATAGATAATTTACTACTTGCAATGCAAGCAAGATTCTGTGATGATTGTAATGTCAATGTGGTAGGTAGATCCTGCTCAAATTTAGAAGAATAGTATGGTCAATAGTCCATCATAATAGGATGACTAATTGAGTCTTTCTTCAGTCTTGTGCTCCTACTTCATCGTATTAATTTATGTAGGACCGTATTAGGACGATGGGAGTTTCCTCGTCACAAATAAGTATGCATGGTCCAAACACGGACTAGGTACAACTTTGAAAAATTCATTGGATATTCTTCATATTCTTTGAGTTTGGAATTTATAAGTTGAAATAAAGATGCTAATACTAGTTAATCTACAGCTCATCCACAATAATCGTTATATTAATAGCATAATTCACATAAAAAGTTATTGATGTAGAATTTTCTCGTATAGTTATAAAAATGAAAAACTATTTTTTTTCAATTTTTTTTTTTTTTGGCACTGTTAAGACAATGACCTGCTGTGACCTCTACTAAACAACAACCGAATTAACATGTTGTGCATATAATTGATATTGATCCTTCAGTTGGAGATAGGAGTATGTTGGAAGAACTAGATAACGATAGAATAGTTGTTCGATAGAGTAACCCGATAATGATAGAATAATTGTTTTTCTATCCAATTATTTGTATTTTGTTTGTAGCTAAACTCTCTAAAAGAGTTGCACAAACAATGAATATGAAAGTTGTGATTTATTTCATTGAGATTAGTAGTATTTATTTATGAATTACAATAGATACAAAGTAGGAAAGTAATCTAAATATGTACAGAAAGAAATGATTTGATTGATAGCATATTGAACACTAGAATTGAAAATATCATAGAGAAATTATAGCCATAGTTGGAGGAGTGAATTATAGTTTGACATTTGGTAAGAGGGATTTTAGGAGTGAATTAATGTTTGACATTTGGTAAGAGAGATTTGAGAAGTGAATTATGATTTCACTACCAAAAAATATGAATTAGCGACGGTTTAAACCGTTGCTAATTCTTAAAAAACCGTCACTAATCTTAATTAGCGATGGTTTTGTAATGGTCTAAAACCATCCACAAAAAACTTCTTTCTAATTATTTAGCGATGGTTTTTCAAGGTCGTCCCTCATCATTGTTTTTGAAAAAAGCCGTGGCTAATTTTGGACAAATCGACAACTATTTTTAGAAATCGATGCCAAATTTGGTAGCTAATTTTTGACATATTTGCGACTCGTTTTAGAAAATTGTTGCTTAAACCATCGCAATTTATTCAAAATTATCAATAGATTTAGCGACTGTTTGTAAAGATAGTCGCTAAATTATAATTTAGCGACGGTACAAAACCGTTGCTAAATCCGTATGAATATTTTTTAATTTTTTTTCAATATTTATGAGAAATATTTTTTGTTTAAATTAAGCTATTCCAATTTAAAAACTAAAAAAACACTATAAGTAAGATTTTAAAATATTACAAAATGATTATAAAATATAAAATGAAATATATATCAAAACATCAAATTATGAAATAATTTTAAAGTTTGTTAATATTATAAGAAAAATAAAACATAAAATTTAGAAGCAATCGATAGAGTCGTCGGTCGAAGGATCGGTGGGATCGTCGGTTAGAGAATTGCTTGGATGAACTCGCCTCGTTGCATATTCGGCAACATCCGTTGCATCAATTATATCATCACATGTTGCTCTCGAGTATATTGTTTCAACTCATTTGTAGTAGCTAAAAGCAATGTAATTTATCCTCTAGTTGCTCAATCTTTTATGTTTATCTAGCGAGCATGAGCCTCCATTTTCTTTCGTTGTGCCTCATTATCGACATGGAGTCGTAAAGTGGTCGAACTAAAGGATGTACTAACATTAGAGTAATAGTGAGAGGCTTGTGACCCGAGTTCTTACATCCTCTTCCTCTTACCATCTCCTCCTCCAATAGCCTTTTTAAAAATCCCATTCATATCGATATCGAGCAATGAAGTACCCTCCGTCCGTCCGGTAGCAACCTCCTCCTCTAATATTTTATTCATGATCTCCTACATAATTGCATAAATTTTAATATTAAATAAGTATGTGAATAAGTTATATAAAAGTAACATACGTATGAAATAACCTTATAAATTAATTACTTACTCTAAGAATTCTTATCCGTTGATTGATGAATACGTATTGATCATCAACCTTCTTCCCGTAAGTCTTAAAGAAAACCTCGTAAGCATCGAGTTCATACCTAACTCACACTTACAAAAAAAATACTTAAATGTAACAACTATACTTAAATGTTTAATTAATTATATTATATATATATATCCGCGTGTGTGTGTGTGTATTGCGTGCTTCCCGTGGCCGATCAAAGCCCCGTACGTCTAGATGGACCAACTCTAACACCACCAGGTCTTGCTTTTGTAATTCTAGGTCGTCATCTCATATCGGACTCGGGTTTTGACCATTTTTTATGCCATACATCCCATATCTCCTATGAGAAATATGTTGGTTTCGGGTATTTCTTAACGTTGTAAAGAAAGTCAAAATATCGCTTCCGTGTCGGACTACGCCATGCTTTTTTAATACTTTCCTCAATATTACACTCCTACTTAAAGGACTTCTGTAAGAATATTAAAAATATTCATTAGTACATTTAATTGAAAATTGAATATTAAAAATATTCATTAGTACATTTAATTGAACATTAATATTTTTTTATTTAAATATGAAGTCAAGTAATAAATTAATTAAACAAAAAAAAACTACCTTAAACACTTGCCGGTACAAGTCTTCGGTTTCCAAACTAATTGTCGTTCACGTCCATTCAAATATGTCAATATACTCATGGAATGTGTTAAAGATGTGACGAGTACAAATATCGAAAGGATACAAGTCGTGAAAGTATATATTAAATAATAATTAAATGAACACATAATTATAATAATATATAAAAAATTTCATAAAATTATACATAATATGTACTCTTTTCCATCAATGATACTAATCATAATTCGAGGATCGAATGTAGATCCAATAGATTCGAAACATGACGAGTCGTCATGTTGGGTTGAGGCCATTGATGATGACGAAATGTCAAATTGGCGAGGATATGGAGGTCTAAAATAAAGTGACTCAAGCCGAGACATGTCAAACGTTGATGGAGTTGACACGGGGGACCAAGAAGGTAGTATGGAGGAATGTCGATGGGGGAGCCATCCGATCAAGAACAAAAACAGGACTACACCTATGACCACGATCATTGCCATTGTCGATGTACCGGACCACGACCCTCACCATATGACATGGGTCACTACATGCGAGAACGTCCCCTACCACGAGGTATTATAACCTACATATTATCACATTAATTAGTTAAAATATTGATAATAACATTTAACATTGATATTAACATAAATAATTTGAAATATATTTATTTTACAAAGAATAAATAACTACATTATTGAATTAAAACATGGACACACACACATATTTAAATGTTATCATAAAAATTAGAAGTAAACTATGTAGGACAATCAAACCATATCGCTAATAACTATCATGGTCATCATTGTTATAGTTTTCATATAAGTCCTTCTTAATATCTATTTCAAATTTAACTTCATTCTCTATATTAATTTCACCTCTTTCTAAATCTATTAACGATCTAATTGGATCCGTCAACGAATGACCTTCGTCGTCATCAACTTGGATGACATTGTGTCGATCTTTCATTTAGTTTTCTTGAAATGGTTATGTAATTGTTTAGATCGTAACGGACGATTTAAGCACATCCACCATTGGCTTGGGTTTTACCTTATATATAGTTAACCAATCACACTCGATGTACTTCGATATAGGATATGTTACGTAATACACCCGATGTGTTTGTGTTGATAGGATAAAAGGATTAGATCTATTTGACATCTACGACTATTTACTTCTACTAATCCGTACCGATCATGAACTCTTGTACTAATGCCGGGTGTAGTATCATACCAATCATATTTGAATAATACGAGTTTTCTTGATTGGTAAGGCGGGATACTCAAGTTCTAGTATATCGGTTAACCTACCATATTAATCATTTTCCTCTATATCGTAACTAACTTCTTTTACACACACTCCATTAAACATTATTGCTCTATCAAAACCATGACCTTCGGTGTGAAACTTGTACTTGTTCACAATGTATCCCAAATACGACTTAGCTATTCATAATGACCCTTTTATAAGATCTTTAATGTAATGGTCGATTATCATGTTAAATTGTGCATTACTTGCTTGTAAAGTCCAGGTCCATTACTTAATGTAGGTATGAAATTTCACAAAATCATATTAATAAAAAATATTTTTATACTCATATATCGACAAAACGAAGATGTAAAATCAATTTCAAGCAAAGCATCTATCTCGTTTTTTGATATGTTTTGATTACTACGATAAAGTTGGGTCATAAGATATCTATGGAAAAAACTATTATAAGATTCTTATTATGTGTAATAAAAATAAATGATAATTAATGAAGTTTAGTACTGTAATTTTTGGTAATTATAGGACTTACTCGGTGCAAGGTGTCATCTCATCACGAGTTCAACAAAATATAGGTAAAAGATGCAATCTTTTCTTGATCTATCAACATATTATTTTCCTCGACCTAGAGATCGACCTTTTGGTTTGAATATAGCAAGTATTCCTTCAATGTCATCACTTGGTTCTTAAGGACACTCAAAGTTTTGTGGCACTTTTTGTAGTCCGGTTTGGACATAAGGCTCAAAGTAATATGAATAGAATGTTGATATTTTTTTAACTAAATATGTATTACATATTGACCCTTCAATTGTGGCTTTGTTCTTTATATTGTTTTTTAATTTTTGAAGATACCTATATTATATATGTATGTTAGTTAACAAATATTTTTAAAAACAAAATTAATAAAGGTTTCTAAATCAATATATCTACCTTTCGGATGGATACATCCAGCGATATTATATGGGTTTGGCAATTTTTGCTTCATATGCCAAGTCGACTAGAAGATGTTTCATTGAGTCGAAAAAAACTCGATGGAAAAATGCATTCTAGTTTACATAAAATGAAAGGTATCTCTATCTTAAGACAAAACATATCTTCAACCTTAATGATAGTAGATGTCAATTTCTTAAAAGATAAGCTTAACTCAACTAGTGCTTGCCAAACATTTCTCGATAATAAGTCATGGAATGTGACGGTATTAACCTCTCGCATAAATACATGACAATCATGACTTTTCATGTCATGCAATCTAAAGTTGTTCATATCGACACACTTATTAAAGTTCAGCACATATTCGTTGGGAAACTTAAGTTGTTTAATCCATTGAAGCAATTGCATTTTTTATTGTTTGTCTATAGTATAACATGCTTTTGGGTATTTTCTAAAGTTTTTATCTCTTTCTAATTCTAACCACCGATAATAAAGTTTTAAGTCTTCTCTAGAGTTTGCACCATCTTTTTTTCTAACATGTTCATAATTGTATTAAACACATTATCGAAAATATTTTTTTCAATATACATCACATCTAAATTGTGTCAAA
The DNA here is from genome assembly GCA_963924115.1 of Dovyalis caffra. Lineage (NCBI taxonomy): Eukaryota > Viridiplantae > Streptophyta > Magnoliopsida > Malpighiales > Salicaceae > Dovyalis > Dovyalis caffra. The sequence continues at coordinate 259,035 of CAWUPB010001184.1, forward strand.
TTAAACAAGAACTCTAATAAGAAAGATCCTAGAATATACTTCGATGGAAACCATAAAGCTAAATGGACCAAGCAAGATGGTGTCTCCAAGGGAGGTCCAAGATGGCGAGTTTCCAAGTCCAAGAACCGATCCATTACACATTAAAGATGGCCCAATGACACAGGCTAGGACTAAGAAGCTTAAAAAAGTTCTCAATGGGTTAATTCAAGAGTGTTGGGCAAAATGCACTTTCAAGGCTCCAAAGGGGCATTGTGGAACCCTCTTAAGAGAGGAAGGGGATCCAAGACTTTTCAATCCGATCCAAGTCCAAGATTGGGCTTCTTAAATCATATTGGGCCTATTTATTATATCTAGCTTAATTATAATTAGAACTAATTAATTAAGCCGATTTGAGCTCAATGTTTTAAGTCTTATTATTTTCATATTCTTTTAAGTCATTAGGGTTCGTTTATGTTCTTTTTGGGTGGCAAGAATGTGTAAAGTCCTTTTAAGGTTAGGAGTGGCATGTTTAACCTATTTAAAGGTCTGGTTAGTTTTATTTCGGACTTAGATAATAATTTTCGAGTTAATAAATTTGAGAGGATTTGCTTCCTTTATCCTTTTGAGAACTAAATTTGACTTATCAAGCATTACAACCCTTATGACGTCTCCGAACTTATCATCCCTCATAAGGGTGGGGCGTTCTTCACTCTATTGTATCATAGATTTGGTTATTGTCTCCTTATAGGTAACGGGTCGGGTTCCACTTATTATAAACTCGATTGGCTATGTTTTTATGGTTGTCTAACGACAAAGGTGTTTGGTTCTCTCTTCTTTATACGTGGGGTTCACATCAATTGATATCAAAGCTTAGGTTGTGTAAAGTCGGGTTGGTTATCCATAGTCATTGCGTCCTTTATTTCGTATCCGTCTTTTTTTCTTTGTTATGTCTTCCTTATTATTATGCCATAGCTTTTCTTGTTTGAGTCTCGTGTTCCTTTACTTAATAAATTGAGTCTTGTATTAAAAACAAAGAAAAAAATAGGGAGAAAGTCTAATTTGTTGTTAACTTTGTTTTCTTAGTATAAATCAAGTTCTTTTCATTTTTTTTTGTTCTATTTTGTGTCTTTATAGTTGATTTTATTTTAGTTCAAACTGAGTTAGTTTCAATTGAAAAAAAAACATAAAAAGAAATCTGATTTATTTATGTTCGTTGTTTCTCATTTGTTATTATCTTGTTTAATCTAAGTCTCGCCTTGTCATTCAATTCTGAAATTTTTTTCTTCTTATTCTAAATCTAAAAGAAAACATCCTAAGGCTACCAAAAGAAAGAATTATTGTGATATTCTATGACTTATATATATATAAAAAAAAAAGAGCAATCCGATTGGTTAAAAAAGAGAAGTGTGTTTTGTTGATTAAATGTTTAGGAAAAAAAAGTTGAAATTTTGAACTTAATTAGATTGGTGGAACATGAGCAAGACATGATCTTTGAATAAATTGCAAAAAATGGGTTGTTATTGAGCCTAAGCACTACAAAACACGCATGGAAATTATAAGATCAGAATTCAATGATTAGAAGCCTAATTAAATGAATTGAGAAGAGAATAGGAAAGCTTACAAAATCACCTTAATTTACTCAAGAGTTTAAGTTTAGTTCTACCATTTGTGTTGTATTTCTAGAATTGTCTAATTAGTTTGATTAAGAGCTTGGTGGAGTAAATAAGAGTGGTAAAAGGCAAGAGGGTGAGATCATTTTAGTAAAAGCCTAAAAGAGTATAAACATGAGTGTGAGTGACATCTTATACGAGTGCAAACATATGAAGGAGTGTTATTGTAAGGTTCTATCAATTGCTTTTATTTTCTTAATTTCTCTAACCTTGCGGATTTCTAATCATGGGAGATAAGCAAAAAGGAGTTATTGGAGATGAAGTAGAGGGGAGAGTTGAAAATAAATTACTTCAAGAAGCGACCTCTAAGGGATAGTAACAAACGAATGGAAGCCATAGAGTTAAGGCAAAATGAGATAGTTCAAATTACTCCCGAAGCTAGAAGGTGAGTACGGGATGAAGAGGAGTTATTTAAGGAAGATTTTGATGATCATGCATCTTTGGTGCAAAATGCAAGAGGTGGCTATGGGAATAGAGGCCATGGTGGATGTGGAGGTTGAGGTAGTGATCATCGTAATTGGGGCCATTTTTTTTAGTAACTAGAATGAGGGCATAACGGTTATGAAAACAACAACAATGGGCTTAAATCGACCCACCCTCCATTCGAAGGTAAAAATGATCTTGATTTGTATCTTGAATGGAAGAGAAAATATGAATTTGTATTTGATTATTATGAGTATTCGAAGGTAAAAAGGGTGAAGTTTGCTATTTCGGAGTTCACATCATATGCTTGTTGTTTGGTAAGATCATATGGTTTTGGAGAGAAAAAGGAATGGAGAGCATCCTATTACAATGTCGGATGATAAAAAGGCTAAGAAATAGTTTGTTCCTAGTCACTATTATCAATATTTGCATCAAAAGCTACAAAAGCTAACCCAAGGTACAAAGTCGGTTGATGAGTACTAAAAAGAAATGGAAATAGCCATGACACATGCAAATATTATGAAGGATCGAGAGGTTACAATGACTTCATTTATAGGTGGGCTAAATCGTGAGATTACAAACATTATGGAATTATAATATTATGTCAAAATGGAAGAATTGGTACACTTGGCGGGAAAAATCGAAAGACAACTCAAATACAGGGGCAATTTACGTATTAGGCGGAATGCAAGCCCTTCATCTTAGAAGAACAATTGGAGCAAGAATGAGGAGAAACCCACGTTTAAGCCCAAGGTCGAGGAGAGCAAGCCTAAACTAATTTTGGATTTAGTAAAGACAAAGGTACTTCTAGCACCTAAACTCCTAAGAATCATGATATTAACTCGTTTTAAGTGTTTAGGTAAGGGACATATTGCTTCACAATGTCCAAACAAGAAAGCAATGGTGATTTGAGATAGCATGTATGAATCTAAAAATAAGCGTGAATTCAAAAGAGAAAAGGAAAGAGATGTCAAAAGAGCAAAAAAAAGAGAGAATGTAAGTTTTTATGCAAAAGAAATAGAGATTAAGAGAGCAATCGATCCTTCATAAGGAAGTATTTTTTAACACTAACAATCTTAACTCTTCTCTTCCTAGTATGGTTATGCCTCTTTTATAGGATTTCGAAGATGTATTTCTCGAAGTGCTTGAACATGGATTGCCATCGATTCATGAGATAGAACCCCAAATTGATATCACTCCCGGGATGCAAATTCCTAACCAACCAACTTATAAAAGTAGAGGAATTGATGGTCAAGGAATACGTGTGTAAGAGTATGAGCCCATGTGTCGTTTTGATTTTTTTTTTTTTTTTTGCCTAAAAAGGATGGGACTTGGAGGATGTGTGTTGATTTTCATACAATCAATAAGATAACGGTAAAGTATAGACATCACATTCTTAGGTTAGATGATATGCTTGATGAGTTGCATGATGCTTATTTGTTTTCTAAAATTGATTTAAAATCTAGTTATCATCAAATAAGAATGTGTGAAGGTGACGAGTGGAAAATGGCCTTTAAAACAAAACATGGTCTATGTAAGTGGTTAGTTATGTCGTTTGGCCTTACTAATACACCTAGTACATTTATATGTCTTATGAACCTTGTCTTGTGTCAATGTTTAAGCAAATTTATCATAGTCTACTTTGATGATATTCGATATATAGTAAAACCTTAGAAGAGCATGTTAATCATTTAAAACAAGTTCTAAGTGTTTTACGTAAAAAAAGTTGTTTGTACGAATCGAGCTTGTGTTTCTTGGTTTTGTAGTTAATGCAAGAGGCGTTGAAGTTGATGAAGAAAAGGTGAAGGCAATCAAGGATTGGCATAAACCTAAGTAATTAGCGATGTGAGAAGCTTTCAAGGTTTAACGAGTTCTTATTGACGATTCATCAAAGATTTCGGTACCATCATGGCATCATTAATCGAAGTTGTTAAGAAGAGTGTGGGTTCAAATAGGGAGATGAGCAAGAAAAAGCATTTGCTTTAATTAAAGAAAAGATGATTTCTCGCTCCTTTACTTATATTACCCGATTTCACTAAAACTTTTAAAGTCGAATGTGATGCATTGGGTATTTCCATTAGTGCGGGTTTAATATAAAAAAGAAGCCTTTAACATACTTCAAAGAGAAATTAAGTAGAGATACCATAGTTACCCTACGTATGACAAAGAGCTTTATGCCTTGCTATAAGTATTAGAGACATGGTAACACTATCTTTGGCCTAAAGAGTTTGTCATATATACCGATCATGAGTCCTTAAAGCATTTGAAGGGATAAGGGAAGTCTGAATCGTAGACATGTGAGATGGGTAGAATTTATTGAGATATTTTCATATGTGATTTAGTATAAACAAGGCAAGGAAAATGTGGCAGTCGATGCATTATCACATAGGTATTTTCTAACCTCTACATATAGTTCAAAATTGCTTGGATTTGAAGATATTAAAGAGTCTTATACAAATGATCCAGATTTTGCTAATGTGTTTAATGCATGTGAGAATACTACTTTTGAAAAGTTTTATAGGTATGAGGGTTATTTATTTTGTGAAAACGAGGTTATGCATGCCTATGAGCTCTCTAAGAGAGTTAGTTATACATAAGGCATATGGGGAGGCTCGATGGGGCATTTTGGTGTCTTAAAAACTTTAGCTATTCTAACCGAACACTTTTTTTGGCCTCACATGAAAAGGGATGTAGAGAGGATTTGTGAGAAGTGTGTGACGTGTAGGTAAGCTAAATCTAAATTTAAACCACATGGCTTAGACACATCATTCCCTATTCCTAGTTTATCTTGGGTTAACATTTCTATAGATTTTGTGTTGAGATTACCACGGACTTAAGAAGGGAGGGATTCTATTTTTATTGTTATTGATTGGTTTTCAAAGATGACACACTTCATTTCTTGTCATCGGACGAATGATGTCAACAACATTGCGGACTTGTTCTTTCGAGAGATAATACGTTTGCACGAAATGCCAAGGAGTATCGTTTCGATCATGATGCCAAGTTCTTAACCTACTTTTGGAAGACTTTATGGGGTAAGTTAGGAACTAAGTTGTTGTTTTTTAATACCTATCATCTATAAACGAGATGGCCAAACCGAGATAGTGAATCGAACTCTTTCTACTTTATTATGTGTTATTCGAAAAAGAACTTCAAGAATTAGGAAAAGTGTTTTCCATATATTGAATTTGTATATAATAGGACCATGCATACTATTACTGGTTATTCACCATTTGAGATAGTTTATGATTTTAATCCTTTAACTATATTAGATTTAATGCATTTTCCTCTTGATAAGTATTCTAGCTTAAATGGTGAGAAGAAAGCAAAATTAGTGAAGTCCTTGCATGAGAAGGTGTGGCAACATATTGAAAAGAAGAATGAGTAGTATGCAACAAATGCCAATAAAGGGAGAAAGAAAGTTATCTTTGAAACTAGGTGATTGGGTTTGGGTGCATATGCATAAGGAGCATTTTCCAGCTCAACGACATTCTAAGTTGTTACCAATTGGAGATGGCCCTTTTCAATTGTTGCAAGAGTTGATGAAAATGATTATAAGCTTGATTTACTTGGGTGAGTATGGAATTAGTGCTACTTTTAATGCTTTTAATCTCTCTCTTTTTGATCTAGATGTTGACAAAGAAGATTCAAGGATGAATCCTCTTAAAGAGGGAAGGAATGATGGAAACCTTGGGGCTAAATGGACCAACAAGGTGGTGTCTCTAAGGGAGGTCCAAGATAGTGAGTTTACAAGTCCAAGAACTGATCTATTACACATTAAAGATGGTCCAATGACACGAGCTACAGCTAAGAAGCTTAAAAAGCTCTCCATGGGTTGATTCAAGAGTGTTAGGCGGAATACACTTCCTAGAGCCTAGAGGGGCATTGTGGCACCATGTTAAGATAGGATCTAAGACTTGTCAATCTGATCCAAGTACAAGATTAGGCTCCTTAAATCATATTGGGCCTATTTTTTTATATCTAACTTTTATTAAAATTAGAACTAATTAATTAAGTTAGATTTGGGCTCAATTTTTCAAGCCCAATTTAATTATAATTAGAGCTAATTAACTAAGTTAGATTTGAGCTTAATATTTTAAGCCCTATTATTTTCATATTCTTTTGAGTACATTAGGGTTTGTTTATGTTCTCCTTGAGTGGCAAGGACGTGTAGAGTCTTTTTAGGGTTAGGAGTGGCGTGTTTAGCCTATTTAAAGGCTGGTTTAGTTTTGTTTCGGACTTAGACAATAATTTTAAGAGTTAATAAATTTGAGAGGATTATCTTTCTTTGTTCTTTTGAGAACTAAATCGACTTAACAAAGATTGCAACCCTTGTGGCGTTTCTAAACTTATTATCCTCTATAAGGTGTGTTTTTCAATCCATTACATCATAGCTTCGATTCTTACCTCCTTCGGGCAACGAATTAGGTTTCACTTATTATAAGCTGATTGGGTGCGTTCTTAGGGTTATCTAGTGACAAAGGTGTTTGGGTCTCTCATCCTTATATGTGGGGTTCAAATCAACTTCGTTTCTTCTAACCATAAACTCTAGATATATTGTTGTTATACTCTTCGAAGCCCTTTTCTGCGACTTTCAACTACCCCTAATTTTGTATTTCATACAAAATTTTTGTTCCAAACGTGATCAAAGGAGCAATATCTATGACAACTAAATTTTTCTTGAAAGCATTCCTATTCCTCCTAGAATGATGACTTAGTGGTAGAAACTTTACGACGATAATCAAACCAAGAAGTCTTTCTTCCATTATAAGGACTAAAAGAATCGGATTTTTTCATGCAATATGGGCATGTTGTTTTACCCCGTAATACTCCAACCTAACAATATAAAATATACAAGGAAGTCACTAATAGTCCACATAACTACGGCTCACAACTAGAAATTCCGCTTACGGGACACATCATAGGTAAGCACACTAGCTTTCCATAATTCAACAACCCCTTTAAGGGTTGTAAGTACACGTCTAGGTTGATGTTTGGGTTTTTAAGCCCCGAAAAAATTACGAGTTAAGAAGGTATATTATTCCTTCATACACTTTCATGATGGTAAATTGTAAAGCATTACAATCACGAGCCACAAAGAATATTATTATCCAGATTAACCAAAAGGTCGAAACCCATTAGTGTAGACTTTCAATCTCACATTCCTAATTTCGATGCAAATAAAGCTTTTACGGGATTGATACTTTTAGCAACGGGACCAAACTCATCGCTAATTAAATAAAAATTTTTTATCATTTTTCCTTCAATGATCATAAATTAGAGATGTTTTTCAAAAATCGTCGCTAATTTATCGATTTTAGCGATGGTTTTTATCAAAAAACCATCGCTAATCGCTTCCATATTCATATTTTAAGTAGATCATATTTAAAGATGATTTTTGAAAACCATCGCTAAATACACTTTTATTTGAGGAAATATAGTGACGGTTTTGGTAAATCGTTGCTATAATACGCTAATTTTTTTGAATTAGGGATAGTTTAATTAAAAGATTGCTGATTCCTAAAAATTTATTTTTATTAGTGATGATTTATATGAATCGTTGCTAATATCAATCAAAAGTTATCGAATTAGTGACGGTATGTAAAACGGTCGCTAAAACCTATTTCTTATGGGTAGTTAGCAATAGTTTTCTAAAAACCATCACTATTAATTATTTTTTAGAGACTCGTTAAAAAATTGTCCTTATTCTTATTTTTTTTAGTAGTGTTTGGCATTTGATAAGAGAGATTTGAGGAGTGAATTATGGTATTGGTTTAACATGCCCCTACAAGATTGACTATCCTTTAAGGACACCAATCTTGGACTAAGGAGTGTGAAAATAAAGATAGGAGAGGGGTTTGGTAAGAGACTCAACAAGCTAATCCGAGGTGTGAATGTGAGAAATAGCTAACCCATGGAAACTTGATCATGAACAAAATAAAAATCAATGGCAATGTGTTTCATTCATGAATAGAATACCAAATTAGAACAAACATAGATGGCACTAATATTATCACGAGTATATGACCGAGTGGTAAAGGTAAAGAGAGATGTAATTCATGGAATAAGTTCGTCAACCATTTTATTTTAGAAACGAGTACAAGTAATGGCTTGATATTTGACTTTAATGGTAGAAAAAGCAACAATTTTATGCCATTTATCTTTAAGACATAAGGATAGAGCCAAGAAACATAACTTAGGCAATAGTAGAGGTACGATCATTGGGATCAACCGCCTAATTCGCATCGACAAAGACATGAAGATTCAAGAAAGATCCTTACGAAGCATGAAACCAAAGTCAAGAGTACTTCTAAGGTACCAAATGAGATGCTTCACTACATACCAATAAAGAGTAGAAGGCGAGTGCATAAACAAAAAAAGCTTATTGATAGCAAATGACATCACATTGGGATAAGTAAGAAAAAGATACTATAATGATCTAACTTTGCAATAAAGAGTAGCATCTATAGAAGGAGTACCATCCAAGAGTTTGAGACTCTCATTTGTTACTAATAGAGTGGAAACGGGCTTTCCATCTAACATTTTTATCCATTATAGTAGATCACAAATATATTTCCACTCGGAGAGAAATAAGCTAATTGTTGTAGAGTGAGCTTCAACTCTAAGAAAGTATGAGAGATTACCAAGGCCTTTAAGGGAGAAATAGCAAGCAAAAACCAAGATAAAGTTGGTTACAACTAATGTAGAAGATTTTTTTATTATGATATCATCAATAAACATAAGAATATAAATCACATAGGCTACATTATGAAGCATAAAGAGAGTCGTGTTAAAATGAGAGTTAGAAATTCTAAAAGAAAATCATTTAGAAAGAAAAAAATTACAAAGCTCATGGTATCATGCAATGAAGCTTTCTTTACAATTTGAAAACATGAGTAGGGCAGTTTGTGTTCTTAAAAATAAGAGGTTAATCCATGAATACCTTTTTAGACAATAAAAAAAAATTTATAAGAAAGCATTGGTTGCATCAAGTTAACAAATAGGCCAACTGTTAGTGATAGCTAAAGCAAGTATTAAATGAATAGTAGTAGGTTTAATGATAGAAATATAAGTTTTAGAAAAATCAATCTCAAGATATTGATTAAAGCCTTTAGCAACTAACCGAGCCTTATACCAAACAAGAGAACCATCAAGATTTTTCTTAATTCTATAGACCACTTACGACCAATAATATTTTATGTAAATACGTGAGAAACTAAGGTTTATATTTTGTTAGCTAAGAGGGTATTAAACTCATCACTTATGGCTTGACGCCAAGCGAGATGTTTTTGGATGTGTTTATAGGTAAAAGGTTCAATAACAAAAAGAGTAGTGGTGGTGTTAAGATGAAGAATATGTTTAGGCTTAATAATATTATTTTTTAACCTTATATTATAAGGTGATGTGTTGTTTAGGTAAGAGAGGTGAAGAATAAGAGCTAAAATAAGGAGATGAGAGATAAGATGCTGAATATTTATACAAGAGAGAAGATGACCAAGGCGAGTAGCTTCACCACTTCCATCCTTATAGGTTGTTTGAATGGAAGGGGTAAAGTATCTTTCAACCAAAGACTTAAATCAACCAAAAGCTGGTATTAAATTAGATTTTGTCTTTAAAAAGATATAGCTAAGTATACTCGGTGAAGTAATTTACAAAACTAACATAGTAACAAAGATTATTAAAATTAGTAATAGGGAAAAGGCCTCAAAAATCCATAAAAAGAACCTCTAAAGGTTTAGAACAATTCAACGATCAAATGCCTAAAGGAAGGTTATGTCTTTGATTGCATAAACAAGAATTACAATGAGAAGGAGTAATGTTAGACTTAGATAGAGGTAGTTTATGAGTAACAAAGACTTTATGGAGAGTTATAGACGATGGGTGATCAAGACAACTATGCTTGGAAGGAGATAGTTATAAAAGAGGTTGTGGGAAGGGTGGCCATAGAAGGTAATGTTCAAGAACTAGGTGATGGAGTTTATGAATTTGGCCACTCATAAAATTATCCTTTATTTTGGTTTCACACCAAGGATGCCCTTATAGTTAGATCCTTCACAAGAAAGAAATTCGAAAAAAAATCAATGGTGGTGTTATTTTATGAGCAAATTGAGAAATAGATAATAAGTTTATCTTAATTTAAGGACACATAAAATATTATTAAGCTAAAAGATAAAATCATTAAAGTTAATCGCAGTATGTCCAATATGAGTGACGAGAGATACCTTTACTATCTTCTCGCTATAACATCATTATTTCCACCATAGTCCGAGTGAATTCATTAATTCTAAAGATTTGAGATGATGTGGTGAGATGCTCTAGAGTCAACTAGCCATCCGGGCTGATTTCCTAAATTATCACCTATGGTGAAATTCACTCGAGGCATAAAAGGAGCATTTGGGGTAAGACATGAGTAGCAAAACATAGCGACATGAACAATCTTATTACATTATTGATATACATGACAAAGCTGTCGACATGATTGTCAAGTGGCTAAGTTTTGTTTAGTGAGAAGTTCTAACTATAAGTAGTAGACATTGATGAATTTCCTTGGTTTCATTGGTAGTATGGATTTCTATAGCGTAGATTTTGGTTAGGTTGATTCTTGAATCCTTGTCTTCCTAACGAGTTGTTATGGTAACCACATTTCCCTCATTTTTTCTTTTGGAAAAACCGAGTAGTGATAGCGATAGACTCATTAACTAATCATTAAGATTGAGATTGGTCTTATGATCAAGTAATTTTTCCAACGAGTTCTTTAAAGCCAATAGGAAATTCTCATGCTAGCAAAGCGAGCTTTGATTTCTTTTCTAGTAATCACTAAGACAATTAAGGATGTGTACAACAACTTCACCATCATTCATTTCATGACCAATTATGGCAAGATCATCTACTATAGTTTTTATAGATTGTATAAATTCATAGATATTCTTTCCATTTTGACTCACCTTAATAAAATAATCGAGAAGGCCAACCACTCGAGTGTTGGATTTGTTGTCATATATAGTCTTAAGTATATTTTAGGCTTCTTGAGAGGTTTTATAGATGAAATAAATGGAGCAACAATTTCTATCACTGTATTTTGAATGGCGAACGGAATGAGATGATTTTGACTAGTCTAGATTTTATGTTTTGAATCATTATTAGGAGGACACGGATGAGTTCCATCTATGAATCGTAGGAGATCATAGTCTAGAAAAAGGGTTGTCATCCGAGCGCATCACATCAAACAATTTCCACCCTTGGACATCTTATGTGAAATTACCATGGTTGTGTTGATGGAGAAGGCTTGAGGTAGAAAGGCAACAACTAGAGGTGAATAGGTGGCCTTATTTCCGGACATAACTATGACATTATCTCGTGTTTGTTTATATTATAGTTAGGATTTGAGAGATAAGAGAGGATGAGAAATAAAGAGGTAGAGAGATTTAGAGTTCTTAGGTTAAGGTTATAATAGCATTAAAGAGAAAAAGAAAGTTAGGGTTATAAAAGGAAAAATGATAAAGGTAAAGGATTAGAGAAGATATGAATAAAAAGAGGGAGAAGCAACACACCTTAGGGCTCTAATACCATAAAAAAGTTGTAAAAATAATGAATATGAAAGTTCGTGATTTATTTCATTGAGATTAGTAGTATTTATACTTCAATTACAATAGATATAAAGTAGGAAAGTAATCTAAACATGTGCATAAATAAATTCTTTGATGGATAGAAAATTGCACACTAGAATTGGAAATATCATAGAGAAATTACAGCCATATTTTGAGGAGTGAATTATGATTTGACATTTGGTAAGAGAGATTTTAGGAGTGAATTATGGTATTGGTTTAACACCCTTTGTAGAAAACTTCTTTATAACTCTATAAAGATAGAAAAAACAAATCTTTTACTAGTAATACAATTAGGACTTTAAACTCTCTCGAACTCTTATTGTTTCTAACTTGGTACGGAGAAAAAAAAGACCTAACGAGTTGTTTTCTTTATTTCTATGCCTTTTTTCCCTTTCTTTTTTGCATCACTTCACAACTAGATAATGGCCTCCTCTTGCAATACCTCCACTACCGCCAATAAGTAACTAACTACCAACCTTATCCACACCGATCGGTTTTCCAATGCTTATAACTTTATTTCTCCAAAACTTACATCAACTAATTTTTTCCTCAAGCATACTAAAATGAAACACTTGTTACTTAGCCAAGGATTATTTAGATTTGTATATAGTTTGAATATTTTTCCTACACATCACACTAATTTGGATGACACTAATTTGCCTTAAAAAATCGTTCGTATCTTGTTTGGACTCAACATGATTAATTACTTATAAGCACTCTCATTGCCTCTTCATTTACTAATGTTTTAACCATGATCATTGATCGCTCTACTTCACATGAAGTTTGGACGAGTGCTAGAACAGTCCTTGCTTCTCATTCTATCACACGAACTATGATGTTACATCTTATCTATAAAAATTGCATCAAGATCCAAATGAACATATCTCTTAATGCCTTCGACATGTCAAATCTCATAGTGATTAACTCATTGTTGTCGGGCATCCTCTCTAAATCATAGACTTCAATTTATACATATTCAAAGGATTATCAAGTAATTTTAGAGACATTGTCACCGATTGTCTATAAGACCAAAACTAATTAATTTTATTGAATTGCATATTCTTCTTTCTTAGTCATGCTTGTTTAAAGAACAAATACTAGTTTGGTTCCTCCCGTATGACTCTAAGCTCTATCTCCTAGTAACTCCACCAATCGATCATTTAACTCACAAAACATTAGGCAATTTTCAATGAGGTAAGGGTCGAATTTTTATGGCGAGGGTTGTGGTTGTTAAACAAACAAGTGTCATAGTAATTCGCTATTGATAATAGAGGCGGCTAGAATCACATGGAAAATAAAATCGGATGCAACTCTATTTTTTTTTTAAACCAAACTAGTATCCTTAGAGGTATTTTTAGCCTTCCACTCCTTTTGCTAATCCGGCTAGTCCTCTACTTTGCCACTCCACTTATGGTGTTTGAACACTAGTGCTTTGTATCATGTAACTCTTGATATGGCTGCCCTTAGCACTTATGAACCATATTAAGGGTAAATTGAGAATGGTGAGTCCTTACCTAATGTCAATATTAGTACTAGTTATGTTCACATACCTTCTAAATCTTTTGCATTGTTGGATGTCCTTCATGTTCCATATATTATAACGTTTTTACTTTTTGTTCAACATCTAGCCCCGTGATAATAATTTATTTTGGAAATTAACCCTTTTATTTTTTGTCTAAAGGAATAGGTATAAAAGAAAATAATAATTTTCTACTCTAGTGATGCTTGATTTATACGTCTTACCCACGTCTCCAAATTCCTTTGTTCGTCGAGCGTATTCGACTTAGACATCATCCAACTTTGGTATTCCCATATGGGTCATCCACATAATCTAGTACTTCATCTTATTTTTTTAAAAAAAAATGTTGGTTTGTCAAAGCCATCTCGGTTGGTCGCTCCTTGTTTGTCTTATCCACTTGGAAAAACAAGTCATTTGTCTTTGGATTCTTCTACACATTCTAGCATAAGATTTTTAAACTTAATTTGTAGTGATGCATGAGAATCTTTACCTATCTGCTACTTGTGGATGATCATAAGTATTATGTCATTTTTGTTGATCATTTTTCAAAATTCATTTAGTATTATCCTTTTTATAAAAGTTAGATGTTTTTATTTTTTATTTTTTAATTTCAAACTTTAGTTAAACATTAATTTAACTTTAAATTTACATAGATTCAAACAAACTGTGATTGTTAATTTTATTGTTTAAATATATTTTTCAAAACTATTGGTATAAATCATTGCATAATATGCCCACATACACATGAACAAAACAAAATTTTTACTTAACGATGACATTGTCATATTATTAAAATTAGTGTAACATTATTAAAAGAGGTAAGTATACCTAGATCCTATTGGTATGCCTTCTTACGTATTTAATAATTTATCTCCTCTTAAAATTATTTTTTTAACACAAATCAAATTATTCATTTCTCAAAAATTTTGGGTTTTTATGTATTCCTTGTTTTAGACCTTACAACAAAAATTAAGTAGATAATCATTCCACTTCATGTGTATTCATCGACTCTAGTCTTTTCTACCTAATTTATGGGTGTCTAGACAAAAAAACTAATCGATTTTATGAAACGAGTGTTCCCTTTCTCCAAACACAAACCCAACCCACCCTAGCCAAACACATGTCCTCCTCTAGTCTATAGGTCGAGTACATCCGTCCAAAGCATCCTTCCCTTTCTTCTCTCATCTCTTAGGTCCAACCCATAGCCCAAGACATTCTCCAGTCTAGCCCATCAATTCAGCATCATCCCACTTATTTCCCTCTAATGTCTTGTCACCTCTTCCAATCTTGTGTCTTCACCCACTATCTTTTTCCAATCCATCCCTTGTCTCATGTTCGAGCTCTTGATCCCTATCATGCCCGGCCCATACAAATGTTCCCATCCTCCTCTATTGGGCTCGTTTGTTTTAAGTCCCACCTTGTCGACCCACGACCCAAATCAAATAACTCATAATGTCTAGCCCATTAATTCATCCTCATAAAAACTCCCAACAAAACAAACTTCTATTCAGCCTTTCTCACCTGTACCGCCAATCCTCCATATAACGCTACCTTCCTCGATTACAACTTCCATTAAGCTATAAACCCTTTTTCTCCCACCTCAAGTTCTAGTACCTCACGATAGCAAGCTGGCTTAAATCTTATTCTTGATTTTAGCAATATGCTTTGGATAACCAAACACCTACTTCTCGTCCATAAGATCTTACCCGCACCTATCCTATGGTTCTATGTTCTCTAAGTAGGAAATCTCGGCCAAGGGTATCCAAGGCAATGTCAATGAGTGCAATCCACGAAGCATCATCATGCTTTTTTTAGGCTTGAAATCATAAATAAATGCTTGTAACATGTGATTTTTTTAATGTTTACAAACACTTTAGTTGGAGTTAATATTGTACCATTCAAGAATGGTCCATGCTTCTTATCCTACAAAAAGAACAACATAGGTATGATTTTCTTACTCAAAATTTCAAGTTAAATCATATTTTACTAGGTTTAATTTATAAAATGTCATTTTATTGTTGACATTTTCTTAATGTGGCTCATTTACATTTTTTCTTATCTATTACCTCCTTGTATTCTTCAATTTTTCTTAATGTGACCCCTCTCACTCGAAATTCGATCACTTTTACGAGTTGATGACTACGGATGAAAAAAAATAATTACGTGACGTGACACATCGGATTAAATTTTCCATATGGCTCAAAATTTTTACATGTAAAAAATAAGCCTTCGATTTTTCTCTCTCCTCACGCAATCGATCCAAAGATCAAATTTTGCTCCGGATAAAAAAACCCAATAAATACATTTTATGCTATTAAACCAAATAAAAAATAAGGCATGGAGCAAATCTAGTGTTATCTAGTTTACTACAACACACCATGCCACAAATGGTATAATTATAAAACTTATCGGCTTTAAAGTCCAACACAAAATCTCAAACTATGACATGTCACAACCCTCTTTCTTCAACACTTCCGGTAGAAGTACCCCAATGTATAGGACATCTTCTTTCATAACGAAGGAATCAACTTATTCTTATTCAAACATATGTGTATTGACAAAAAGGAAAACTAGCAAACCGTCGCATAATCACCACATTCAAGTAATTGATTGGTTAACTATGATAATTAACTAAAAAAAATTACCTTAATAATTCGGTGTACCTTCTACAATTGTTATTGGAGGATGAGATCGCCATGCATTATGGTGGTACGGTATGATTCTAGGTAGTCGTGCAAAAACAATTGCCTTCTCTCTTTTTCTTTCAATCTCTTGTAGCTCTCCTCATCTTACTCATCTTTCAATCTCGCAAACTTAAGCAATAAAAAAAAATTAAAAAATGAGCATATTAAAACATAGCAAAATAGCACAAAAATAATAATAGTTGTTAATTCAAAAACTTATAATGGAATTCTCTTGATACTCCACTTCAAGGAGTGCCGATGATTTTCTAGTTTCTAGAGGTAAATTCAATTGCGATAGTTGCTTGCCTAAACTGGAGCAACATAGAGTAAGTCCGTGAAGGATTCGAATCACTCATAGACTTTTTAGAAAATTTGCTTCTAGATTTGAAGAAAATAGACGTCGTGTAATCATCGAGAAACAGAGGTCGCTCGATGAATACTTCTCCGGGAATATCTTTGATTGTAGCATCAAGAACATCATCTCCTAACAAGATGAGTATTGACAAAAAAAAAAAAAGAGAAGGCAAATATGTGAGGATTGGGTTTTTTCTGCGGAGTAAAATTCGATCGATGGATCAATTGCGTGAGAAGAGAGAAAAATCATAGGGCTTTTGTACTTTTTTTATTTTCCATATTTTGCATGTAAAAATTTTGAACCATATGACAAATTTTATCTAGTGTGTCATGTTATGTGACAAATTTAATCTTATCTATCACACCATGTGGTAGTTTTTTGCTATATGTCATCAACAATTGGAAAAATCATTGGATTTCGGTGAAAGGGGTCACATTAAGAAAAATTAAAAAGTACGAAAAGGTAATGAATAAGAAAAAAGTAGATGGGTCATATTAAGAAAATATCAATAGTAAAAAAAACATTTAGGCTATTAAACCTATTTTACTATAGTCATTTGTATCTTTTCACATTATTGTTCCCGTCCCATGAAAAATGAATATAATTAAATAATAAAAATCACATAATAAATAAATGTAAATGGTCCAAACCTTTATTGAATCTTAAATCATTTAAGAGTATCGTTCTTCAACTTTTAAGTTCAAATTAAACCTTCCTATAGCTTTTTCTTTTCATTTGAAAATGGATCTTTTGTTAGATTTTTATTAATTTTCGAGTTAAAGGATTATCTCAATATAAAAATTTAAATTATTAGGTGAGATCCCAAAATATGATTTATATTATTTTTTAACATCCCCACTCAAGTTGAAACTCGTGCAAACTCACACTACCTTATGCTTAATTAAGTAAAATAGAAAGTGAGAGTGGTAGGATTCGAATTCTTAATTGTTAGGTTAGCTCGATACTATATCAAAAGATTATCTTAGCCTAAAAACTTAAGCTATTAGGTGAGATCCTAATAATGATTTTATATGACTCTCTAGCACATCCCATCGAATGAAAGCACTTTGGGCTTGAAACTTGCACAAACGCATACTACCTCGTGCTTAATTAATTAAAAGAGAAAGTGAAAGTGGTAGGATTCAAACTCTTGATCGTTAGGTTAACAAGGCTCGATATCATGTCAAAAGACCATCTCAACGCAAAAGCTTAAGTCGTTAGGTGAGGTTTTAGGAATGGTTTTATATGACTATCTAACATAAAAACAATTCCTTAACGACTAAAAATATTTAATTAGGGTGAGGTCTAATTTGAAATAAAAAAATTAAAAGAACTTATTCTCAAATAACTTAAAGTTCAAAGGTGGTTTGGACTTTTTAGCCATAATAAATCCATTATAAATTAAGATGGATAAAGAATTTAAACTTATTACCTTGTTCATAAAAAAAAAAAATAGAGATTAAAATCATACTATCATAGTTTCATGGAATATAAATTATTAAACCATCAAAATAATCATTGTCGATGGGGGTTGTGGGAACGTACGAGAAATGGAGTTACCACCTAACTAATCAAAGAGAACCGAAAAACCTAAAATAAACTAATTTGTATAGATATCTAGGGAAATGGTCACTTACGTATAGGAAAGATATAAAATTAAGATCATCTCGTCTTACTTGAGGTATGTCGCGTTGAATACATATAAAAATAAAAATCTAATTTATGCTATGTTATGTTTCTATGCCTATTTAAGTGAATTTATTTTATTAAGATGGAATAGAAGAGAAATTTGAGGTTCATGTGGGTCCAAAATCAATACCCATACTCAAAGGAGAAAGGTGGAGGGAATTGAAATTTTAGCTAATCTTTAGCGAATATAAGCCTATATTGACAAATAAATGGGAGCCTATGTTGACATGAATATGAAGTCACCGACAATTTACTCGTACAAGTGAGAAGCCGTCACCGACTTCGGATCATGATTTTAGGAAGCTATGGACAACTTCATCACATAAGTAAAAAGCTCCAACAACTTCATTTTACTCAAGCAAGGAGCGAGATAACTAGTTTAAAAACCACTCGATAACTTCATCCACATAAGTAAGAAGCTACTAATGGTCTCTTTTCTAACAAGTAGAAAACATATAAAATGACTTCAAAACCATTGGTGTCTTCGTCACATAAATAGAAAGCCATCGATGACTTTATTTTAGCAATTAAAAATCAAATAAATATGGTTTGGGAGCCACGGGTGGCTTCATACATATAAGTGAAAAGCTACCGGTGGCCTCTTTTTTTACTAGCGAGAAAACGTATAAAATGACTTTAAAACTACTGGTGGCTTTATCATATAAGTTGGAAGCTAACGATTTTATTTCAATGATCAAAAATCGAATAAAAATGGTTTAGAAGTTAGTGAAGACTTTGTCCATATATGTTGTGGAAAACCACTTAGTAGCCTCTTTTCTAACGAGAAAAAACATGTCAAATGACTTCAAAATCAACGACAACTTCATCACATAAGTGAGAAGTCACCAATAACTTTATTTTAGTGATTAGAAATAAAAAAATAAAATAAATGATTTGTATCCATTGATAGCTTCATCCACATAGGTGAAAAATCACAAGTAGCCTTTCTTCGACGAGCGAGAAAACATACAAGATGACTTCAAAATCATTGATGGCTTTGTCACATAACTTGAAAGCCACTAAAGACTTTATCTTAATTATCAAAAATCAAATAAAATTTGTTTGGGATCCATTAGTGGCTTCATCCACATAAGTGGGAAGCCATCGGTGGTCACTTTTCTAATGAGCGAGAAAATATGTAAAATGACTTAGAAACTACTCGTCATCTTCATCACATAAGTGAGAAGCTATCAATAACTTTATTTTAAATAAATAGAAATTCAAGCAATCATCTCAAATATAATAAAATAAAGTATTTGATAATTCAATCATCCATAATATGACATTTTCAACATTTTCTTTTATCATTTTTAAGTAGTTAAAATAGGTTCAAAGATTACCCAAATTTTGTAAGAATTTCAAATTTTTTTTTTATAAGTTTTACTTCTTTCAATCTCAATGAAGGCTGATTATGTTGGTTAGAAGAAAAGGAAGAAGCAATTATTCTTGAGCTCTTTTTTAGTTTTGTTGTCCAGATTATGGTTTCATGATAAAATTAGTTTCGTTTTACTTAATCCAATATTCTTATTCTTTCGGGGTCCAATACCTATGTTCTTTCATCGATAAACCAACTGTTCTATTTGATTTCCCACTCTATCGCCAACAAATAGAAACAATACAAAAACACAATCTGTAATATCATGTTATTCTTATCAAATACATAATCATCCAACATAATTTTTATATTTTATTGTGTCACAAAACTAATTCGAGTTACTATTCATTACCAATGCCAAACAAATACATATTTTGCATTTATATTGGTTATATCTAAAATTTTAGGGTTAGTATATGAGCTATTTTTTTAAGGAAGGATTTGGATGGATTGGTTTTAGTTGGTGGTTGGTGATATTGGGTGTAGTTGATGGTAGCAGATGATTGTTGAGGTCCCGTGGTCGTCTAGATAGAAGCTTGGTGATGTTTGGTGGCTAGTTTATTTAAGAAATGGGGTAGAAGAAATAAGAAAAAAAAATTAAGTGGTAGTAAGAATCTATAGGGGCCTTCGTAGTCGGCCAGTGCAAACAACAACTAAATTTATGTTTTTTACATGAAGAGGGATGGCAAATGATGATTTGAGGGTTTGTGTCTAGTGTTGATTGATGAAAAGAAGTGGTTGTGCTAGAAGAGTTATGATATTCGGGTAAGAATAATGAAAAGATTATGATGTTCAAGTGAGGAGAAAAGGAATTTTTGGATGAAGTAGAAGGAAGGGAAGCTCGTGTGAAGAAGAAGGAGAAAGTTCCAATGAGAAGGTGATTGAGCTTCGAGTAAGAGTGTGGTTAGGCTACAATCAAAGAAGGAGGGGGCTGGTTGTTTGGGTGATGACTCGGTGACTAAAATGCTAGTATAGAAGGGCTACTAAAGATTTTTTTAATGGGGAAGATCAACGTGGATGGGCTAAGGGTGGTGGTTTGTATGGCTAGCATGGTGTTGGTGTCTTACGTGGAAGTTGAAGATGGTAAGTGTAATGAAGATATTAAGGTGTTTCATTCAAAGATGGAGGAGAGGGTTGGCATTTAAGTGAAATGAGGAAATGGGAGATATGGGAAGATGTTTCAATCAAAGATGGATGATGAGGTCTGTTCGAGTGAGATGAACAAATCGTCGCTATAATTTTTTCAAGACACCGATGAATAGTGCGGCCTTTTTTAAAATGGGAGAGAATGTGAGTATTTATACGAAAAAATTAGGATTTTAGGTAAACATTGATTTTGGTGTCTAATTCCTCCTAATTTATCAATTTAAGTACAATATTAATTATTTAAACTTCAATAGTATCCCTAAATTATAATTAATCAAGACCTTTTCTTTTAAATTTGGTTTCAATTATACCCTTTCTTTCTTTTAATTAAGTGTTTGGGGTTTTGAACTTTTCAATTACACCCTCAATTGAGTTTTTTTTCCTAAACTTCTTTTTTTTTTAATTATACCCCTAAAAATAATTTTAGCCAATTATTTTAAATTGACTTCCTTTCTCTCTCTCTCTCTCTCTCTCTCTCTCTCTCTCTCTCTTTCCGAATAAAAAAGAAAACAATATGAGTGAAAAATTAGGTACTTATAACTACCTTCTCTTTATAATGATTTTGTTACAAAGTCATTGAAAAGCCATTATTTTTGTATTAAAGGTTTGTAAAAAAAAAAACAAGAATAAAACGAAAACACACATCATAAGTAATAGGCAAACACAAAAAGCAATAATCAAATTTGAATGACAGTGACCATTTGATCAAATAAGGTTGAATTAAAAACATGGGACATGTAAAACTGCGATGGTGACGGACCATATAGATTAGAAGGATATGATAGACCACGGTGATTTAAAAGGACATGACAAAACACTCTCACTTAAAAGGATATGAAAGACCACTTTAATTTTTACAAGACGTGACGGACCACTATAGTTTGACAAGATAAACTACTTTAACTTTTTAAAATATGATAAATCACTTTGACTCTACGAGACATGACAAACCACTCTAATTTGGCAAGACATGATAGGCTATTCTAACTCTACAAAACTTGAAAGACCACTTTGATTTGGTAAAACATGACATACCACTCTAATTCCGTAAGACGTGATAGACCACTTTGATTTGAGAGGATATGATAAACCATTCTAATATGGTAGGACTTAAACCACTCGACTCTACAAGACATAACAGAACCACTTTGACTCTACAAGATATGATAGATCATTCGACTCTATAAGACGTGATAGGCCATTTTAACTCTACAAGATATGATATATCACTCTAATTTGGTAGGATGTGA
Source organism: Dovyalis caffra (assembly GCA_963924115.1). Classification (NCBI taxonomy): domain Eukaryota; kingdom Viridiplantae; phylum Streptophyta; class Magnoliopsida; order Malpighiales; family Salicaceae; genus Dovyalis; species Dovyalis caffra. Next base: position 280,733 of record CAWUPB010001184.1, read on the forward strand.
CAAACCATTTTGAGTCTACAAGATGTGGTAGATTATTCTAATTTGGTAGGACATAACAAACCACTCGACTTTACAAGACATAGCAAGCCATTCTAATTTGATAGGATGTAACGGACCACTCGACTCTATAAAACATGACGGACCACTCTAATTTAACGAAGTGGAAAACCACTCGACTCCCTAAGATGTGATAGAGTACTTTAATTTAACAAGATGTGATAGACCACTCTAACTTTGTAAGATATGATATACCACTCTAATTTGGCAAGATGTGATAGACCAATATGACTCTGTAAAACGTGATAGGTAACTCTAAATTAGCAAGATGTGATAGACTACTCTTATTTAAAAGAATATGATAGATCACTCTAACTTTGCAAGATATTATAGACCATTCTAATTTAGCAAAACATGATAAACCACTCGACTTTACAAGTTATGACAAACCATTCTAATTTGACAGGATATGAAATCCATTTTGACTTTCTAAGACACGACATATCACTCTAATTTGGTAGGGCATGATAGACCACTATGATTTGACATGATGTGACGAGACCACTCTAATTTGATAGGACATTACAAACCATTCGACTTTAGAAAATATGATAGACCATTTTAATTTGACAAGACATGACAAATCACTCGACTTTGCAAGGTGTGACACACCATTCTAATTTGATAAGATTGAAGAATTATGCATCTTATGAATGTGTGAAAAAAAAAATTTCTTCCTTCTAAGCTTTTCAAGATTATGCTTGTTGAATCAACTAATCATACATTAACATGAATATAAATATGAATGAAAAATTACTAATTAAATCTAATTCAAACCTAATTAAAATTTAAATAACAAATAATTAACAATTTGCAATATAAAGAAAATTTAAAATGAACAAATTAATCAAAATTAACTATATTAATTTAAACCTAAATCAAATTAACTTAATTAAATCTAATTCAAACCTAATTAAATTTTAAATTACAAATAATTAATAATTTGCAATATAAATAAAATTAAAAATCAATAATTTAATAAAAATTAGCCTAAATAATTTAATCCTAATTGAAATTAACCTAAGTAAATTAACTCTAATTCAAACTTAATTAAATTTTAAATAATTATTAATTTATAAATTAACCTAATAATTAACAAAAATAAAAAATTAACATATTAATCAACCAATTAATAATTAAATATAAACAAAATTAAAACTTAACCAATTAATTAAAAGTAACTTAATAATTATAGAAAACAACACATTTTCAAGAAGAGAGAGAGAGAGAGAGAGAGAGAGAGAGAGAGAGAGAGAGAGAGAGAGAGAGAGAGAGAGCTTACTTTTGGAGACGGCGGAGGAGACGAAAGAGATAGAGAGGAAGGAACATATTCGGAGCTTTTTAGAAAGAAAAGAGTTTGGAGTGGGTGGAGATTGCTTGGGAGTGGAGGAGTGCGGTTTTAGGTGGGGATTGTAGGTGGCGGTGAGAGGAGGAGAAGGAGAGGAAGAAGAAAATGAGGAAAGAAAAAGGAGGATCCGATATTTAGGGATTTAGAATTAGCGACGGATGTGATCCCGTCATTAATCTCAAGTGTCCGTAGCTGATTTTGAATTTGAAGAGTTTGCACTTTTTTTCAATATTAGCCACGGAATTCATCGCTAATTTGTGAAGGAATTATGCAATTAGCAATAGAAATTCCGTCTCTAATCCTAAACCCAAAAATAACGATGGAATTAAGTTTCTATTGCTAATTCCCCTTGTAATTTCCTTGCTAATCGTCTCTAAAATACCCATGAATATTTTATTTTGATATTTAGTATCCGTTGCTTGGGTGTCCTGTAGCTGAAATTCACATATTGATAATAATCAATGTTAATTCGTTAATCCATCGCTATTTAACAATAGACTACAATCCGTCGCTAGTATCTGCCACTCTTTAACAATTTTTTTCCAGTGTATTCAAAACACAAAATAAGATTAGGATAGTTTCCCGCAATGTGGGATATAATGACTAGTTATATATATAATACAATTAAGTAGTGTACAAGAAACCTTATTTCTACTAAACTGTGACGCCGACAAATCATTGCCAAAAAAAATACCTACTTGAGGTTTTTTTCCAAATTTAATATGGCTTATATGTTACCAAACCCAAAATTAATTAGAAAATCAAACTATGACTTCACAACTGAACATGTTAATAAATACCATGTTATAATTTTCAAACTTCATCATTGACAATTTCAAGCCTCATAATTAACAAGCAGGCATCTAAACTTCCTTATATATCCTCCTTAATTTTGTTGAGCTTTCCAAGAATGAGTTAAAGAAATGAGGATTATCTTAAAAACTCTTTGCTCTGTACTTTTTCTTCTTTTTGTAGTTGGTATAAACGTGAAAGGCCGCTCTCTACCACACAGCCCAGTTGAATTCTTGGTTTCAGATGGCGTCAATAATGTCCAAGAAAACCAATCTTCCATTCTGCTTCTCAAAGGAATGGAATCTTCTTCTGAAGAGAAGTGTGAACAATTGTATGGCTTCTTACCGTGCTCCAATAATATTTTTGGGCATCTCTTTCTGATTGCAGTGTATGAGTATATGCTGTTTCATGGAGAGGCCTATGTGGCCTCTGGAGGAGAAAAGATTTTCAAGATTCTTGGACCTGGTGTCTTTGGTGCCAGTGCATTTCAGATTCTTGGAGCCCTTCCCGAGTCCTTGATACTTCTAGGTAAAGTCTTTTATTTTCTGTTTATGTTCTAATTATCACTTTAATTCACTTGTGTCCTTTTTCTGAAATTATATAATTAATGTGTTCTCTGAAAAAGATTACGTTCAACTATATATAAATTAAGAGGCTTTTCATAATATTGGTTTCTAGCTGCTAGTTACAAGAGCCTGAACTACCATGAATTCAGAATTTTCGAAGCTTGAATTAGCAATTTTAATTAATTGCTGACAGTCTGACACAGATCAGCACTTCCCAAATCAACCTAAATCTTGGAATTTTATTGTTAGTTATCGATTTAGATGCAAATCATTTGCATTACAGACGAATAGACAAATGTATATAAGAAAATCAATTTTGTGATGTTACTCAAGTTATCATCTGTCGTGCAATCCACTTAATATGAAAGCTGTCAATAAATTGTAATTCAACTAGTATTAGTTTATCATCTTTTTTCTTTTTTAAGAGGTATTAAGTTTGAATTTCTAACTACTCAATCTTAAATCCAACCCGCCTTCCCTAATTTACTAGATTGTGAAGTACTCGTTTCTAAGTACTGTATATATTTCTTTTTCTGGAATAATTATTCTATGTTTTTCCCATATTAACCATGTATATTCTGGATTAGATTTCTTTCTTTCTTCTGCTTTATACAATAATTTTTTGGTATGAATTGTCCTAGAGAAATTAAATTGGAAACTTGTACAATAAGAAATTGGGTCGCGTGCAATAAGTATATATGTGCACATCATGGAAATATTTAAGATAAATACCACCAGACCAAATAAAAAGGGACCACAGAGCATTGTGCCAAGTCAGCTAGGATATGGTTTTAAGCAGCCCATAGGTAGGAATGGCAAAATGACCCAATCCAAGGGTTAGATCACCCTGTCCTCTAATTTTTTTGAACGGGGATGGAGTGGAGATGGGATTTGCCTACCCCGTTTCGTTTTGCTTCATCAACAATGACTTATAGCGGAGTTCGTGTGATTTGATCTCTTGCTTGGGAAATAAAATTATGCAAATTGTATGTACTCATTATAAAATCTATCAAAACGGGACAAAATATAAAGGGATAAGGTGGACACAAATAGTAAAACGAGATCCCATTTGCTCCGCGTGGATCCCCATTCCACAATTTGGGATGAGCATGGGATGATAAATTCTGCCACGTTTGAGACACGGGGTAGAGATGGAGAATTTTTTAAGAGGGCGGGGATGGAGATGGCGATCCTCGGCTTGCCCCATTGCCATCCCTACCCATAGGCATTGGCTTGTTGGGAGGACCTTTTTTTTTTTTTCATTTGATTAATTTGATAGGAAAATGACTATTTTATATTGAAACTTACTACGTACATAATGGGCAACTTTTTGTTCTTGGAAATTTCTCAATTTAAGTCTCCGCATCAATATCTGTTATGGGTTCCGTACTAATTACTTGTCCTTTATGATAAGAGAAAAATGACGCCGTTTTGTAGGAGAATGACATTTGGGTTAAAAATTTTGTGAAGAATTTGGCCGAAAATGGAATGTTCAATTAAGGACTATTTCTGATTTGAAAACCCAATTAACAGAGAGAAAAAAAATATTTGGGGAGTTAATTGAGCTATGGGTTAGAGACTCTTCTCCCATGCCAGAATTCCCTATTTAATAATAATTTATGGATGGATTGAAAAGTTAGATGTCACCCAAAAAAAAAAAAAAACCCACAAGCCTATATTGAAAAAAAAAAAAAGAATTCTTTAGAAATCTCATATGGATAGTTGTGTAGAAATTAATTTTAAATAAATTATACATAATCATATATCGGTAAACGTAAAAATTGTAAAGGGGTTTAAGAAGAATATATATATATATACACACTCACACACAGACTTAACTTTTTTCTTTATCAATTATTTATTATTATTCTAACAAATGGCAGCATCTGGATTATTGAACACAAGAGAAGTTGCTCAAGAGTACGTGTATACTGGAGTGGGACTACTGGCAGGAACATCTATTTTGCTTCTAACACTACTTTGGGGTACTTGTGTCATCGTCGGCAGCCAATCGTCCTCTTCAAGCATTTCAAAGCCAACCATTAATTCCAATCTCTCTAATTCAAGACTGTTATCGTGGTTGAATGGTGCGTCCTCTCTTTTATTCATCTTATTAACACTAGTCATCATTAAATTTTCTCAAAATCAAAGAAACAGACATCAATCCGAAGTGCATCCATGCGTGTATGAACGGTTATGATAAAGGAAAAAAAGAAAAAGAAACAAGAAATGGAAGGCTTTATTTTGCATCCACAAGTCTCCAGAAACAAATAGTGTTCAATATTTATTTATTTTCTTTTGGAAGAGGGATGAATAAATAGAATTAAAGAAAAGAACACATTCAATCAAATCAACTATCATCTGATGATTAAATTTTAGTTTTAATTATGATTGTTACGTTGCCTTAATTAATCCAAATCAAATATAATCTGAGGCTAAAATTGATACAACCCCAATAGTTTGGGAGTATGTTTTGATTGTCTGCCAAAATTAAATACAAGATCAAGTCACAATTCCACCATATTTTCTTTCAATAAGCATTTTATTTAAACTTGCCATGCATCTACTTTTTTAGAGGAAGATGAACCTCAAAGTCAATGGATGTGTTTGGATTATTTTAAAAAATAAAATAAAATGAATTTTACATATAATAATAAATTTCGTTTTGTTTCTTTATGATTATTTGATCTCGTATTTTTCTAGGTTTTACTTATATTTGTAATTTAAAAACATAATAGTTACAGTTTCAAATAAATGTTTGGTAAGAAAATTAGTGTTCTAATACTTAACTTTAGAGAGTGAAAGATGAATTGCTTATTTAAAAAAAAAAATGAGAAAATTAAATATTACATTATAAAATTAAAGTTACAAAATTAGCAACTTTATTTATTTATTTATTTATTATTATGTTATTTTGCAATATTGCGATCGTTATTGTTCACGTTCTCAACCTTGCAATAAATTAGTGTTCTAATACTCCCATTTGCATTTAAAGCAACTTGAATTTATTTTTTATCATAAAAAATATGTACATAATGGTGGATGTTTTTTTATGAATAGTAGATGGATATTTTTTTATATATATTAGTTTAGCTATTAAAAATCTTAAAACCAAGTTATGTCTTTTTTAATCATTTTAATTCAAATAAATTAATTCACAATACAGCAAGATAAAACTAAACATTTTAATTGTTATTCGTTTCGTAATAATACAACACAACGTAATTAATTAAGTACATATATAGAACACCTAAGATTAAACAGATTCTTTATAATCAAAATTTCGATTTGAGTAGATCCACGTACTGGTTATCTTAAATCAAACTGCAACATAACTCCATTCCACTTAATTTACAAAAATACTCTTCACATTATTTTACTGGAGAAGACAGCGATGCATGGCCTCACAAAATGTTGTTTTTCAAATATTTTGATCATCATTTCCACTTAATTAATTAAAGTGACAATCCCCAAAACTCGCAGTTTAATATTATTTAACATATAATTTAATTTAAAGAAATTTTTTTGGTGGTTAAGAAAATTTCAAATCTTAAAACTAGTAAATAAAAAATAAATTCGATATGAGTAGAACGCTCTTTAGATCTTTCCGTTATATATATATATATATATATATATATATATATATATATATATATATATATATATATATATATATATATATTTGATTGAGGTATAAATTAATTCAAAAATATCTCTACTGTTAAAATAATAATATTGATCATACTATGAACATCCTATAAAATTGAATAATACAGAAAGAAGATTATTACATGTAACTTTGTTAAGGCAACTTTAACTATAATTGTTTAAAATTAATAGGTTGGTTAATGTGTTTTATTCCTCTTGTTTTCTCTTGTTAATCTTGTAGAGTTTAGCGTTACTACGGATTTGGAGACAGGCTACACAGCAAGGATCATGGGTCTTTCTGTCATACCATTTCTTATTCTGCAAATCCCAAAAATTTTCAACTCATATTCTGGGGAATATATGACGATATTGATCTCTCTTGTCGTTTCCATAGTTTCTCTATTGCTATATTTCTTCTACCAGGTATATATCCAAATGTCTCTCTCTTTTTTTCTTTTCTTTTTTTTAATTTCGTAAATAGTTGTTTCTTTTTTCTTTTTCTTTTTTTCAGTGTTGAATTAAATCCATAGTATAATTATAAAATGATATTGGTATATTATTGTAATAAATTTCGAAGGTTTTTATATATTAAAATAAAATTGATTTGTAGGGCAGTGTTTGTTAGTTTTACTGGTATTTTCAAGAAATGCTCACTACAAGTATATATATTATGTAATTTCATTTCGTGTAATTTCTATTATTATTTATGAAATCAAACTAACTTTATCAGCATAGATATTATTACAATTTTCAATATGATATTTCTTTTCTTTTAATTAAGATATATTTTACTCCATAAGCAGTGAATACTAATTAAAAAATATAAAATCATTGCATCAATCATATATTTACACCTTATAGAACTCTTAACAATTTCTTAATATGTCTCCTCCACCCTATTTTCAATTTAGTTAGTCCATCTATTCTAAAAATCTTTTTAAATATCTGGTCTTCGGATCCATCCAATTTCCTTCTAATCTTTTGTTAATTTTTTACAACATGTCATTAAAAATACACACGTGTGTCGCTTATGTTGGACCCCGTCTCAAGAATTAATAATAAATTTGATGGAAGGATGCTATTAAAAATATCAAAAGTACAAACACTAAATATAAGATCAATCCTAATTATTTTTCTGGGTAGCTAAACCTAAAGTATTACTAGGGTTGGACACCGAGTTTCAAATATTGTGATTAATATTTATTGGTTAAACTCAATTATTTTGTCTGCATAATTTGTAATTTTTGCACAGATCTTTGAACCTTGGATTCAAAAGAGAAGACTGGAATATGTAAAACATGAACAATTGCTTCTAAGAATTCTACAACACGTGCAAGAACATACTGTAGGGAGAATTTTCACTGTAGATGGGGCTCCAAATATAAATGCTATAAAAAGGTTAGTTTTCATTTACATACCTCATGCATTATTATTAAACTTAATTTATGCTATGGATTTTGTTTTTTTCAAAAAAAGAAGATGTAAATCCCTTTTGCGGAGTTATTTGACGAAATAGATAAAGATGGTGATGATTGTATATCGTTTTACGAAGTAAGAGAACTTCGCTCGAAGTAAAGTCTACGGGGATGAATATGGATAAAGACGAGCATCGAAGAATTAATAAAAATATTAGATTTGAATGATGATAAAAAAATAACCAAGGAAGAATTTGTGGATAGCTTTACAAAATGGCTTGAAGAGACAAAGTATGCAATGGACAAGAGATACTTCACAATAAACTCCTTGAAAAGGATCTATAAGGTAATGTAACTAACATATAGGGATGATAATGATTGGATATAAACCAGGTATTCACTTTATTCTATCTAATAAATACCCATTAAAAATATCTAATAGATATTGAAATGGATAAGAATAAAAAAATACATACTCACTAATATGCTTTCAAGATATTGATACTCTTTACTCTATTAATACCCATTATTTTTTTTATTAACATATAAGAGTTTAATTGCATAAAATTTAAAAATTAAGAACTAAACTATTTGTTTCAAAAATTTTGAGGACAAAAGAATTATTAAAAAAATGATCAAAATGCAAAAAAAAAAAAAATTAAAGATAAAAAACTTTTCTTGAAAATTATAAGGACTAGAATAAATATTTTTAATAGATATTAAATAGGTACTAAATAGGCGAGATAAACTAACATGGATTGGGTATGGACTGAATAAATGACAATGGCTGGATATAAAGCAAGTATCTACTTTATGCGGTTTAATAAATACTCATTAAAAATATCTAATAGATATTGAAGTGAGTAAGAATAAAAAAATACATACTCACTAATATACTCTCAAGATATGGATATTCTTTACTCTATTAATACTCATTAATTTATTTTGATTTTTTTAATAACATATAGGAGTCTAATTGCATAAAATTTAAAAATTAAGGACTAAAATATTTTTTTCAAAAACTTTGAGGACAAAAAATATAAAGAAATGACCAAAATACAAAAAAAAAAAAAAAATCAAAATAAATTAATGAGTATTAACTTTTCTTGAAAATTATAGGAACTAGAATAAATATTTTTAACAAATTATTTTTAGTGGATATTAAATAGGTACCAAATAGGCGGATAAACTAACATAAACTAGGTATGGACTAGATAAATATTTATATCATAATTTTTTAATAGGTAATGAATAGGGTTTTTTTTTTTTTTGTGCAAATTTCAAATTCAAAAAGTTTTTATTTGAATGGATATGTTAGAAAGTAAAATATAATTATTTCTTAAATCTCATCTAATAGTTTAACCTTTTAAGTTGAAATGGTTATTTGATACCAAATAGCATCAATTAATTGCTTAATAATTTTTAGTCAATAAAAATATATAATTTTATTATACTAGAATGATTTTCAAAATATTTTTGATTGTGGTAACAAAAAAATTGTCATGCATTATGTAGAAGGAATTCCTCTAGTATAGACTAGTGGAAATTATTGTTGGTTTTAAATTTTTATTAGTATCTTTTATTTGATTTATTCTAACAGTTTTAAATGTCTGGCTTAGGCTTTTCATCCTTGGATCGAAAATAAAAGAAAAGAACATGAGATGAAGAAAAATCTCATATCAGAAATTGTGAGTCATCTACAAACCGATGCTTTAGGAAACCTGATCAGAGAAGATGGTGCTCCGGATTTACTTACTATTAGAAGGTTAGGCCATCAGTGATTTATTATTTTATTTTATTTTATTTCATACAAATATTGGCATGCATAATCCCAAGAAAGTCATTGATCCGTAAAACACATCTTATGTACGTACGTAAGCATACAATTTTGCTCAAATTATGGAAGTGAATCTAGTCTTATGATCAATTGCTCGAGGACATCACTAATTATATATTAATCTTAAAAGAAAAAAAGATGATTGCATCAGCATAACCTCTTCTACACTGGTATATATAGTCATAGATGTGGTATTGTATGATTAGTGTACTCATATTCCTTACTACCTACGTCAACAATTAAACTTGGCTAATCTAATGTTACAAAAATAAATCATATATCTCACTTCTTTATTATTAACTTAAACTAATTAGGTTATCTGTTTTTTTTAAAAAAAAAACAATAGTCGTGATAATCATGACTACGGTTCGTAACATTATTTTTTAAATTTTATTCCGTAACAATTAATTAGCGTTCTTTATTATTATTATTATTATTATTATTATTATTAGATGATCAGCCATGTATACAAGTAATACACCAAGAGAGTGACAAAAAAAAACAACCTAGAGTGCGACTAAACAAGAGAAAGATCTATAGAAACATGTAGGCTTAGCATAAAGCTAAAGTTCTAGGTTGGATGACACGTGTTTTAATTTGGTATGGTAAAAATTTTATGACTTGATAGTGAATGAACAACATTATATGTAGTAGCTTATAGGAAGGGGGAAATAAAGGTCACTAGGATTAGGTAGCTCTATTATCATGTGAATATTTTGCATTGTCCACTCACTTGTATTTATCTAACTGAGCCATATATAATTATAATTATAATTATTATTATCATAGAGGATTTGAATAGTGATGTTTACGGTTCATCTCTTCACAAATCATTATACACTTACTGTAGCTAGATTTGTTTTTTTTTTTTTTTTTTAATTTTCAATTTGCTCTCTCCTTTCTTCTATAAATTGCCCATGCTACTTGTCTGATAGCCCAAAAAGCAAGTGTTGGTGATCGGGTTGAATTCTTAGCTTCTAATTTTTTTTTTTTTAAAAAAAAAAGATAATACAAGAGGAATATATGACAAGGATTATTGGATTAGTCCTTGATTGGCTTTTTATTACAGAAGATTGCTTTGGGAATCAATATGGTGGGGTTCAATGAGAAAACATTTCACGCATACTAGATAATCTAGCTGATGCACTACATAGTGTTTTTTTTTTTTTTTTTTGGTTTTTTCCTTTGATTTTTTTTTCATGAATTTATGTTCTTTTTTTTTTTAATTTAACTAAGTGTTAAAATTTTTAAAAATCAATCGTTACTTTTGTTTTATATAAACTGACAATTATATAATATATACAATATATTTTTAGATTTTACAATAAATATATACTACTTTTATTCTTTAAAATTAATCTTTCAATTTATTATAAAAATTCACCAGTTAATTTTTATTATTATTTTTATATAATTGTATTTATTAATAAATATGATTTATTTTCTCTATATATGGATTCGAATAAGTTTTTTTTTATACCTATTTTTATTTGCTTAATTCTTATATAATCAAATTTTAAAATAAAATACTTATTCTTTATATAATCAAATTTTATCGAAATCAATTTTATTTTTTTCATTGCACTCTATTAACTTCAATATATATTTTATAATTTAATTTTAAAAATATTTTTCAATTTATGTTATACATTTTTATCAATTGAGTACGGTCATAATGTATAATAATAATAATAATAGAGTCATTAATTTTATTAGAAATCCAATATGCATCTACACACAATACTAATAATTTGCTATTATTTTTTTAATATTTTAAAATTAATTTTTTAAATAAAATAATTGAAATAATATTTTAGAATAACCGCCTAATAATTCAAATACAATTTTGTATACTAATATTATTCATTATTTTGTAAATAAATATATATAAATTAAATGTATATATTTAAAAAATAATAATATTATCATTAGTAAAAAAGCTTCATTTGTTAATTTTCATACAAATTTTTATATTAATTTTTATTATATTTATTCAATGCAACGTTATGAAAAAAATATTAAGACTCGTTTTTAAAAAAATTATATTAAAATGTGTTTATTATGGGTTTTTATTTAAGAATAAATGCATAAGAAAGAACAAATCATATTTTTTACTTCAAAATTTATTCAAAACATATATATATATATATATATATATATATATATATATACACAAATTTTTGATTAAAAAATATAAAATTAGATAAAATTTTATCTTTTATATTTAATTTAATATATTTTAATTAACCGATAATATAGTATATGTTATCAATTGAAATAAATATGTTTAGTTCGGTACGTAGTGTAGTGTTGGAATCCGAACTGTTCATATACCTAAAAGTCCTATTCACTTGCTCTTCATATGCATGAAATTATTATTTACTTGATGACAATTTAAGTAATTTACGTGTGTAGTTTGTTTGTGTGTTTTTGGGCATTGATATACAAATTTAAAACTTTTTTCTATTTTCATCCCTCATGTTGTAACATTTGTTTTCAATCCTCAACTTTCATTTTTCTTTCATTTCCATGCAGCATATATATATATTATATTTTAAAATTAATAAATACTTCAGTTTATATTACTTTTATTATTTAAATTTCATTATTTGAATTTATCATTTTTTATGAAAATTCTCATCCAATTAACATTTTTTATATAAAATTTTATTTACTGATAAATATAATTTATTTTTTCAATATTTGAATTTTACAATAAAATTTTAAAACATGATTGTTTTTTCTTTTTCAAAAAATAAATTGGTATAATATATATCATGAATTCTTAGAATTTTTAAATCATAGTTGCATATACATAAATATATAACTATTTTATTCTAAGAGGTTAAAAATGTATTTCAAATAATTTATCTCGATTCACTATGTATGGTCAAGACGTATAAAAAAACTATTGAATCATTGTTTTATTAAAAAATAACTATAAATTTTCTTACATAATACAAATTATTTACTATGAATATTTTTTTAGCACTATAGAAACAATTTATTTGAAATAAAATAATTAAAATAGTTTTTTAAAGGAACCAACCAATTATTCAAATACGAGTTTTTTATGCTAATTTTATTGATTATTATTTTTTAAATAAATATATAAAGATCAAATGCATATGCTTTAAAAAAATAATCTTCTCACCAACATTAAATAAAAATAAAATTTTATGCAAGTCTATACATTAATTGTAACTTTATTTTTTGTTTACATTCTTATATAAATATATTAAAGTATTTTTTTTGAATTAATGATTTTATTCTATCCGTCCGTAGTGTTCCGCGGATCATTTTAAAAATTAATCGTCTCGTTAGCATTAAATAATTTTTTTTTATTTTTTTATTTTTATAAAAATCTATCCATTAATTATAACTTTATTTTTTGAAATACAATATTATGAAAAATATGTCTTCAAATTTTTTTTAATTCTTGATTAATCTTTTAGTTAAAATTATTATAATTTTTTATTTTAAAATCAATCCATTAAGAAGAATGATTTATGTTTTTTTAATAGAAAAATTATGAAAAACATTAGAAAAATTAATTAAATAAAAATTTATAATTATAAAATTTTAAAATGGTTTTATTTTATCGGATCCGCAGCGTAACACAAACAACTGATTAGTAAAGACTAGAAGAGGTTATTAGATCACATCAAATAACACAAGCAAACATAACTTAATAATTATGTATCTTATCAAAGCGCCTTTTTTAGTAAATTAAGTTCGACTCTCATTATTTTAATTTATTTAATTATTATATATGTAATTGATATAAGCGTTATCTTTATTGTAAGTCTATGAAACCATCGATGAACTATAGAAAAAAAAATCACATTAATTAAGAAAAAAAATCATTGTATATATTAAGTGCATTAATTCCATTGCAGGCATAGTCTTGAATCTTTATATTAATTAGTTGAAAAATGACAGCTATGAAAAATTGGAAAAAGATTATTATAAGGAGTTATCAATTGCCCATGCTCTTCATATGGTGATTTAATTCTTCAACTTATTTTCTTCACATACATTGTGTTTTGTAATTATAGGTTGTTTGAAGAAATAGATCTTGATTCAGATAATTGCATATCAAAAAATGAGTTGAAAAAACTAATAAAAAAGATGGAGATTGGAAAGATCTCTTGGGATGTTGATGAAGCAACTGAAAAAATTATGGAAGTACTTGACACAAGTGGAGATGGTAAGATCGATGAGAAAGAATTCGCCAAAGGAATCGTAACATGGTTGACTAACACTTCCGAAAATGGAACTCCTCGGTCCCAAGATGATATTTATCGAGTAAGTCAATTGTTGTTGAACTAATTAATTGTATTTTAGGTACTAATTATAATATTATAAAAAATGAATTAATGTGCAGAGAACATGGGAAGAAGCAGATAAGTTATTGAAGGATGACAAAAGAAATTTAGTTGACAAGTCATCATGGGCTTGGTTTAAGGCTGTAATGTCTATGGTGCTTGGAGTTATAATGCTATCAGTCCTTGCAGAACCTCTGATACATAGTGTTCAAAATTTCTCCAAGGAGGCAAGGATACCATCTTTTTTTGTCTCGTTTGTTTTAGTTCCGTTGGCAACCAACGCAAGAGCAGCCACCTCAGCCATCACGACTGCCTGTCGTAAGAAGTCTAGAACAACTTCCTTGACATTTTCTGAGGTTTGTTAGACTTGCCTTCATTTTTGTTTTTCACCAATTTTAAGGTCAAAGCTTCTAGAAAATGGAAAACAACAATGACAAAATAAATGAAAATTAAACGATAAATGAATTTTATATCTTCTATCGTGCATATTCAAACATTATATATATATATGAAATTGAGAAGAACCTCTTCTATGACAGCAAGTAGCTAAAGAAAAATTGAGAAGGAATTCTTACGTTATCTTTTTAATTAAAAAAAAATTGAGAAAATAATCTATAGTAAAGGTTTTTGTATTTATGATGATGCAATTATGTCATCTTTATATGTTATTTTTATTTGATTTAAATAAGTGTCAAGAGAGAGAAACTTGGTAAAATAATAAATAAAAACAATCTTAATGTATTACTTTAAAAATAAAATGTGTATAAATAAGAGAGAGAAGGTTCTATTTTCTAAATTTTTACTAAAAATCTTTATTTTTCATTTTACAAAATAGTGACCATGTACTTAAAAAAAATGAAATGTCAAATTAAAATACGTTTGCAAATATTTATAAAAATGTGTATGCGAATGAAATTATAATTTTTTGTTTTATAAAATTAGATTAGAAGTAGTACATTTGAATACGAAACTTAAAATATTTTTCATCTAGAAAAAAAGATTCAAGTCTTTCATTTTTAAACAAACCTTTAGCAAGTTTACGTCACAAGTCGGATTTGAATTCTCTTGTATTCTTAATTAAGATGACATGACGGATCATGTACCAAATCTCATTATTAATCTGGAATTCAATGACTTGGATTAAGTGACAAAAACAAATTTATAAAGAGTTGATTTATTTTTATTTTTTATGACACATCAAATGATAACCATTATTCTATTTGAATTCAACTATTTAATTAAATTTAACGAAGATGGAGTTCTCAATCCAAGTCCATAGTTAGACATGAGTATATCACAACTGATTCTTACTATATATATGTATAACCGAGTAGTTTAATAATAATGATAATCATTAGCATTTTAATTATCTGATAAGAAAAAAAAGATGCACATGGTTTAATTGCAATACTTATATAACCTGATTGGATCATAATACAGATTTATGGTGGAGTGTTCATGAACAATGTTCTTGGCTTTTCTGTTCTTCTATTCCTAATTTACGCACGTGGATTGACATGGGAATTCTCTGCTGAAGTTCTGGTTGTGCTAATCGCATGTGCTATAATGTGTCTTGCTGTAAGCTTTCGCTCCAGTTTCCCGTTATGGACATCATTCATGGCATACCTCTTGTATCCATTATCTTTGTTCCTTGTTTATATTTTCAATGATGTTCTCAATTATGTTTAGAAGTCAATAAAATTTTAAAACTCTTCAATGCCATAGATCACAAGTTTTGTTTAGTGTTTTTTTCCCCCTTATTTAGCTTAATTCTTTTTGTTTAATTAAGTGTAGATAACAAATCATAATTTTATTTATTTATTATTATAGAAGTTGTTATGCTATATTTAATTTGCTGTGGTAGCAAATGACCGACTCAAATCCGATCATAAGTGCAGAATACATTTTTAATTTAATAAAACAAGAAAAACAGTTAAAAATCACCCATAAAGGGGTTTCCATAAAGGCCTAACAGAACATGCTTATAGGAGCAGCATGCCATGATAGAGGCAAAGTGGTTTTGAAAAATATAACATGTTTACTTCAAAAAATAATTCTTTTTAGTCTTTGGTATAAATTTTTCAATATAGAGAATAAAGATCTTATTTGTTTTACCTTAAATTATAAAAACGAATGGCATAAAATATTAGATGAATCACACCAAATCCTTATTTTTTTTATTTTTTATTGTAGAAAATTTGATAACAACTACTTTGATTTTTTTCCCCATATATATATATATATTAAAGTAAACATGGGGTTAGTACGTGAATGATAACGAATATTGAGAGTGAGAAGCAAGCCCTACCACCTTATACATAATCTACCGGTATGTCCATTAATTGAGAATTGGGTTGCGCTGATTAAGCCTATGCATGCCATGTCCATAATATTCAATGGAATTGAAGAGTGTTCTCAGCCTATAACACATAATAATTGGGTCCTCGTCTAATTGCATATTAACAAACAAACTAAAAGAATAAGCGTTTTTACTGTGCATCACCCTTTCTTCTCTTTCCTAAGGACTAATTGTTTAAGTTGAAAAGAAAAAGGAAAAAAACAAAAAGGCTATACATAGTACTAGTAGACGTTTTGCTGTAAGAAACACCTCTCTCTGAAAGACAAGATGGAGCAACAGCAACAAAAATACACATGTAATAGACAAAAACTTCCCACTCTTCTCTAAGCCTTCAAAAACCCTTAAACGCCCCAAACTCCAAAACGTTCAAAACCCCAAGGAAAACCCTGGAATCCCAAAACTTGAAATATAAACCTGCTCAAACCCTAATAACCTCGACTCTGCCACCACCGAAACCACTTCGTTTTCCGAACTTGGCCTTACCGAATGGGCAATCCAAACCTGCAAAGAACTAGGCATGGAAAACCCAACAATAGTTACAATCCCACTGCATCCCCAAAATCCTCTCAGGCCGGGATGTTCTAGGCCTGGCCCAAACTGGAAGCGGCAAGATGGCAGCGTTTGCCTTGCCAATCCTCCACAGCTTAGCTGAAGATCCCTATGGGTAGTGGCGAAGGCAGAACCAAACGTCCACAGGGCCACCAACTTTCTAAAGTGCCATCCGTAACAAATTGTAAATTCACTTAAAATACAAATAAAATATTCAAATTTTTAAACAAAATATATAAATAAACCACCACTCGGGTCTACCGAAGCCCACCCCCTAAGCTCATTAGTATACCACCCCCTAAGCTCATTAGTATACGTATCTAAAAACATTAAGGATCATAGTAACACCGACTGCTTTACTAATAAGTTGAATATATTTCAAAATAGTCATTTTAATAATATAGAACCTATAAAATATAAACAAGAAAACTCGTTATTATAAACAAACAAACAATTGAGAATCTAGTATATTAATTTAAATATGATTATCACTAAAATAATTAAAAATATTTTTTTTAATAATTATTAATGAAAGAAGAATAGTTATTTGTAAATTGTAATCCCGCATTCCTACTATTACAACTCCTTTTGTTTTTGTTTTTTTTTTTTTTGGATCTACAACTACAAACACAATAACTACGCAAAATTTCAAGATTAATAATACAATTTTAATTCAAGTCAATAGATTATTAGAATTTTACTAACCAATGAATCTAATATTTCAATATATACCTTAATCACATAAAATAAAAATAGAAAGACAACTGATCTAATATTTTAATTATAAAATATTATTTAAAAAGGAAAATTGAGACTTGTCAAGATTCAATCAATATATAAAATGAAAAACTTAATAAATTGATAATGTAAACAATATAATAAGAGTTAATAAATTATTGATTTTTTATGAAAATGCATGTTGTGTTGTCAAATAAGAAAAATTCAGATAAGAGAGAAGATTTTCTTTTTAGTGTTTTGAATAGGGTAAGAATTAAGAGAAAAGAAAGAAGGAACACCTTTAGTAGTAATAGAAGACAATTGGGATCAAATTAAATAAATATATGCTGTTTAGTAGTGGTCCAAAACATGAAAAATTTACCCCTGGCAAACACAGAAAAATTGCTATTCAAAATCATCATTAAAAAAAAAAAAAAAAAACTCAAGCCCTGGTGCTTTTTCTCAAGCGGCGGCATATTAGTGCAGGGTAAGGCAGAGACTATGCTAAGGAAGTCAAGCCATGCTGGGTTTAGTTACTCACTAGATTGTGCCTTGCGCTTCGCTGCGTGATGGTTTTTTTTCCCCTTAATGTGGGAAACATGAATTTTTTTTCGTGTGATATATACATATATATCATGCGTCTACATAATGGTGGTCTTGATAGCACTTTTTTATGTCGGGAGTTTTTGCAACAATTAACATGGTCATTTTTATCAGGAAGTTGTTGTAACAAATATTTTTTGTGTCTTTGCTTTAAGTGTGAAAAAATCGGAGAATGAATGCCCTGCACAGTAGGCAGCAAGCGGCAATTTAAACTTTTCATTTGTTTGTTTAATTTTCAAATCATTTTATTTTATTTATTTATTTATTTGTATGTAATTGGATGTATTTAGATTGATGTTTATTTTGTATTTTTCATCATCAGACTTTCCGAAAAACTATTGAAAAAGAAAGATAAAAAGTATCTAAACAGTTATTATGCTTGGATTTTCTTAATTTAAATAACAAAACAAAATCAAAGCTTTCTTTTTTCATAACACTGTTGTTCAGAGAGAACTACTTACGAAATCAACTTGGCCAACCATCTTTGTTTTTTCTAAAATAAAAGCATGCAACAAATGTACAGTTTGCTAGCCAACAAAAGCAAGTGTTTTATATGACCTGGTATTTATCCACTATATCAAGTTCCAAATTAGCAAAACCTGAGCTGTTTTTCCAAAAGCAAACAATGATGAATAAAGCTTTAACTGTTTTCCAAGACTTCTTTTTCTCAACATTATCAGTGCATGGCAGTAGTTGATATTTTGAAGTCCAAAAGTGCAAATAAAAAGTATGCTTGATACAATCACGATAGAGCTTCATAAGCTAATTAAAATAGCTTTTATCAATGGCAGTAGTTGATATTTTGAAATCTCAAGGCATGTGGCGAGAAAACTAATGGAATTTCAACAAAGTACGAAGGATAGCAAACAAAAAGGCAAAAAGCACAGTTAAAGTGCACGGCAAAAATAGAGGGAGACAAAAGAAATAGAAGAAAAGTAAATTAGAATGAGATTCAAAAGTACCAATTAAAAAAACCAAGTCAAACACACAAGAATAAAAAGCTTGTCACTCGATGGCACTACATAAAAACTAATCATTCTCTTGATAGATAGTCATTGTATAAAGTCAATAGAATAGTAGGCATAAGATCACATCAAACTAAACTGCAACAACAAATGTGAACGACAAAAGGTGGGTGAAGAACAATTTGAGGGAGCTGCAAGAAATAAATATTTCAAGTGAAGATGTGAAAATCGAATATAATAAATTGGGGCAACGTTAGTAAGAAGGAAGTTGTAAGGAATAATAAAGAGTCGCTGCATGTAAGCCAATTCACACACAAATATCTATCTAAACATATTGTTGAAAAGGAAGCTAGTAAAGAACAAAATTGAACAAATAATGCTCAATGGTTCAACTGAAGTTGACATAGATATCTAATTAATTGTTCGTAAGTAAGCCTAGCAAAGGTTCATGAAAGCATCAAATGAAAGCTTTGCAAAACAGAAAATATGACATGGTGGTAAGGGAGAATATGCTGTTTCAGCATTGAAAAAATAACAATCTAATATAATCAACAATAATTATGCGTAAGCACCTAAGAAACCGAAGAACATATAATATAATTAAAGCATGTGCTAAAATTAAAACCAGCTATAACAGAAAGGCAAACTCACCAGCTACAGAAGAAAACGACATGAATGGCCAAGTGCACAGTGCTGTGTGAGAGCATGCAGAATAAGACAAACTGTTAAAAAAAAAAAAAAAAAAAAAAAAGCAACAACAACAACAACTATAAGGAAAGAAAACCACAAACGCACATAACACAAAGGCCAAATGTCAACGCCCATTAAAAGCCGCCATAAAATTAAGGGAAAACAGACCTAACACAATTGAAGCAGTCAGCAGCATCAAAATAAAAAAAAAAATAGTTTCACGAAGCCAGAAAGAAAGTAAGCCCAAGAGAAAAGTTAAAAGCAAAACCTAATAAGGGATCTCAATATTAACTTGTAAAAGAATTGAAGCAGTAATGGCATATTGTTGTATATAAGGTGATATAAATGAAGCAAATAAAAGGGAGCATATGCATTTAACCAGTTTATGGTAAGTAAGGCAATCAAAGGTTGATGCAAGCATTGAACAGCAGCTATGAAAAACAGAGAAGGTGATTTGCTGGCAAGGGAGCAAAGATGATGAAGTAGACAAAAGATTGTTTTTGGTAACCTACCAGCAACGAAAACAAACACTAATTAGGCGGCAACAAATTAAGAAAGCAAAAAAAATTATGTATAATGAAAGCATCTCGTGATATGAAAAGTAACTAATAAAAAATCCCGAACCAAGCAGACCCAACGAAAGACAACAACAACAGTACATTGCAGGATAGAGCATGAAAACACATAAAAATAGAGTAGCTATAAAGAATATAGGTATTAGAAAAATAAACTGCAAACGTAACTAACACAGAGCAACCAAACACTGCCAAAATACAAATATCAGGTAACAAATAAACAAAAGCATTTGAAAAAAAAAAAAGATTAAACTAAATAAGATAAGAACTATTAAAATCTGTTCATTAAGCAATCAAGAAAAATACGAATGGCATGATCGAGTTGAGGCCATCAATAAAGGAAAACTGAAGGGGTTGATTCTCCAATTCTGAGTTAGAAATAGAAATAGAAGTTAATATTACTTATACTTGCCAGTGATTCCAAATGTGTATTGCAGGTCAGGTGCCCCTTTTGCAGGAGTAACAAAGGAAAACCGACCAATTGATTCTCTAATTCTGAGTTAATAGAAGTATCAAGTGTCATACGACAATGACATATTAGATGATAGATGTTTAATGTGAGTAACAATATTTTTACAAAGAGTAGAATGCACATCTTTTATTCTGAGAAAAGT
Organism: Dovyalis caffra; assembly: GCA_963924115.1. Classification (NCBI taxonomy): domain Eukaryota; kingdom Viridiplantae; phylum Streptophyta; class Magnoliopsida; order Malpighiales; family Salicaceae; genus Dovyalis; species Dovyalis caffra. Next base: position 301,796 of record CAWUPB010001184.1, read on the forward strand.
GGAGAAGCAAACCCAATCAAATAAGCCATTATGAGTTCAAACTCTGTTTAGCCAAAGCAACCACTACCATAGGCAACACCCACATATAAGTCTAATTAAGACAATCAAGTTACAGCTTTTGAAACGCCGGTTCAACGAAAACAAACAAATAAAGAAAGAACAAACAGTTAAACGTATACAATCTCGAATAGTTACTAATAAACATGATAATTTTATGGTCATAAAGATATTGGTAATTACAAAAAAAAATTATTTTATTAACCGCACTTACATTAAAAGCTTGTTGATTTCCCAACCTGCATGCATTTATAAGTACCCTGAAAAACAAAAAGAATTCCTTTCAAACGAATTAAAGAAAATTTAGATTAGGAAAAAAAATACTTACCAAGATCAAACTAAACTTTCAAGCTTCATTGACGATAGACATGCACCAAAATCAAGTTTTCAAGTACCATGTTCAGTTGTAAATTAGAGGGAAAAAAATAAATTAGCACTTCATAATTCACTCATATGTGTGCTCCTCTAATTAATGTAAAAATTGCCCATTTTATGTTTTAACTACAAAACCTGAAGCAATCCCTTGTACTAATCTATGCCCTTTCATTATTCTTTATTTATGTACTAAATGTAAAGCAGGAATTCTAGCGTCGAAAAAGTCTCATCTTTCTATAGACGATTTACCTCCTTGCAAGAATTCCAGCATGAAAACACAAATGAAAATGAACATTTTTTAAGGCAATTGTTCAAATTCTGTCTCCTAAATCTTATCTTGACTAACTGAGTTTGTGTTTAAAAAATCTTAGTGATGAGCACAACAAAATATAGCAGCAAGTAAGTAGCAATTTCAGTCTCTTCAGCTACCATGCATCATTCATTGCCTATATCATCAATTCCATCAATTTAACACAAACTTCATCACTAATGAATCTCATCCGGGCACATAAAACTTATAAGCTTTAACCATTCAAAATTGACATATGTTATGCCAGCAATCTTTGCTAATATGACCAAAGATTTTCAGTTGCCACACCAATAAAGCTTCCGTGTATTTTCAACATGGCCATAAACAAAACTTTCATCACCAATAACCAAATAGTTTATACCTAAGCGATATCACTACCTTATAAAAACAAACACTAATCTTAGCTCGAAATCTATAGCCATATATGATATATCCAAGACTCTAAACACCAATAAAAATAAACGTTCGTCGATCACCTACTCAACACGTACAGAATTTTTCCAAATCATTTAATTCGCTGATCAATGTAAGACAATAAAAATAAACATTTTTCTTACCAAAATAAAAAGAAAATAATAATTTTGATATTCAAAATCTTTTCATTCATTCAATAAAAGAAAAGCAAATAAAATTGTCCCATTTTTCTACAAACAGAAATGCTTTAACCATAAGAAAATTGATGAAAAAAAGGGGTACAAAATGCTCATACCATTTTCTTTACAGAGAACTTGATAAATCACTCTTACAGAAGCCAAAAAAGAGAAACAATAATGAATACCCATAATTATTGGCCTTGATAGAGTAGAAAATAAAGCACAATTGTCAACTTGAGAAATTTTAATCATTAATAAAATCTCAAAAAGTGCAGACTGTTCAAAAAAAAAAAAAAAAAACAAAGATGGTATTGAAGTGAAGAAACTTAATAGGAAAGTGTAATTTGATATAGAAGTGTAAAGAAGAGAAGAACTGAGAGTAAAATGTACCTGATTAATTTCACCGAACTAACAGAAATGTGATCTCTTCTTCTGCTTTTGATGATCTCTCCACCTGTCTCTATAATCATTTTACTCTAGTATAGTAAAAAAATGTTGGAGGGGGCCCGGGCCCCTGTAGCAGTACATGTGTGTCCGCCCCTGCCGATTAGGTTTTTTCTTTTGTGATAACACCAACTAGAGAATTGGCTTACCAATTGGCAGAGCAGTTTCGTGCTTTGGGTTCTTGTGTGAACAAAAAAGATAGTGATGGTGGCAAATTAACTATGGCTGTTTAGTTTGGTGGCAGCGAAGCATTATGTCATTAGTTTACGAAGATTTAAGTACGAGAGACTTTGGAGCATTGAAGCCAACACTCGTCATAGCCTTTTTCTTCAACAATTTTTCAAATATTTAATAATTAACTAATAATACTTATTCTATAAATAGATTTTTTTTTCAAAAAATAAAAACACATCCATTGATAAAAAATAATAAAAATATTTTTATTTCAATTTATTTTTCTCTGACATATTTCTCTTTTTTTATTACTATATAACTAAAAGAAGTGGATTCTTTAAACAATGAGTTTTACTATTTATCCTCCGACAAAGCACTATTCACTAATTTTTTTTTTAATTTCTAGATTGCTTCAATTTGGTTTTTAAAATTTTAAAATAAAAATTTTAATCCCCTAATTAATGCAATACATATACTTTTTTTCTTTAATTTTTTTCATCAATTTATGTTTTTTTTTATTTAACTAGGTGTTAAAAATTTGAAAAATCAATCGTTATTTTTTTCACATAAACTGATGATTATATAATATATACGATATATTTTTAGATTTTAAAATAAATATATACTACTCTTATTGTTTAAAATTGATCTTTTAGATTTATTATAAAAATTCACATCAAGTTAATTTTTCTTCTTATTTTTATATAATTTTATTTATTAATAAATATGATTGATTTTCTCTATGTATGGATTCGAATAAATTTTTTATACCTATTTTTATTTGCTTAGTTCTTATATAATCAAATTTTGAAAGTAGAATATATATGTATTTTATTTTCTTATTTTTTATACAATCAAATTTTATCAAAATTAATTATATATTTTTTATTGCACTTTGTTAACTTTAATATATATTTTATAATTTAATTTTTTAAAAAATATTTTTCAATTTATGCTATATATTTCTACTCATTGAGTACGGTCATAATGTATAATAATAATAATAATAATAATAATAATAGTGTCATTGATTTTATTAGAAATCAATTATGCATCTACACATAAAATACCAACTATTTACTATTATTTTTTTATATTTTAAAATTAATTTTTGCAAGTAAAATAATTAAAATAATATTTTAGAATACTAATTGATAATTTAAATATAATTTTGTATACTAATATTATTCATTATTTTGTAAATAAATATATATAAATCAAATATACATATTTAAAAAAATAATCTTCTCATCGGTAAAAAAGCTTCATTTGTTAATTTTCATACAAGTTTTTATATTAATTCTTTTTTTATTTCTTCGATGCAATGTTATAAAAAAAATATTAAGACATTGTTTTCAATTTATATTAAAATTTGTTTATTTTGGGTTTTTATTTAAGAATAAATGTATAAGAAAGAACAAATCATATTTTTTTGACTTCAAAATTTATTCAGAACATAATAAATATATACAAAAATTTGATTAAAAATTATAAAATAACATGAAATTTTATCTTTTATATTTAATTTAATATATTTTGATTAATCGACAACATAGTATATGTTATCAAACCGAAATAAATATGTCTAGTTTGATCTACGGCGTAGTATGGGAATCCGAATTGTTTATATGCCTAAAATTCCTATTCACTTACTCTTTATATGCATAAAATTACTATTTACTTAATGATCATTTAATTAATTGTTGTACGTTGTTTTTTTTTCTATGTTTTTAGGCATTAATATGCAAATTTAATACTTTTTTCTATTTTTGTTCCTCATGTCTGTAACCTTTTTTTTCAATCCCCACCTTTCTTTTTTTTTTTCACGCGACATATGTGTATGTGTATTAAAATTAGTATATACTTCAGCTTATATTACTCTTATTATTTAAATTTAATTCTTTAAATTTATTATTTTTTAGGAAAATTCTCATTCAATTAATATTTTTTTATATAGAATTTTATTTACTAATAAATATAATTTATTTTTCTCTCGTGTTTGAATTTTAGAATAAAATTTTAAAACATGATTTTTTTCTTTTTTAAAAAATAAATTGGTATAATATATATCATTAATTCTTAGAATTTTTTAATGATAGTTGCATATATATAAATATATGATTATTTTATTCTATGAGGCTAAAAGAGTATCTTCAAACATAATGCAAATTATTTACTATGAATATTTTTTTTAACATTATAGAACCAATTTATTTGAAACAAAATAATTCAAATAATTTTTTTTAAAAATCAACTAATTATTCAAATACAGTTGTTTATGCTATTTTATTAATTATTTTGTAAATATTATATAAAGATCAAATGTATATACTTTTAAAAAATAATCTTCTCACCAACATTAACTAAGAATAAAAATTTTATTTTTTCATTAGTTAATTTTTATGCAAGTATATATGTTAAGTGTAACTTTATTTTTTAGATACATTCTTATAAAAAATATATAGTTTTAAATTATTTATTTTTGAATTCTTAATTAATATTTCAAATCTAAGTTATTACAAGTTTTTATTTAAAAATCCCTGAATAAAAAAGAATAAATCATATTTTCTCAAGCAGAAATTTTATGGAAAAAAAGGTACTAATTAAATAAAATATTAATGAAAAAATGATAAAAATTTGAAATGATTTTATTCTATCTCGTATGCGACGTATCGCGAGATAATTTAAAAAATTATTCTTCTCATCATCATAATATAAGAATTTTTTTTCATTTGATAATTTTTATAAAAGTTTGACCATTAATTATAACTTTATTTTGTGAAATATAATATTATGAAAAATATGTTCTGAAATTTGTTTTTAATTCTTGATTAATATTTTAGTTAAAATTATTACAATTTTTTATTTTAAAATCAATTCATAAAAAAATTATTTATGTTTTTCTAAGTGCAAAATTTATGAAAAACATTAGTAACAACTAATTAAATAAAAATTATAATTTTAAAATTTTAAAATAATTTTGTTCTATCCGACAAGCGACGTAGCGCGGCAACCGACTAATTACGACTAAATCCATTGGCACGATTTTGAAGTTTGAAATATCTATGAACATTATAATTACAAAGAACTCTAAATTTGGTGATGATTTTCCTATTGCTACATTGTTCATACACTCACAAATAAATATTCATTGGGTGGCATTTTTGTGATTTAAATCAATCATGTTTTTGTTAATTTAGGTGACTTTTTAGCCATTTAATATGCTCTCTGTCTTACCTTGTCAAATGCTTCGTCTTCTATCATTTCTTCATTTTTATAATGCAATCTAAAATTCAGATTAAAACAAAGCAAAACAAAGATTACAATTCAAGCAATGAAAATTCTAATGCCAATCTAAAAAAAAAAAAACAATAATTACACTAAATCGAATAAATTTATTTTCTTTACTCTTCTCTTTTTTTTTTCCAATAAATTATGAATCAATCTAACAAGAAATCATCTACTGAATAGGTTAACATATTATCTACTATCAAAATTTTCATTGATCCAAAAACACATCGACCTTCTCCGATACATCGAGAAATCCATACCTCTCATTAACTTGACCATACATAAAGCAATAGTTTATAGCAAGTAGAAGGTTATACCTAAACCGAGGCAATTTAGCTCAAGCATTTCTAGGAAAACAACGAGATAGACAAACGAGACACAAATAACTATAGAAATGAGACCAATTTTACAGAGAAAAAAAGAAATGAAAGAGAATTCAACAAAAAGGGGTTGCTAAATTTTATTAAACAAATAAATTGGAAGGTTTTTTTCCTTATAAATTAATGAATGGGGTGTTCTAAACCTGAAACTAAGAAGTTAAAAAAAAAAAAGTAATCTTTATCACATTAGATTTAAAGAGAGAAAGGGAAAAAAAGCTGAAGGAAGGAATTGGAAATGAGAGAAACCAAAGAAAATGAAAGGAAATGAATTCTTGAAGTATAAAAACTTATGTCTACAACTTTGAAGTGGTAAGATCTATTGATGAGTTATATTGATGAGTTGTTTAGGTGATGGAGATGGTGAGTTTTGGTGGGTCCGTGGTGTGAAGTATGGCGAGGAAAACTTTAGCAAGTGGGTTCAAAGAGAGGACGACGTGGCTGGACAATAAGGTGGTTGTTCGGGCTTGAGGTTGGCGAGATTGTTTTTTATGGGTGGTGAACGACAATGATGATAGTGGTGGCTGGAAGATGGAGGATTTTTCTAAGGCTTAGGGCCGGTAGTGAAAAGAGAAGAGAATGGGAAAGAAAAAGGATATTTTATATACAACGGTTTGGGTTATTGGTTAAATTTCTTTTTAGTCCCTTATGTTGTGTGAATTTTTCATTATGATTTGGTACTCCTTTATTTTTTTTCATTTTTTTCCCTAATAGAGTTTATTTTCGCCCCTTTCTTTTAATTCTTTTAAATTTTTTTTTCAATTTGTCTACAATTAAAGGCTATTGGGTTTCAATTCTTCCAATTATGCTCCCCAGTTAAACTTTGTTGGTCCAAATTTTCTCGATTGTTTTAATTGACATCCATATGGTTTCTTTTATTCCTTTTTCTTTCATTTCTTTTCTCTTCTCTTTATTTTCTTTTCTTTTATGTTTCTTTTTATGCTCAGAAATAACTCACAAAAATTATAAAAATTTATAACAACTAATAAAAAATTTTAATTCTGAATAAATAAAATTAACTACATAAAAATATTTAAAATCAAAATTTCTTTGATTTTTTTTTTTTTTGGAAAATTCATGAAAAAATAAGAGTTAAAAAGAGTGCTAGAAACAATGGTTGGGTAGCACATGCATAATAATTAAATATAAAAAAAATTTAGAATATTATAAAATTGAATTATTATTTTTTTATTTTTGATTTTATATATTTTTATGGACCGATAACATATCACAAGCAATCAATATTAAACTCAAATGATTTTTTCATATGATTTTCACATGTTCTATCCAACATGCGGTGTAGCGTGGGTAAGAAACTTAGTTTTCTACTAAATTCGTTGTCCCATAATTTTTATGTGCAAGGCATACACACAAGAAACTCCGAAGTCTCAACCTAGATGATTAATTAGTTCTATCTCATGTTTTTTTTTCTTTAATGGATTTCCATTGTAGCTCCTCTCCACTATCCAAAATAACTCAACACATCCTCTAATTTTAGGGATTTGTTAAAAAAAAAAAACATCAATTTGGGGTTCTTAATATTATATCCGCTTTCTAGGAGCTATTATGTTAAAATGGGAGTTCGATAGTGTTGGAACAAGTTGTTGAAGACAAAGAAATAAAAAATAAATTAATAAATAGGCTTAAAAGCATAATTCAGTTTTATGTCTCAAATATTTATTTTAGTACAGTTAAAATTAATTTTATATAAAATATCAAAATTTATACAAATTATTCCATTTTTAAAATCAAAATTTTTAATCTAATAAATATTCATACGCATAAATTTATAAATAATTTAAAAATATTTGTTAAATTTTAAAAAGAAATTATAAAACAATTGAATAATACATGTGAAAAGTGTGTGTGTGTGTGTGTGTGTGTATATGTTATAAGTTATATGGATAGGAATTTTACTTAATTCCATATGATCTATCAAAATAAATCAAATAAAATGAAGATATGTAACTAATAATAATGATTTTCTCTTTTAAACAAACACAATAATCATATTCATAAACGTCATATTTCAAATAGGCATTCAAAATACTATTAAACTAGTCATTATGTCTCCACATTGAAATTAGAATTTTTGTTCTTATTTTTCTCAAACTTCAATATGTAATTTAGAATGGTTATTTAACTTTTGTTGATATTTTCATTCGATCTTTAGAATTTTGCATTCATCGGTACTCGTACTAATGTTTAGTCATTATGCTTTGCTATATGTCAATCTTGATTTTGATTTATGTGTCAAGAGATAAAAGAAGTGTCTTTTATACTTGATATATTGCCAACATATCTAGGAGCCTATTGAGTCGCATGAATAAATTTAAGCATTCACATAATAAAAGAGAAGCAAAGATTTTGAAAAAGGTTTCCAGCATTGAAAGTATCCTATTTTGGAAAAAATTTCCAAAAATAAAAAGTTTTCTGTTTTGGAAAAATTTTCCTAAAATGAAAGTTTTCTATTTTAGAAATCAGTTTTCTAATTTGAAAGTCAGTTTCAAATTTGAAAGTAAGTTACCTAAAAAGGAAATTAGTTTCCTAATTTAGATTTAAAGGTAATTTGGAAAATTGTTTCCTAATGTAGGCTTTCTTAAAAATATCTTAACCAATTTATTTTGATAATCCAAATTAATTGATAATTAATTAGGTCAATAAATTTAATTTAAAAGTCCGTAAGATATTTTGGTAGAAGGATAAACTTGACCCTTATTGGATAAAGATCAAGGTTTATAAGGATATGATTAAAAAGCCCACAAGCATTGCAACTCCTAATCCTTAGAAGATTAGAAAGCAACAATCTAAAGTCCTTTTTTGGTCTTGTTACTACCACTTTCTTGTCCTTGGAGGATAAGGAAGACATTCTCCTTATAAATAAAAGGCAGAGGTACAAGCAAAGAAAGACTAATGTATAGGGCATACAAGGCATAATAAAGAAAAGAGAGAAAATAGTTTTCTCTTTCCCAAAAAACATGCCAACTCTCTCCTTTTCTCTTAGGATTGTCCCAAAATATCTCAAAAAGATTTCTCAAGAGAAAATATTAAACAAGTCAAAAAAAGGTGGAGCTAGCACTTTATAACTTTTGAATGCTTCTTGTGTGGGTGCTTGAACTGTGTGAATTATCGATAGAGGTCGGACGCTTGGATGAATCTTTTTTGCAAAGGCTAAATATGGGCTATAAGAGGTAATCCTTTACTCATGCTATAATTTATGTATGTATGATTAGATGATTCAACGAGTTTGATCTTGGGAGCCTTAGATGAAGGAAATTTTTTATTTTATTCGCACCTCTATAGGATGCATAATCCTTTAATTGGTATCGAGTCTTCATCAAATATTTAATTATATCCTTTGTTAATTATGATTAACTACATGAATTATTAATTTCGAGTGTAAATCTAATGTTTTGGTATTTTATAATCATTTTAAAATTGATTTGGGTTTAGAATAAAGTAGGGGCATGCGAGGCCTATGTTGGATGTTGGGACTCACATGCGTAATAAAGAGGCATGGCTAGTCATGTGCTGGTTGAGTGACGAGTTATACATGCCTCCCACACACCGAGCCTTCTAGCCGGGCTAGTCCCATAATGGACGTGCAACATGCCGGGCGTGCCTCTCAAATGCAGGCCTCCTAGCAAGGCTCGTCACATGCTAGATATGAAACGAGCTAGGCGTGCCTCATGCACACTAGGCCCGTTGAGCGAGCCGGTTACGTGCTCGGGTGTATGACATGACAGGAGTGCGCTTGGTGCACACCAAGCCTATCACCGAGCTAAGACGTAGCTTGTGAACATCAAGCGCTTATTAGGCTTACATAATGGTAAGGCATGCCCGTGCTAAGCACGCAAGTGCTTCAAAGGCCAAGTGCTAAGCTAGGTGCACACGAATGCTCTAGGCCAATGTTGGGCACTAGCATGCGGGCAGACCTAGCCAATGTGGCACACAAGTACTCCATTATGTTTCCATTTTAGACCCATTTTGGTATCTATTTAATTCTTATATTCTCCTCAACCTTATTACATAATTCTAACCCCAAATTGACCATTTGGAGGATTAATGGTTATTTAAACTTGATATCTAAATGTCGCTCCTTTAGGCCAAATTTTCCTCATTTTCAAATCCTAATAATTTATTCTCATTTGATACTAAAATTTTGACACTATGTAGCCTAAATAAACAGCTACTATATGGATCAATTTAATTCATATTTAGGATGCGATTTCTACCCAAACCCGTATTAGGTCTTAATGGGCCTAAATTAGGCCTAACCCATGTAATCAATTTTCTTCTATTTTCATTAAATTTGTCATTCCTACACATCAAAACATATTTATTCAAGCATGAATCAACTATCAAACCATAAACTACGTGTTTGGAATTCAAATTCTAACATTTCCAAATTAGGCCGAATATAATCCCCCTAAATTAGTGAATTCTTTTCAATTAATATGAAATCTTTCATTCTAAATCACTAATTCAGACCTAAATAAGCCATAATCAATTTTGAAAACACCAATTGCATGAAAAAATTAAAAACACGTAATTTAAGCATTCGGGCCGAATGGTAACAAGGAAAGAACCCTAAGAATTTTTTATTTTTAATACTCAATTTCAAGCCTAATAAACCTATTTCAATCTCAATTTTATGATTTTTGAGTCAAAATTCATTCTCCCCAAATTAGGTAAACAAGAACCCTAACCCTAATTTTTTTCAATTTATGCAATTAATCAAATCAAAGCTATTAAACACAAAATTGGCATGAAATCAAGCTTATTTTTGGTTTAGATAAAGTTAACTTACTTTTAAGAGCTCCAATTAAACTCTAAAAAGGCAAGTTGTTGAAGGATTTCTCTTTTCCCTTTTTTCTCTAAATTTTGAATTTAATCTTCTAATTTTTTTTCTTAAGAATTCTCGGCTTCGCACTTGACATTAAAGCTCCTTTCATGATTTATAGGTGCTTAAATTTATTTAAAAAAAATTTGGGTGTTTTAAGTGGAAATTTTGTAAGAGTTTTGTTTGGGTTTTTCTATTTTCTTGCCATTTTTAGTTTTTCTAGCAATAATATTTATAGGGGGAGTTTTTGGACCATTTTTACTTGATCTCTACTCTTAATTTTTGGTGAATCGTAACCCTTAATTCATTTTCTAATTATTTATTTGCATTTGTCTCAATTTTTTACCATTTATTCACCTTTTTATTTAACCTTTCCACCTTTCTTATTTTTATCCATAATTTTTATTGCGAGTCATATTCATTAATTTCCTTCCATTGGCTAAATATGGAAGGAAAATAATAAGTTTTGGTCCTCCGAGTTTCTAGACTTTTCCATAGCCCATTCTTTCCTCAATCCCTCTTTTATGCGAAACTCATTTATAATCCTCACTTTTTAGTCTTTGGTACTAATTTTTTACCCTTAACATTCTTACATAATTTAATTTGAATTATTACATTTTTAATTTTATGCAATCGAGTCTCTAATTTTATATAATTTAGTCCTTACTTTTAAAATTCCATTCTATACTCTTCAAAAATTCAATTTCTTTCCAAAATAAATTCAAGAATCTATTAAGGGAGTTTATTTTAAATTGTATAAGTTTTGGACCTCATTTGAGCCTATAAATTAATTATTTGGTGTGAAAATTACACTATTTCCTATTAAAGATATTCCTCATACTTAATAAAATTAATTTAAACTTTCTAGGCACTCTCACACGTCCTATATGATTATTCTATCCTCTTAAAAAAATTCCTCATACTCTTAAGGTGCCTAATTAAATTCTTTACCTCTAAAAACATTATTCCTACACATCAAAATTTAAATAAAATATTCATAGCACATAATAAAATTTACACAATCATATACAATAATTCAACACCACTCTAATAAATATTCTAAGCAAAAAAAATATTTTTCATGCACATGTAACATGCTCAAAGTAATTATTTCATGTAAAGGTTACTATTCATGCACCCAAAAATAACTAACATAATCATTAGGCATAAAATCCCACCTAAATCCTTCTAAATATTCTTTTAGGTCTTTAAAGGTTATTTTGTACGTATAAAATATTTCTCACACCTATTAAATATTAAATTTTTATCCAATTCTATTTTTAGTGGTTGCTGGGTGTTATAGGTACTATGAGATAGTTAGGAAGCTCTTTAGAGCCAAAATGAATAAAGGATCCAACATCAAAAAAGCATGTCACTAAGATGATAGGCTATATCGATAGGCTAGTCGCGTTTGGAGTTGGAATGAATATTGAATTATCCATTGACCTAGTATTACAATTATTGCCTAATAGCTTTAGACAGTTCATCGGGAACTTTAACATGATGCATATGAAAAAGACTCTTAAAGAGTTATTTTTCATACTAAGGAAGCTCAACCTAAAATTAATAAGAAGAACAAAAGTTCGTATTTCTTGTTAATAAGGAAAAAGGTATGGTGAAGGGCAAGAAAAAGCCTAAACACTAAAAGAAGAAGAAGTCTTATACTATTAGAGAGGTGAAAAAGCCCAAGGCTTAGAATAATCTAAAGGATATGATCTATTTTTTTAAATTCTAATCTCACCTCATGAGTATGTGATACCGCATGTTATGCTTATATTTTTGAAATATGCAGGAGCTTAGAAAAGGAAGGAAAATAGCTTCAAGGGAGCATGAACTATACAACCGTAATGTATCAAGAGTTGGACTATTAGTTATATGTACTTATGAGCTAGCACTATTATGTAGGCTTGTGCTAAGAATCGATGATTATTATTATGTTATTCCTAGTATAGACTAAAGATATCATTTCTATTAGACTAAGGATATTATTTCCATTTCTTATTTAGAATAAGTTTTTTATTTTATTTAATAATAATAGTTATTCTTTTTAAAGATGAAGTTTTATATGTGGAAATTTTTTAATTAATAATAGTTTTTTATGTTTTGAACATAATGTGACTCCTATTTATATCACATAAATGCTAAACAACTCAAATGATCTAAATAAAATATATTTATGGCATTGTCAACTTAGTCATATAAATAAGAATCTAACATCCAATCTACTTATAAATGGAGATTTAAAATCATTTGATGATGTCTAATGAATCTTGTTTACTTGACAAAATGACTTAAATCCCTTTGTAGTGAAAAAGGAAAAAGAGCTACTAATTAGTTAGCTCTTACACATGGGGATGTATTTAAGCCTATGTTCATCCATGTAATAGAAGGATATGATTATTACATAACTTTTATTAATGACAGATCATGTTTTTGGTTATGTATGAGATACAAGTCTAAAGCACTTGAAAAAGTTCAAAGAATTTAGATTTAAAGTCAAGAAACAAACTAGCAAAACTACAAGGCATTTTGATCAAATCAAGGTGATGAATACTTAAGCAATGAATTTTAGATCACTTAAAAGAGAATGAGATTCTCTATCAATGGACACCACATGTTAGATATAGTTCGGTCAATGATGAGTTGAATTAATGTCCTCATTTTATTTTGAGATATACATTCCTTACTATAACCTTCATCTTAAATAGGGTTCCAATAAAGTTTATTGATCGGACTCCATATGAGATATGAAAAGAAAAGAAAATAAATTTATCTTTTTTAAGATTTAGAGCTATAAAGAATATGTCAAATGTTTGGATAAAGACAAGCTAAAGACTAAATCTATGAAGAGCTAATTTATGAGATATCTAAAGAAAACAAATTGATATTATTCTTCTATCACTAGAACAAAGTGTTGTTCATGACTAAGCATGTTATATTCCTTGAGAAGGAATTTATAGATGCCAAAAATAGTGAGAGAAAAATTTAAACTCAATGATATTCGAGTAAGCTCATAAATTGACACTCCACTAGTGAAACCCAAGTACATAGGTTATAAAATGTTATAATTATCCCACAAATAAATACACAAGAACTTTATAAGCCTAAAATGAGTTCGTTAAGAGATAAAAAAATATGATCTTCCGGTCTCAACACATGATGATATGTATCCTAAAGAGGATGACGATGCTAATACTTATAAAATGACAATGTTAGACATCGAGTCTTAGAAATAGCAAACAAAAAAGAATGTGTAGATGACACATCTTAATGGTTCTATCACTAAAGAAAATACAAATAAGATTTACAAAATGCAAAGGTCCATTTATGACTTGAGCATGCCTATAGGAATTAGAGTCGATGTTTTGATGAAACAATCAAAGAGTTTGATTTTTCATAAAGATAAACCTTATGTATATAAATGGTTAGTAGGAGCCTACTAGTCTTGGCTATTCTATATGAAAACAAACAAATAACTTCTCGGTTATAACATTATCATATGGTAATCTATAAAAGATTATGCATTCATGAATTTCTCCATATATAAAAAGGAAAGGTAGCCTATATTCTAAGAGTCAAGATCTATAGAGATAGATCACTTAGAATATGAAGGATCTCCCAAGGTAAATACATTGATATGATACTAAAAAGTTTAGTATAGAAGAATCAAATAAAGGATTTCTTCTAATATCATATAGCTTGATGGTCGACTACTTAGGTTTTTAGCGTTGTTGATCCATTAGTATCGTATTGCGACAACAACGAGCCATAGCATAAGCTAAGGAACCAAGGTCTCATCAATAGTCTAAGCATGTATTGCGATGTTATCATCCGATTAGAGAGATTATTAGTTGTGATGATATAAGAATAGAAAAGGTCCACAATGATGATAACATAGCTAATCCTTTGACTAAGTTTTTTTTCACGACTAAAATATGAGACCATTACTTGATCGCTAAGAATAAGGGACATAGTTAGTTGGCTCTAGTACAAGTAGGAGATTGTTAATGTAGGTGCTTAAGATCCAACATTGTTTGGATGATTTGACTTATTGTAATATTATATTTTTTATTTTATTAATAAAAAAAAGTCTTTCTATTAATTTTTTATTGTTTATATTTATTTTGATAGAATTAAATAGAAGTCCATATGATATGTATTGTATAAATGATTGATAAAAAGATGTGAGATAAACATTAATGCACTTAAATGATATCATTAAATGTCAAGTTATAGCATTATCAAAAATGGACATTAACTAATATACGAGTAAGACTTGTGAGTATTATGCTCATACTATAAGATAGTAGTAGGGGATTTCATACCTATTGACATGGTGATGCCAAAGCAAGCACTTATGTGATTAATGTTAGAGAACATATCATTGAACTTGACTTGCCATGAGAACCCATTTGGTTTAGTCTATGAGAATCTCATACGAGATAAGTACAACCGATCCTTTAGCTTAAAGTCATCACGGTTATCTCATTAGAGAATTTATAAACTTTGATACTCATTTTGATGGACTCGGTAAAAAGTTACAAATGGGTGATTTGTTTGGAGCATTAAGAATCTAATGAAGATAGGTGAATGACCAAGATAGGATATGTCATTCCTTATATGCTAAAAGAGTTATCACATTACACTTCAATAATGTCTACTCAATGAATCCGTGATCATAATAAGAGTATATCAATAGAGCATAATTAGTTTACTTTAGAGTTAAGACATTTAAGAATCAAAGAAAACTTATGTGATCATAATCGAATAGACTAAAAACAAGTTCGACATCACACTATGATAAATTAACATGAGGATCGAATTGTATGGTAATTATGCTTGTGAAAGATAATTACGGATTAATTAATCCTCATAGAGAATTAAGTAGTCATGATACCTTGCTAGAGTTCAATATTCATTTATGTATCAAGAGATAAAAAAGTATCTTTTATTCTTGATACATTGTCAACGTAATTAGGAGCCTATTGAGTTATACGCATAAGTTTAAGCATTTACATAATAAAAGAGAAGAAAAGATTTTTAGAAAAGGTTTTCAGCATTGAAAGTTTCTTATTTTAAAATTTTTTTTTAAAAATGAATAGTTACCTGGTTTGGAAAAAGTTTCTTAAATTGAAAAGTTTTCTAAAATGAAAAGTTTTTTATTGTAGAAACTAGTTTCCTAATTTAGAAGTTAGTTCCAAATTTAGAAGTCAATTACCTAAAAAGAAAATTAGTTTTCTAATTTAGGTTTAATGGTAATTTATAAAATTATTTCCTAATGTAGGCTTCCTTAAAAATATCTAACCTAATTTATTTGGATAGTTCAAATTAATTGATAATTAATTGGGTCAAAAGAGTTTGAGCTAATAGGCTTAATTTAAAAGCTTGCAAGATATTTTTGTGAAAGGATAAACTTAACTCTTATTGATAAGGATCAAGATTTATAAGGATAAGATTAAAAAGCCCACGAGTATTGTAACTCCTAATCCTTGAAAAACTAGGAAGCAACAACAAAAAGTCCTTTTTTGAACTTGTTGCTACCACTTCCTTGCCCTTAGAGGATAAGGAAGACACTCCCCTATAAATAGAAGGGAGAAGTGCAGCAAAGACGAGACTAATGCATAGGCCATACATGATATAATAAGAAAAAAAAAAGAGAAAATAGTTTTCTCCTTCCCAAAAAAACATGCCAACTCTCTCCCTCTCTCTCTTAGGGTTGTCGTAAAATATCCCGAAAAGATTTCAAAAGAGAAAATATTAAACAAATCGAAAAAGATGGAGTTAGCACTATATAACTTTTAAGTGTTTCTTGTGTGGGTGCTTGGACTGTGTGGATTATCGATAAAAGTCAAACACTTGGAAGACTCTTTTCTATAAATACTAAATCTACACTACAAGAGGTAATCCTTACTCATGCTTTAATTCATGTATGTATGATTAATTGATTCAACGGCTTGATATTGGGAGCCTTAGATAGAGAAAAGTTTTTATTTTATTCCGCACCTCCATAGGATGCATGATCGTTCAATATATTGCTCTCATTTAAAAATCATATAAATTTATCATATAAATTACATTAATATATTTAAATAATAATAATAATAATAATCACATTCTAATTTTTTTTTTCAAAAATCCATGCATAGAGAGAAAATTTTTTTAACAAATAAAAGTATATAAAAAAAATTAAGAATTCATTAGATGGTTCCATAAAAATGACAAATCCAAAAAATTATCTTAAGTTTTGAAAAAAAATAAAAAATTGAAGCAAATATCTTTTTTTAATCATCCGGTTGCATGAAAAAAAGGAATTATTTTTTCATAAATTTAGCACAAAATCAATAAAAATATACATACAAAAAAAAAAAAAAAAGCCGGGGATGGTTGGCTTGGGGCTTGTAGAAGCGAGCGCAATTAGCTCTGGTCGGGAGGAAAAAAAAACGAGAGAGAGAGAGCGAGCGAGCAGATGATGCGTCATATGATGCAACTTCGGTGAACTTTAGTTCATTAGAAAATTTACAAGAAAAATGAATTTTTGTGTTTTTTGATTTCAAAACTCAATTTGTCCATCTTTTTTCTCGAAAACACTTTAAAAATACTGAAATATGGTCAATAAGTTTGTTTGAAATTTTAAAAATCATTTTAATGCGCATTAAAAAAATCGAATAGAAAATTTTGTTTATTTATTTATTTATTGCTTTGATGTATCTCTTCCAATCATTTGATGGTTTAAAACAACCATGAACAAGCTCTTCATCTAAGGATCAAAGTGTGTCACAAATGAAATTTTGGATCAAAAATAAAAATTTTAGAAACATCAAGGGTTAAATTGTAAAAGTTTGTATAATTTGCTTATAATTGTCTGAAAAAAGCTAATAAAATTCCCAAAAAATTGTGCTTCCGTCCGCAGTTAGAGTATGTAAACTCATCCAAAATCGTTTAGTTTGTTTTATAATGATGCTAAAACGCATTTGTGTTTTTGTTTTATTTTGGAGAAAATTAATGATGCTAAAAGCAATAAGGTAATTAATTATATATATTTTTTTTGTGCTATCAGTTAATTATAATTTACAGTATCTGTACAGTAAATTAATGATCTTAGCCGTTGGTCATGGGAAAGGAAGACTAACATGCTTTCTTGGGGATATTAGAGGAATTGTTGATGTGGTGAGTTACAATTTTCATGCTTTAATTCTTGATATGAGTGAATATATATAGTCATTTGGTAAGGTTGACATGGTGGTGGATGCGATAATTGTGGCAAAGGTTGCTCATGCTAATCGCCCATCCGTCAATGCAATTTATCAAGTGGGATCCTCTGTAAGAAACCCTGTGAGATACACTAATCTTCAAGATTATGGATTTAATTACTTCACCAAGAAACCTTGGATTGGTAAGGATGGAAAGCCTGTCAAGGTTGGCAAGGTTAAAGTATTAAGCACCATGTCTGGCTTCAGCAGATATATGACCATTCGTTACTTGCTATTGCTAAAGGTTAATTTGTTCCAAGTTTCACCACAATACCTATCTATCAATTAATTTGTTGCTCTCTCTCTCTATCACTCTTTAACTTATTTCTTCATTATACGGGGGCTAGAAATAGCAAATACAGCATTTTGCCATTATTTTGAGGATAAATACAGTGATCTCGACAGGAAGATCAAATTTGTGATGAAATTAGTGGAACTTTATAGGCCATGCTTGTTCTTCCAGGGAGTGTAAGTATACAATTAATCTTGTTATCACTGCATAATCATGTTTTGAAATGTATAATGTCAACGCGATAATGAAAAACGCTAGTTCATTATATACTTAGCGTGCTTTTTGGCTAGTAGATTAATTGTATATACTCTGTTTTTCTATATAAATGAGAAGATCGATAGATTTAGTAAATATCTCTGATTTCAACTCGGTTTCCGTTCGGTAGTTTTGTTTCTCGCTTCCTTCCTCACCTACCACAGAAACAAACGGCGACAGTATTGGTGGGTGAGTGGGCCAAGACTAAGAAGTCCAACTAACGGCAAACATGTCAATGATGCAGCCGCTGGTCGTACAAGCTTCGATCTTGTGTTTGACATCTGTCATCTTTTGGCTCCACACAAGTTTTGCCGACTCATAAAGCGTCCTCCCACTTCATGTCGGGTTGCCAGCTTTATAATCCAAAAACCACGTGTTTTTTTTTCCACCTAAATCACTTGATGCTAGGTTTATTTAAAAATATCACGTAGTATAGTTTTTTTCTTCAAATTTAAGTATCTAAAAATTAATATGTTAGTTTTTAGTTTTTGATTTTTTAAATTATTTTTATTGTAAATTAATTTTTTTTTTAGATTTTCATCTATTTTGACACTAAAAACTCACATAAATTATACGTGATTGATTTTTAAAATTTTTAAATATCTAAAAATATGTCAAAACATGTGAATGTTTTGTTTTTTTTTTTTAATTTTTTTAAATATTTGTTAATTGTTTTTAGTATTAGGAAAAAAATAAAAATAAAATATTTATAAATATTTATATATTTTTAGATGCTGAGAAATTATATTTATTGGTTAAAATTAAAAAAATATATAATACATAATTTCAAATAAAAATAATTAAAAAATATTCAATTCGAAATTAAATTGAAAAATTTATTCTTAAATAATTAAAAATAAATGAAAAGTTTTAACAGGTTAATTTTTATTTAATTGTATCTATCCTCATTACTCCTAGTCTAGATTTACTTGAATTCATCTAAGCTCTGGCTCTCTCCATTAATCTATTCTAAATGGATGAATTTCGTTTTATAAGAAGAAGCGTTAAAAAAACAACAATAATAATAATACGGATTAGACCTTTAATTTTATGATACGATAATGTGTATAGAATTTGATGATATTTTTATGGCGTTGATTCCAATTGTCATTTTGTTGACGCGATGGACATAAAATGACAACTAGTAGGGATTAGCTGCGCTGCAGAACTTTTCCGAAGAAAAAAAAATATTTATTTATTTACTTTCATACTATATTAAAAAAAAAATTATATGTTTTTAAATTTTTAATTGCATCTCCATCTTTTCTAAAAATGTTTAAAATATCCAATTTATATTTTTGATTAATTTTTCTCATTGAATTTTTTGAAAAAAATACTTCTAATTGAAATGAAAAAATAAATAAAATAAAATTCTAAAGACTTAAATGGTAAATATATAGATGATGTGACTTTGAGTGTTTTTTTTTTTGTTGATATCTTGATCAAAGATATTTTGATAAAAAAAAATTATAATCGAAAAGATAGATTAAATATTTTCAATTTTTTCATGGACACATGGAATATAATTAAAAATCTAAAGATATATAAAAGACTATGAGTATTATATAAAAATAATTAGATATATTTTTTTAAAAAAAATATCAAATTCAACTTGTATATAATGTAAATAAAAGATCTAAAATAAATTATTCAGAAATAATGAAATGTTGATGCTAGTATTGTAGTACTAAAAATTATTACTAATATCTTAAATATATCTTTCATTCACGCTATATACTTATTTATTTACTGATGAGATATAACTATTAATTTTTAGTTTTTATTAAAGACTAAAAAGATGACTCCTTTAAATAAAAGAGTTTGTTCTCGTCAAAATAATATTAATTGTACTTGTCGACATATAAAACTTTCATACTATAAGAGTTAAAACATGGAATCATTACTTAGTTTATATATATATATATATATATATATATATATATATATATATATATATATTAAAATCTAAACAATACACTAGTTTCCACCTGAATGGGCAAAGAGTTCGTTATGTATTAAAAAAAAAATCCAACAAACATCATTTCTAAGAAAAAAGGGGAACCATGCTTGTTTTTGTTTCTAAATTCATTTTTACTAAATTATTATTTGTTCAATTATTTTTTTAAATAATCATAACTTTGGAGTTTATTTGTATGTTAGGGTGTTGTGAATTTGAAAATAATCTAAAAATTTAATTTTTTAAATTTATTTATTTGGGTCTTTAGAACTTAAAACCAGAGGGTTCTTAAAAAAGAAAGAGTTCAATGGCTTGTTTCCATTTTTTTTTTTTTATAAGATCTAAAAATCATAACTTTGGAGTTTTAGCATCACCCAATCCAATTAAAGGTCTTCAAACATCTTGCCAATTAAAAACAAATTAATTATCACAAGAATGGTTTCAAAAATCACAACCTTGATGGGTCGAGAAATACATAAAAAAAAATTATTTGTGGAATCTTATTAATTTTTTATTGAACCTCAAAAATAGAAATCTCGTCAATTTAATGTCAAATCTAATTAATTTTCTATACAAAATTATATGTGGAAATATGCTAAATTGAGAATGCAAAACTTGAAGGGTAAATTAACTCAAGTATGGTGCACAATTCAAGGATTAAATTTTTTAACCAATAGAGATATAAATTTTAACAAACTAAGTTAGCTAAAATTTATTGTGGAATCTCATTAAATTATCATTGAACCCTAAAATGAGTCTTGTCGATTTAATGTTAAATCCAGTTGAAATCGTAATATGAATTTCATACTTAAAAATTTATGATATGTTAAGATATGTAAGCTATATAAAGCATGAAAAATACGAATAATATGAGTGTATGGTAAAAAATAAAAATGCACTAGTTTATATGTTAAAATAATTATGAAATCTCAGAGGAACAACATCAATTCCTGAAAAACATAAGTCTCCTAATGTCACATTCAAATAAAAATTATCATACAAGATCTCATATGAATATAATGCAAGGGCTTGATATGCAAATTATTGTGAAATAAAAACAAAAACGAAAATATAAATTCTCTAGAAAGGTAATTTAGGTAGGCAAGATTTAGGCATATGTAAATTACACATATATAAAACAATACATGCAAATGATAAAGTTATACTATTTATTCATGATGCATAAAAAAAAAAATCTATTATATAAATATAAAGCAAATGCATAATCAGAGAAAACGAAAGTAAAACCACTAAAACAGAACAAAATAAGAAAATAAAGATTAAACTAAATAAAATAAGGATTAAACAAATTAAAAATAACAACTCCCAGTTTTTTTCTCATTACTTTATATTATGTAAAAGAACGACATAATTGAAGATAAATTAAGTTAAATCATCAAATGAAATAAGACAAATAAACAAGGGACTAAGCTGAACTAAAGGGAAAAATCTGAAAAAACACATTATGCTTCTATTTAGCCTTTATTATATAAAATAAAAACATAATTGAAAACTACCTATGTTAAATTGTTAAAACAAAACAAATACTGCAAAAAAATTTGACATATAGCGATGGATTTTTCCATCGTTATACGTCAAAAATCTATTGCTATACACAATTACCAAATATTAGAGATAATTTTAATTTTATCGCTAATATGATGGTCATTATTTCCTT
Source organism: Dovyalis caffra (assembly GCA_963924115.1). Classification (NCBI taxonomy): domain Eukaryota; kingdom Viridiplantae; phylum Streptophyta; class Magnoliopsida; order Malpighiales; family Salicaceae; genus Dovyalis; species Dovyalis caffra. The sequence goes on from CAWUPB010001184.1 coordinate 323,692, forward strand.
AACCACTACGTTTTTTTTGTCACTATTTTTTTGAATTTTCATTGCTAAATCGATAAAAAAACTATCGTCTATCGGGTTTTATTTTTGTCATTATGCCATCACTATTTTCACTTATATCAATCTCTAAATAATGATGAAATGGCATGCCGATAAAAAAATAATAGTGGCTAAAATACTTGCAATTCTATTACTAAATCCGAGCGATCATATATTCATCCATCACTAAATGTCCTCGTAGTTCTATCACTAAATCTATCGTTAAATAAATGAATTTTTTTATAAAAAAATCAATAGTCGTATATTGTTAATTATAATAAAAAATAACTATAAACAACATCTTATTAAAATATGATATATTTTTTAGTAAAACCAAAATAATATAAATTGAAATAAAAAATGAGATTTATCTCATAATTGGTCCCTATACAGTTTCATTTTTTTTTATTGAGATCTTCTATTATTTTTCAACTTGATTAAAACCTTCTACTCTTTAAAATCCATTGATTGAAACCCTCCGTTATTACGCCGTTAACTATTCATCTTACATGGCAAGTTAAAATTAACATGAGCCAATCGGACAATGACATGTGGCAATGTGGACCCTAATCATTTCAGTATAATTCAAAACCAAAATATAAAATTTTTTAAAATAATTTTGTAAATTAAAAAACATTAGTTAAATATGAAAATTAAAACTTTGCATTATCAGTCGAAGCTGGATCTAGCAAAACACCAGCCTTCTTTTACACCTACTCAACCTTCACACCCTCGTGAATCAAGAGATTAGCATCGCCACCATCATCAATGATCAAATCAGGACCACCACCTAGCCCCCAATCAAGAGCTCCCTCAGTGCACCACCAATACTCCTAGAGGGTCTTCCTTTTCCAGGAGAACATAGCAGTCGAATCATTGGCAATAGCGACAACAACATGATTTTAGGTGGAGAAGACATTGCAAGAACACCAACCAACCTCAGCACTTAAGGTAGTTAAAGTTTCAATCAAAACAGCAGTTTGGATGGTTATATGAAGAGAGCCAGTGATCTTGGCTCCGTTGAATGGCCGTGAGGGGCCGAATTTAGTATGGGAGGACATCAATCAAAGCATTTTAGCTTCGGCCAGTTCGATTTTGAGACGGTCCAAGTCAGCCCGAGACATGTCTTTGACCTAGTACTCACGATCACTTGTCGTTTTCTCAACAAGCAAAGCCATTGTAGAAGAAAGAGAGAAGATTTATTACTTTCACTCTCTTAGAAACGGAGGGAAAATAAAAGCAGCTTAGAAGAGAGTGAAGCAGAGAGCGAATGCAGAGAAGAGGGGTATTTTGGTTCTATTATTTTTATTTTTATAAACTAAAAATTTGTTAATATATATATAATTTTTTTTTATTTTAGAATTATAATCTCATAATTGAGGTCCAAATTTTCATGTGTCATTTTTTGATTAGCTACTATCATCTTTAAAGTGTCATCGGATTCATAGTTAACGGAGGGTTCAATCAAAAAATTTGTAATAGTAGAGGGTTTCAATAAAAACATTTGGTATTTTATAGGGACCAATTGTAGGGTAAACCTTAAAATAAATATATAAATGTATTAAAGTGTACAAAAATATTAAAAATTTTTAAAAAATAAAGAAATCTAGTCTTCATTAGCATCATTTTTTGCATTATCTTTTGGTCGTTAGGTGTTAAGAGGAACTATTGTCTTTTAAGTTGTAGGAGGCTCAGCAAGAGAGACGTTAATCGACTAGAGTTTCGTAACAACTTCATCACTCGTCTACAATTAAGTTTGTATGTCGCTAACTTTACCGACATGTTGCTTGGATGGTAGCCTCTATCCCCTTGATCCTATTTAATGAGTAAAACCTCTTAGATATTATCACCGGGATACCAAGAAGGGGCGAGAGGAGGAGTTAGCGTCGAATGTGAGTAATACTCGGAACACATAAGTTTCGATTTCATAAACTCTACTTCTTTTCCCTTCCAAATGTAATACCCTAAACCGTTATTAAATGAATTAAAAATATATTAAAAATGTATGAAAAATATTATGTGGGCATAGGATAGTTGCCATGAGGATGCTAGAATATTTGGTGGGCTTAGGATAATTTTTCACGTGCTGGATGAATATTTTATTTAATTCTTGTGCATGAATAGTAACTTTTTATGCAAATAAATGTTTGAAAAATTTCAAATGAGCATGAAAAATGTTCTATTTGCATAAAATATTTGGTAGAAGGGTGTTAGATTATTCAGCGCCATTGGATTAATTTTTTTATGCTCGGTGAATATTTTCGGTACATGAATAATGCTTTTTCATGCAAATTAATTATTATGAGCATTTTAAATATGTTTAAAAATTATCTAATGGGCATAAAAAAAATCATTAAGGAGGTGTAGGAATATTCCATGAACTTAGGTGAATTTTTCTATATATAGGGAATATTTTTTTGTAAAAATAAGTGTATTTTTACATAAAAGTAATTAATTTGAAGGCTATATGTGTACAAAAATTATGTGAATGTTGAATAAATTCTTATTGGAGGTATTTGAATTTATTATGAAAAGAAATTAATTTTTGAAAAGGGATGGAATAGATTTTATAGAAGTAGGGACGTAATTGTATAGAATTAGATATCTAATTACATAAAATTAAAAGTTTGAACTTTTAAATTAAATTAGCAATGAACTTTAGGAAATAAAAAGTTGTTAGAAAAACTTTAAAGGAAGGGCTCTGGAGGAATCAATTAAATAATTGTAGGACTTATGGGAGAGTAATTGTAGGAAAGTTAATTCAATTGAGGGACCAAAATTAAATAATTTTGGAAGAGATTTTCTTCCCTTTTTGCCACCATTTTCCTTCAATTATTTGGATGTATTGATTGCATTGCACAAATAAAGGGTTGAGGTTTAAAGCGAGATGGTTAGATGGAGAGCTAAGAATTAAAGAAAGAATAGATGGTTAAAAATTAAGACAAATGAAGGGCTTAGATTAAAAGAAAAATCAAGGGCTAGGATTAAACCAAATTAAGGATGGAGATCAAGTCAACCAAGAAAAAAGTCTAACCGATCCTCGCCTATAAATAGGGGTGGTAGAGAAATGGAAAAAATGTTGAAAAAATAGCAAAATACAAAGGAAATTCTTGCAAAATTTCCATATGCTTTCATCCAAAATTCCACCTAAACACTTTTAAATACTCTAAAAAACCTAATTAAGCATAGAATTCAAGTTAGAAAATAAAAATCACAAGGAGGAAAAATCCCACACTTGGTCGAAAGTTTTGTGAGAAAATGAGAGGAAGAATTTTCCAAGCAATTCAATTTTTCAAAAGTTTAATTGTTGAATTAGAGCTTTAGAGGTAAGTTAATCTCACCTACATCACAAAGATGTATTTATTGATGCCAATTGTTGATTTAGAACCCTTAATTTTTTTTTAAGCTGAATTAATTTTGAAAATTAGGGTTAGGGTTCTCGATTAGGTAAAATTGAGGAAAATGAAATTAAAGGTGAAATTGATAAAATGAAAGTTGGGAAATGTTAATCAAGCATGGAAGCAAGTAAGAGAAATAAGAAAATCCTTAGCCTATTCTTTGAGAAAGTTTCAGCTCAATTTGGCAAATTAGGATTTTTAGATCCTTAGGATTAATTGATTTTGTATGTGTTGTTATCATGAAATTAAATTTTTTAACATGAGAAATTGTATTGAAAATTGAAAATTTACCCAATTTAGGAGAAAATTAGGGTTTTCATGTTTTTTATTCTTAATGATTTAATTGACTAATTCTAGTTAGTATAGTATAAAAAAATAATTAGTTTGAAAAATTTCATTGGAATTGAAAAATTTATAGTGCATTTTGGGCTAAAAATTAGGACTTGCTTGTCATTTTCGGACTTTCGTAGCTAAATCCATACCTAGTAATACCATAGGAAAGACATGGTACCTTATTGGCTTGCATTCGATGCACTTTGAATGTAAGTTCATGATGACAATATTCTCAACTTATGAGGTCGTAGGTTAGGAAAGTTACAAACATGGTATCGCAGCATGGTTTATCAAGGAATTAAGGAAGACCCATACAAGATACACGGGAGGTGACCCTTGATAATCAAGAAGTATATTTGATGATTGATTGTTATGATTGCTCGGTTTATATGTACGATGAATATGAATAGCATGATGATTTATTACATGAAATTATTATGCTTAAGTGTGCATAGAATGTTATAAGTAAATGTGTTATGAATGATGATTATAAATGGTATGATTGGATTGAATGACGTAATTTATGTTGTCTCGTGCATGTAATTATAAAAGGTCGATAATAGTAAAGTTAGTAATGATGCGAGTTTAAGCCAAGCACCGATGGACTAGGAATGTGATCTAATAGAGTTGCTTAGCGAGCAACAAGAACTAATGGAATTACAGCAAGAAAGACATGAAGCACGACCACCACAAAGGGTTAAAATAGTAGAACGTTTCTAAAGGTTTAATCCAAAGAAATATAGGGGTGGCCCAAGCCAATGTTATGGAGAAATGGTTGAGTCTATAAAGATTATTTTTGAGCATTTGGCTCGACGGATGCCGATCGTATAGCATGTGCGACCTTCATGTTGGTCGGTGATGTTCGAAATTGGTGGGAGACAATAAAAGCATCCCTTGATGTGATAGAACTTATATGGGATAGATTTAAGGGGTTATTTATTGATAGGACGATGATGGATTATGTTCGTAAATTTGAACATAATTGTCACTACGCCACCTTCATTGCTAAAAATGAGGAAAGGAAGAAAGAGCATTTTCTTCATGGACTAAAGGTTGAAATTAGGAGTTTTGTTCGAATATTGATGGATTCCTTCAAGGATATTGGGAAAAAGGCATTTTATATTGAAATTGATCAAAAGGATTGGACCTCGGGATCTGTCTCTTAGTACTAGTAAAGAGAAGAATGCTCCAAGTAGGTTTAGAGGATAATTTAATAGAAAGAGGTCATTTACTCAAAGCTTTCAAAAGGATAATAAAAAAGGAAGGCACCGACGAGGTCGCAAAGGATGGGAGAAAAAGGAATACCGAAGTGTCCAAAATGTGACTATCCACACACGAGAGACTATTTAATAGGCATGAACATATGTTATTTCTATCGAGAAATAGGGCATTTGGCTAATAATTATTTGAAGAGGAATTCAATCGAAGGATGATAAGTTCTTGAATGAGTATTTAAGTTAACACAAGAGGAGGCAAACAAGGAGGATGCTAATGTTATATGCGATAATTCTTAATCTCTAATCTTATTGCATATGCATTAATAGATTCAAGAGCCACGTACTCATTTATTGCATAATTATTATTGAGACGATTAAGCATGACACTTGAAGTGTTAGATATTACATGTAAAGTGGCGCTCACATCCGGAGAGTCACTAGAATCAAACGTCATAGTTAAGCAATGTGAAATAAAGATTGGAAATAATATTTTATATGCCGACCTCATAATCTTAAGTATTCAAGACTTCAACGTTATCTTGGGCATGGATTGCCTAGCTAAGAATGGAGCATCGATTGATTTTTTTAGCTAAGGAAATGGCATCTCATCCATTGGATTAAGCAACCTTTTAAGTTACAAACTAGAACACGAGTGATATCCGTAACCCTAGTTTTAGCCTTGACATCCCGAAAAATGATGAATGGTGGATGTATGGGCTACTTAGTAAATATGGTTGATATTAAAAAGGAGGAGAGCCCGAAATTAGAAGATATTGAGGTGGTTCAAGAATTCTCGGATATTTTTCTTAAAAGTTTGTTGGGATTACCTTCGATGAGGGAGATTGATTTTGAGATTAAGTTAGAACTGGAAAAAATACTTATATCTAAGGCACCATACCGAACCCAATGAGAATTACATGAACTTAAATGCATATACGTAAATTGCTCGGATAAGTGTTATATTTGACTTAGCTCGTTCACCATAAGGAGCACCAGTATTGTTTGTTAAGAAAAAGGATGGCTCATTGCAATTATACATAGACTATCGAGATCCGAATTGGGTGACATTAAAAACAAGTTTCTAATCCTCCAGATTGATGATTTGTTTGACCCAACTAAGAGGGAGCTCGGTGTTCTCCAAAATTGATCTTCAATCGGGATATCACCGAGTTAAGGATTAAGGAGAAGGATGTGAAGAGAATGACTTTTAGGACTCAATACATGTATTATGAGTTTCGATGATGTCCTTTGGGTTAACCAATACACCGATAGTATTCATGGATTTAATGAATTGAGTGTTTCATGAATTCTTGGATAAGTTTATCATTGTGTTTATTGATGATATCCTAATATATTCAATAATTCACGAGGAGTATATAGCATAATTAAGGAAAGCAATACAAACTTTACGAGAGTACCAATTATACGTTAAGCTCAAAAAGTGTGCATTTTTGCTCGAGTATGTAGCATTCCTTGGACATGTGGTATCCAAGGATGGGATCATAGTAGATCTTGGTAAAGTACGAGCAATACAGGAATGGAAGTAGCCAAAGAACATTTTCAAGGTAAAAAGTTTCCTTAGGATTGCAAGTTATTATCGAAATTTTGTAGAAGAATTTTCAAAAATAGTTGAACCTCTCACTTGACTAACTAAGAAAAATTCAAAATTTGAGTGGGATGACTAGTGTGAACAAAGTTTCCAAGAGTTAAAGTTCAAATTAATTACAGCCTCTATGTTAGCTCTTCTAAATGACAATGAAGATTTTGTAGTCTATACGAATGCCTCTCGAGTTGGATTAAGAGCGAGTCTTGATGTAGGATGGAAAAGTGATTGCTTTTGCATCTTAATAGTTAAAGGATTATGAAAAGAATTACCCAACTCATGATTTACAATTAGATGTAATTATCTTTTCTTTAAAGATCCGAAGGCATTATTTATACGGTGTCCGATGTAATATCTACATCGATCATAAAAGTCTTAAATATATCTTCATCTACAAAGAGATAAACATGAGGCAAAGAAGATGACTCAAAGTACTCAACGATCATAACATCATTTTTCACTACTATTTTAATAAAACGAATGTCATGAATGGCGCTTTGAGTAGGAAGTCAATGGTAGCTTTACATTCATAAATGGCACAAGACATGGAGAAACTTCAATTGAAGATAGTACCCAATAAGAGTAAAGGAAATTTCTTAAGTACGATGATACTACAACCAAATGCCAAGTAAAAAATTAAGAAGGAATAGTCACGTGATTCGAAGCTACTTCGGGTTTAACAAAAAATAATTGAAAGAAAGATAACATAACTTGCCCTCGATGATGAAGGTGTTTGGTGTTACCAAAGTAGATTATGAATTCCTAATGTAAAGGACCTTTGAGAGGAAATTTTAAGTGAAGCTCATGCCATGCCTTACATGATATACTTAAGTGATACAAAGATGTATCGAGTGTTAGTGTAGGTGCCCAATATTCAACCATGTTTGGATGAATTTGAGTTATTATATTATTGTATTATTTATGATAAAAGAAATCTTTTCATTAAATCTTGTCATTCACACTAATTGATTGAATAGAATTAGATAGAAGTCCATATGATATGCGTTTGTATTAGTGATTGATCGAAAGATGTGAGACAAACACTAATACACATAAATGATATTATTAAATATCATAAGTCATAGCATTGTCAAGAATGAACATTGACTATATATAGTTAGACTTATGAGTATTATGCTCATGTTATACGATAGCGAGTAGGAGATCTCACACCTATTGGTATGATGATGCCAAAGCAAGTACTTAAGTGATTTATGTTAGAGAACATATTATTAGACTTGACTCATCATGAGAACCCATTTGGTTTAGTCTATGGGAATCTCGTACGAGATGGGTACTACTGGTCCTTTGATTTGAAGTCATCGCAGTTATCTTACTAGAGGATTTATGCACTTTGATATTCATTTCGACGGACCCGAGTAAAGGATTGCATGTTGCTGATTTGTTGGGTACACTAAGAATCTAATGAAGATAGATGGATGATTAAGATAGGACATGTCATTCCTTATATGCTAAAGGAGTTATCACATTATACTTCGATAAATATCCGCTCAAGAAATCTATGGCCATAATGGGAGTACACTAATAAAGCATAGTTGGTTTACTATATCGACTAAGACATTTGGAAATCAAAGAAAACTTATGTGATTATAATCAAACAAGACTTATAACTAAGTTCAAGATCACACTCGTGATAAATTGATATAAGAACTGAATTGTATAGTAACTATACTCATGAAAGGTAATAATAGATTAATTAATCCTTCTGAGAATTAAACAGTCATGACGTCTTGCTAGAGGCCAATGTTGACTTATGTATCAAGAGATAAAAAATGTGTTTTGTTCTTGATACATTGGTAATATATCTAGGAGCCTATTGAGTCACACACATAAGTTTAAGCATTCACATGATTAAAGAGAAGCAAAAATGTTAGAAAAAGTTTTCAATTTTGAAAGTTTCTTATTTTGGAAAAGGTTTTCGAAAATGAAAAGTTTCCTAAAGTGGAAAGTTTTCTATTTTAAAAATCAGTTTCTTAATTTAAAAGTAAATAACCTAAAATGGAAATGGATTTCTTAATTTATGTTTCAGGATATTTTTGAAAATTATTTTCTAATGTGGGCCATAAAAAATTATCTAATTTAATCCACTTGGATGATCTAAATTAATTAATTGGGCTAAAATGGTTTTGGGCCAATAGGATCAATTAAAAGCCCAAAAGATAATTTGATGGGAGGATAAGCATGAATCTTATTGGATAAGGATGAATGGTTTATAAATAAAGATTAAAAGCTCATATATTAAATAACTTTTAATCCTTAGAGGATTAGAAAGCAACAACTAAGAGTCCAATTAGGACTAAGTTGCCGCCCCTCTTCTTATCCATAGAGGATAAGGAAACTATCCCCTTATAAATAAGAGGAAAGATGTGACAACAAATGGAATGGACAATAGAGAAATTTAGGAAAGAAAAAAAATAAAAAGAAGGAACGAGACTAGGAAAAAATAACAAGGAGAAAATTGTTTTCTCCTAACCCTAAGCACGCCACCTTTCTTCTCTCTCTTGGGTTGTCATAACATTATTCGGATTAGATTTCTATAGAAAATATTAAACAAATTAGAAAAGGTGGAGCTAACCTTCTATCAATTTTGAGTGCTTTTTTATGGTTGCTTAGATTGCATAGATAATCAATAAAGGTCAAACGCTTGGACGACTCATTTCTTTGCTCAAGAATTTATATCCGCACTATAAGAGATAATTCTCTATTTATCATTTTAATTCATGAATATATAGTTAGTTGATTCAACGGCATGATCTTGGGCCTTTCGGATGGAGAAAAGTTTTATTTTATTTTGCACCTCCATAGGATGCATGATCCTTTAATTGGTATCGAGCCTCCATTGAATCTTTGATTGTATGTTATGTTAATTATGATTAACTACATGAATTAACTATGCTTGATTATAAATTTTGTATTTTTTACATTTTATATGAATTTAAAATTAAATTTGGGTTAAAAATCAATTGAGTCATGAGAGGCTAATGTTGGATGTTAGTATTCACACGTACGAAAACCCTAGGCCGGTCTTGTGCTCGGGTGCACGACGGACTAGCTCGCGAGCTAAGCTCGGGCATAAGGCATATCAGCCTAGGCCCATGCATGAGGCATAGGCCGTAGGTCGGGCACCTACACCACGAGCTAAGCGCTCACGCCCTAGGATCGCTAGGTGAAGCAGGTGCGCACGAGCATGCCAAGCTAAGGGCTTAGGCATCGAAGCTCGTTGGCCTTCATGGCTTAAAAACTTATGAGCTCAAGGCTCAAAAGGTTTTAAATTTAAAATTTAGAGAAATTTTGATAAATTTATAAAATGACCAAAACATATATTTATAATTGAGTTCTAAATGAAATGTGTTTCATTTGTATGTCAAATATCAAAGTGATTGAAGCATGGGTGAATGGTATAAATGAGTCGACCTAATTTTATGGGAATGAATGTTTGTAATTTTTTTATAAATAGGACCTATGTGTCTTGTCTTCTTTATTACTCTATTGTATTTCTCTTCTTATCGTACTCCCTTCGAATGTAACTTGAGGTTTTTTATTCAAATCAATGTAAAAGTAGAACATTGGAATTAAAATAGATGCAAAAAGAAGATGCCGGGAAACGAAGATATTTCGAAGAATTTGTAATAACTTTTTATCTAGGTATTTGACCCACTAGTCTCCTTATGGCTCGAGGGGGCTAGTATTAGAGATTCATTATCATTCATCGGTCCTTGTGTCATGCATGAGATATATGTATATTACGCGATTGATGTTAGTATGGATATTAGGAAAAATATAATTACCGATTAATATGTATGCCGGGATGAGACCAACCAAATTAAATCTTTCAAATAAATTATTAAGTTAACTACCTTCCAACATTATGAGGAGGAAACTCTCTTGGTGGTTATTAGCTTGTTGAAATAACTTAAGGTCACTTCTTTCTTAAGGAAAAAAATCATGGGTCATACGATATCCCCGAACATTGGGTCTAACTTGAATGATTTGTTAGATTTGTTGAGATAACTCAAGATCCAATAAACTTGTAGGCAAAGATTGGTATTTACATAAGATATGATATGACAAAGAGTTGTCATACCAATGAGATTAGGAATTACATTAGATAGATAGGGTTTGTTGTTATTAATAATTTGAAATGAAATTTTATACACATTACACAATAAAAAAAGAGCACCGATTCCGAGTTGACGGATGCTTGTGAGGAGAGCTTCCAAGAGCTAAAACAACGACTAATCACGGCTCCAGGTGATAACCATTCCGTTCGAGGATGGAACTTTTGTAGTTTATACGGACGCCTCCAAACATGGATTAGGAGCGAGTGTTGATGCAAAATGAGAGAGTAATAGCCTATGCATCATGGCAATTAAAGGAGTACGAGCGAAACTACCCGACACATGATCTAGAATTAGCGAGCAGTAGTCTTTGCCCTAAAAAATCTAGAGACATTATTTGTACGGGGTAAAGTGTGAGATATACACAAATCATAAGAGCTTACAATACATCTTCACACAAAAGGAGCTGAACATGAGACAAAGAAGGTGGTTAGAGCTGGTAAAGGACTATGACCGTATAATCAACTACCATCGGGTAAAGCCAATATTGTTGTCGATGCCTTGAGCAGGAAATCAATCGCTGCGGTACGGATGACCAAGACACCGATAATGAAGGACCTACAAACACCTGGAATTATAAATAGTTCCTATAGGCCACATGAGCATGCTATCGGCATTATTAATCCGATCGATGCTGCAAGAAAGAATTCAAATTGAGCGAAGAAAAGGATGAAAAGCTAAAGGAATTGAAGAAATGTATAGAGGTCGGAGTAGAGTTTGTTTTTGTGATGGATGATAAAGGAATGATTAGATTCAAAAGAAGACTATGTGTTATTGTTGAGATAAAAGATGAGATACCGAAGGAAGCATACACAACCCCATATTCAATACACCCGAGGAGTACGAAAATGTATCGGGATTTACGATAGTATTATTGTTGGGTTGGAATGAAGAAAGATGTAACTAACTTTATATCAAGGTGTCAAACTTGCCAACAAGTGAAGACGAAGCACCAAAGACCCTCGAAACGTTAAAGCCACTAGCAATTCCGGAATGAAAGTGGGAGCATGTAGCTATAGACTTCGTCATGGGATTGCCAAGATCGGATAAAGGGTTAAATGCCATCCGGGTAGTCGTAGACAGAGTTGACCAAATTAGCATATTTTTTTCCTGTCAAAACCACCTATGATTTAAACCAATATGCCCAATTGTATCCGGACAAAATTGTTAGACTACATGGGATTTCGATCTCAATTGTGTCGATTGAGATCCTAGATTCACCTCCGCATTTTGGAAGAGTCCGCATAAGGCCATGGGCACCAAGCTTAATTTCAGCATAGCTTATCATCCACAAGCCGATGAAAAATCCGAACGTGTAATCTAGATTCTTGAAGATATGCTACGAGCGTACGTCCTAGATTGGTCCGGAAAGTGAGAGAAATACATACGCTTAGTTAAATTTGCGTATAACAATAGCTACGAAACTTCAATTGGGATGGCTTCCTATGAGGCTTTGTATGGATGTCGATGTAGATCTACCGTGCATTAGGATGAAATAAGAGAAAGAAGATTGCTAGGACCAAAATTGGTACAACGGACGTACCGAACTAGTAGACCGGATCCTCCAATGGATGAAAGCGACCCAAAGTAGACGGAAAAGTTACGCGGATACACGGAGGAAGGATCTAGAGTTCGTGGTCGGTAATTGCGTATTTTTAAGAGTCTCACCAATGAAAGGCGTACTACGGTTTGGGAAAAGGGGAAAGTTAAACCCGCGGTATATAGGACCGCTTGAGATATTGGAGCGAGTAGGAGTAAAGCGTATCGCATATTGCTACCACCATCCTTAGCGGGAATACACAATGTATTTTATATGTCTATGTTAAAGAAGTGCATTGGAGAGCCGAGTTAAATTTTGAATATATAGTCATTGAATCTTATTCCGCATTCAATGTACAAAGAGAGACCAGTCCGGATTCTCGATCAACGGGTTAAACCGTTGAAAAATAAAGAGATCGAGCTAGTTAAAGTTTTATGAGAAAACCATAACCTCGAAGAAATGACTTGGGAACGTGAGCAAGAAATGAAAGATAAATACCTCGAGTTATTCAAGTGAATCAATTTTAAGGACAAAATTTCTTTTAAGGAGGGGAGAATTGTAGCCCTCGTAAAAATCTTTATCCGTAACGTGACATGTATTAGAATCATTCTATATATACGTATATTAAGAGTAAGTATAATTCTAATTTCATCATGAGAAATTAATACTTAAAATATGTGATTTATATTAAATTAAAGTTATTGTGCTTAAGATTAATGGTTTAATTATTAAAGAAATCGGATATGCAAAATCGGTGTTTTAAGGACTATATTCTCGCCCGAGTTTTGTGTGAATTATTTGAGCACTTTAGGGTGATTTTTGGGTCAACCTTAAAGAATGAAAGTTGTTCATCTATGTTTTGAATAGGCCTGTATAAAAGTTTATAATTTTTGGACTTATACATTAAGAGTTATATCCATTATGGTAAGGGTTGTTTCGAAATGCATTCTGCTGGAATTTTAGAAGAAGAATCGCTCGAATCTTATGAGATTTATTTGATGATGTTAGATTGATTTTTGAGAAACAATTAAAGAATAAAAGTTGTTTTTTTTTATGTTTTTACTAGCACTCTATAAAAGTTCATAATATTTGGATATATATAGAAAGAGTTATGAATATTTTAGTATAAATGAGTTACGAGGTAACACTCGTTGGAATTTTAAGGAAAAAGAAATTCTGAATTTTTTATGAAAGAAAGTAGTTTTAGTTACTTGAATTAAGTTAATTAATGATTTTAATTAGTCTAAATTTTATGTAGACGCCTAAGCAAATACAATAAATAAATTTAAGGCCAACTCACCCATTATGGTCCCAAAGCTGACCACTTTTCCTCATCACTCACCCATAACTTTTACACTTTGTTCTATTAATTTCTAACACTTGTAGCTGAAGGTAAGTAAGTAAGTATATATATATATATATATATATATATATAGCAAGTGTTAAAATAGTGAGAAAAACTTTAGCAACCCATAAGTACCAAAAATTAGGAGAGAAAAGGCAAGAAAGACAAGAAAGGAAAAAAACGTGAGGAGAGAAAGGAAAGGAAAGAAAAAGAGAAAGGGAAAAAAAAGAAAAAGAGCGAGGGAAATTCTAATCAAACCTAAAAGAGGTAAGTAGGTTCCATTTTTTGGCTGATTAATGTCTTAAATTATTTTTTAAGTTATTTTGTTAGTGTTTATTTCATGGGTTGTAATCAAACCATTTGGGAATCGAAGAAAACTTGTGTGATCATAATCGAATAAGACTTATAACCAAGTTTAAGATCACACTCGTGATAAGTTGACATGAAGACTGAATTAAATGGTAATCATGCTCGTGAAAGATAATAACAGATTAATTAATCCTTTTACGAAATTGGGCAATCATGATGCTTTGCTATAGGCCAATCTTGACTTATGTATCAAGTGATGAAAGAGGTGTCTTTTGTTATTGATACATTGTCAATATATCTGAAAGCCTATTGAGTTACATGTATAAGTTTAAGTATTCACATGATTAAAGAGAAGCAAAAATATTGAATTTTTTTTTCTAATTTTGGAAAATGTTTTCGAAAATGAAAATTTTCCTAAAATTGAAGTTTCCTAAAATGGAAAGTTTTCTATTTTAAAACTTAGCTTCCTAATTTAGAAGTTAGTTCCAAATTTAGAAGTAAATAACCTAAAATGGAAATAGGTTTCATAATTTAGGTTTAAGGGTATTTTGAAAAATTGTTTCCTAATGTGGGCCACCTAAAATTATCTAATTTAATCCACTTGGATAGACCAAATTAATTAAATTGGCCAAAATGATTTTGGGCCAATAGGTTTAATTCAAAGCCTAAAGGATAATTTGGTGAAAAGATAAACATGAACCTTATTAAATAAGGATGAATATTTTTTAGATGACGATCAAAAGGCCACATGTTAAAATAACTCCTAATCCTTAGAGGATTAGGAAGCAACAACCAAGAGACTAATTAGGACTAAGTTGTCTGCTCGATCTTCTTATCCTTTGAGGACAATAAAACGCTCTCCCTATAAATAGGAGAAGAGATACATCAACAAAGGGAGTGGATAATAGAGAAACTTCGCAAAAGAAAAAAATAAAAAGAGGGCATATAGCTAAGAAAAAATAACAAAGAGAAAATTGTTTTCTCCCTAACCCTAGGATGCCACCTTTCTTCTTTATCCCTTGGGTTGTTGCAAAATTACCCGAATTAGATTTACGTAGGAAACACTAAACAAATCGACAAAGGTGGAGCTAACACTACCAATTTTGAGTGTTTCTTTATGGTTGTTTGGATCTGCGGAGATAATCAATTAAGGTCGAAGCTTGGACGGCTCCTTTCTTTGTTAAAGAATTTACATCCGTGCTATAAGAGGTAATTCTCTATTCATCATTTTAATTCATGAATATATGGTTAGTTGATCCAAAGACATGATCTTTGGCCCTTTAGATGGAGGAAATTTTTGTTAATAGGATGCATGATCCTTCATCGAGATCTCAAGAATGTCTATTAGTGGAAAGAAATGAAACGTCACATCATAGACTGTGTGGTAAGGTGTTTGACATGTCAATAGGTTAAAGTCGAACACCAAAGACCGTTAGATATTCTTAAGTGGAGTGGAAACACATATTGATAGACTTTATATTTAGATTCGTCACAACCTCAAAAGTGGGCCATGACCAATGCAAGGACCGAGAGGATCATGGGACCTACCTTGACCTAAGTAAGCTCGAATGCTAATTTAAAGTCCTCAAATCATCATCAATATCAAATATCATTTCCATTTCACATTAATCTTAACTTAATAGATATTTTTTCAAAATTAATACATAACTCATAAATTCCATGCTATTCTCATTTCAATATCCAATGTTAATATTCTTAATCAAATTTTAATACACTACCCACAGACTATAATTATAGAGCATCTAAGATTTCAATTTAAGATAAACATAGGTTTTAAGAAAATTATGTGAAAATAAGCCATACGGTTAAGGTGCCGACTTCAAATCAACAACCAAGAGGAAACAATAAGCGATCCCTTAATATCCTATAAGACCGAAATAATGAGGGGTGACCAATCAACAACTTAGTGAGTAAATATTATATAATATACTAAAGAAGGAAAACGAGACTAAAGACGACATTCTCAAATCCATGTCAAAATGTAATGCTCATTTCTCAAACACATGTATATCGAAAACATACTTCATATTACAAATCAAATGGTTCAAAACCATTTCGTATCAATTCATCGAAACATACATCATACACATATCATATTCATATGAAAACATACACACACACATACACACACACACACAGATATATATATATATATAGGTTTTTATACACTCGTAGACTAATAATACATCACCTGGATGTGAACATTCAAAGTTCACACCCCCGTGACTAGGTTTTTGCATGTTGGGCGACATATGATCTAGCACTACACATCTCATGTTAGATGAAACCTCGTATCATTGAGCTTAAAGGCTAACCTCCTTAGTTAGATTCCTCGGGGTCTCAAAAATATTTTCAAAAACTAAATACACTTATACATTTTCAAATTGGTATTTCAAATACCATGTATACATTTTCGTGAAAATGCATATACTTAAAATAATAAATATAACATATACACGTTCAAATTCAAAAATACATATAAAATATCCTTTCAATTCATATAAAATCATTTGAATACAAAATCATTTCAAATATTTTTTATGTCCGTTTCCATCTAGGTTCTACTAGGATGCTTATAAATCATTCATAAACAATGATGCATGATGGACAATTTAAGAACTTTAAAACATAGTACATAATATAATATTCACTCACCGTACAATTTGAAGAATCGAACGGAATCAAGGTTGTGATGGAGTCGCTCACTCCGAAAAATCTGTCATCACAAAATGATGGATCATCCATCAATATCATATAATAAGGAATAATCCAAATAATTGATTATTCTAGAATTAAAATACAAGATTACCAAATAAAAACAAAATTGATTAGAAAGACTCAATCCGATAATCTAACTAATTCCTATAATCCTTCAATTGATTCTAATTAGTCATCTAATCATATTCCATTGTCAATCTTTAAGTTATTCCTTGAATAATCAACCTTCAATAATTCAATCCTTAATTTGATTAAATGATCAATTCTATTCTAATTCATCCAATAATTACTCCATTCATCTTTAATTATATTTTTATAACTTAATTCCTCATTTTTTTCAAAAGTCTTTAGAGCCACCCCATGGATATCTTTGCTTCGAACAAAAGAATTAGAATTAGGCCCCGTCAACTGGAATGTGTATATTATTCATATGGGGGATCTTCCCATTGAGAAGATCCATCGACCTAAACGAAGAGAAGTCTATCTATTTTATTTGGTTATTGATTTAGTTATTCGGTTAAACCAATGATTCGTTATTGGAGTAGATAACAACAACCACCATTTCATTCGACATGTGTATTTTTTATTTTTCCAATGGATTTACATCTTTCATTAATGGAAATTTTTTGATGTAGTGAGTAATAGCTCTTCTTGATAGCTATTCAAGAATTCTTATTTAGGTAATTCATACCATTAATGCATAATTTTTAAAATATAAGATTTCAATTTTTCTATGTTTTAGCAGTAAGATATTGTTCCATATCTAATAAAACCTAAATTTAGATTTATCACTATTCATCATCATCAACCTCTCAATTTCTCGGATTCATTCGATTTCACTTTTATTTACCTCCTTAATTCACTTGTCCGAGATAATTAAACATCAATTAAATAGTTAGGGTCACTTAATCAAACTTTCCCCGAAATGGGTCTCAAAACCCTAACCTTAATCTAATCACTTCCTCAATCAATTAATAACTTAAAGTAATTTTAATTCAATATCATCATTAACTACTTACAAACATCATAATTCAAAGATCAATGGATAAAAATTCTTACCTTTACACAATGTTTCTCAAATCGCAATTTCATCCTAGCTTTCCAAGTTTCCAAAGCTCCAAACTAGCTAAACTCCACTGGAATCCTCTAATTTATGTTTCCCCTAAGCTAATTTAATAATTAATTAGCTTAGGAATTAAAGTGAAAATGAGAAGGGGTTTG
The DNA here is from genome assembly GCA_963924115.1 of Dovyalis caffra. NCBI lineage: Eukaryota > Viridiplantae > Streptophyta > Magnoliopsida > Malpighiales > Salicaceae > Dovyalis > Dovyalis caffra. The sequence goes on from CAWUPB010001184.1 coordinate 341,572, forward strand.
AGAGAGAAAATACATAAGAGAGGGAGAGGAGAAAGAAGGGAAAATTTAGAAAAATAAGCGAGTCACTACTCCTTTTATACTAGTCCTTTTAAAAAAAAATTGGGTTATTATAGGATTGCCAAGGTTGGCACGTAGAGCCCATGATATATGGGTTATTTTAGACCAATTAACCAAATTGGCTCACTTTCCGACAATCAAGTCCACGTATTCCATGTAACAATATGTAGAGTTGTATTTAACGGAGATTGTAAGGTTGCATGGGATCCTAATATCAATAGTATTAGATATAGATCCATGGTTCACATCACAATTTTGAAAAAGGCTACACGAAGTGATGGGAACCAAACTAAGCTTCAACACTACTCGTCACCCTCAAACCGAGAGGGTGAACCAAATACTAAAAGATATATTATGCACATGCATGCTAGATTGGTCAATAAGTTAGGAAAGATACTTATCGTTAGTCAAATTTGCCTACAACAACAATTATCAAACAAGTGTTGGCATGGCACCGTTACGAAGCTTTATATGAAAGAAAATATCGATCATTAGTACATTAGGACGATATAGGTGAATGAAAGTTGATAGGGCCAAAATTGATCTAGCAAACGACTAATGTCATACAACAAATTAGAAAAATGATGAAAATGGCTTAAAGTCGATAGAAAAGTTACATGGATGCTAGAAGAAAAGAATTAGAATTTCAAGTCGATGACAAAGTATTTTTGAAACTAACTCCTATGAAAGGTGTTATAAGGTTCGAAAGAAAAGAAAAGTTAAGTCCAAGGTATATTGGACCCTACGAAATATTAGAAAGAATCGATGACCGAGCTTATAGATTAGCATTGGCACTTTCTCTCTCTCCAACTCATGATGCGTTTCATGTGTCTACACTTTGAAAGTCTATTGAAGATGCAAATCACATATTGAGTAATGAGCCATTAGACCTCTAGATCGATATGAGTTATAAGGAAGGACCAGTGTAAATGTTGGATTGAGTGGTTAAGAAATTACAAAATAAAGAAGTCTCTTTAGTAAAAGTATTATGGAGAAATCATAAAGTTAAGGAAGCAACTTGGGAAAAAGAATTAGAGATGTGAACTCGATACCTCTAGTTGTTTAACTAGAAATTTTGAGAATGATATTTTTATAAGGAGGGGAAGGTGTAATATCTCGAACCGTTATTAAATGAATTAAAAAAATATTAAGGATGTAGGAAAACAATTCTATGGATATAGGATAGTTTCCATAAGGATGCTAGAATATTCGATGTGCTTAGAATAATTTTTCTATGCTAGGTGAATATTTTATCTAATTCTCGATGCATGAATAGTAACTTTTTATGTAAATAAATGTTGGGAGCATTTTAAATGTGTATAAAAAATATTCCGTCTACAAGAAATATTTGCTAGAGGATGCTAGATTATTCGATGCCATTGGATGAATTTTTTAAAGTTCGGCGAAAATTTTTAGTACATGAATAGTGTTTTTTATGCAAATTAATTATTATGAGTATTTTAAATGTGTTCAAAAATTATCCAATGGGCATAGAAAAATCATTAAGGAGGTGTAGGAATTTTTCATGAACTTAGGTGAATTTTTCTATGTATAGGGAATATTTTACGTAAAAATAAGTACATTTTTACACAAAAGTAATTAATTTGAAGGCTTAGATATGTGTATAAAAATTATGTGAATGATGAATAAATTCTTATTCGAGGTGTTTGAATTTATTATGAAAATAAATTGATTTTTACAAAGGTGTTGACCTAATCGCCTAGAATTAGGGACATAATTACATAAAATTAAAAGTTTAAACTTTTAAATTAAATTAGCAATGAACTTTAGGAAGTAAAAAGTTGTTAGAAAAACTTTAAACGAAGGGCCTAAAGGAATTAATTGAATAACTAGAGGACTTGTAGGAGAGTAATTATAGGAAAGCTTAAATTGAGGGACCAAAATTAAATAATTTTAGGAGAGATTTTCTCCCTCTTTTTGCCGCCACTTTCCTTCAATTATTTAGGCGTATTAATTGCAATGCACAAAGGGAGGGCTAACGTTTAAAGTAAATGGTTAGATGGAGAGTTAAGAATTAAAGAAAGAATGGATGGTTAAAAATTAGCACAAATGAAGGGCTTAGCTTAAAAGCAAAATCAAGAGCTAGGATTAAACTAAATTAAGGGTGGAGATCAAGCCAACCAAAGAAAAAATCCAACCAATCCTACCTATAAATAGGGGTGGTAGAGAAATGGGAGAAATATTAGAAAAATAGCAAAATACAAGGGAAATTCTTGCAAAATGTTCATAGAATTCCACCCAAAATTCCACCTAAACACTTGTAAATACGTAAAACACCTAATTAAGCATAGAATTCAAGTTAGAAAATAAAAAATCACAAGGAGGAAAAATCCCACACTTGGTCAAAAGTTTTATGAGAAAGGAGGAGGAAGAATTTTCCAAGCAATTCAACTTTTCAAAGGTTTAATTGAAGCTTTAGAGGTAATTTAATCTTACATATATCACAAAGATATGTTTATTGATGCCAATTGTTGATTCAAAACCCTTAATTTTGTTATAAAATAATGAATGTCCATCTACTTTTCATATCCCCACTACTCATGATCCTTAATGTGATTCAATTCACCATTCAATTTGAGAAATTGAAAGGGTGATGCAATTGATGTACTTTTAATTATTCATAGTCCCTTCCAATTCTCATCTCAATTTTGAGGCCTATAAATAGGCTTGATTGTTCATTTGTTGATGTACAAGTTTGTAGGAGATTAAGAGAACAACTTGAAGTTTTCTCACTTGTATTCACTTTATAGTGAATTCTTCTTCTTGCCATCCTTCCTTTAAATTCTCATATATCTTTTATTTTTCACAACACGTTATCGGCACGATTGTTCTACCAAACGACGTAAATCATCTAGCCTATTAAGAGGTATGTACCTAATCTATCTTTTGTTTTAAATCTAATAGTACATATAATGTATATTTGAAAACTTGAATAATCTAATATATATTCTAATAATCCAATGCATGTTGTTTTGAGAAGTTTGAATATTATTATTATGTTTGTTTTTATTTTCTAACATCATTATTATATCTTGTATTATAGAATTTTTATCATGTCAAACCTCACAAAGCTTGATTTTGTGGCCCTTGACATTTCGGGCAAGAATTATTTATCATGGGTGCTTGATGCTTGAGATACATTTAAATGCTAATGGCCTTGGACAAATAATCATGGATGATAATCAAGAATCCGAGCAAAACCGTGCTAAGGAAATGATCTTCCTTCGTCATCATCTCCATGAAGATTTGAAAACTGAATATTTAACGATGAAAGATCCACTTGAGCTGTGAAAAAATTTAGAGGAAAGATACAACCACCAAAAGACGGTAATTCTTCCAAAAGCTCGTTATGATTGGATGCACTTAAGGTTACAAGATTTTAAAACCATAAGTGAGTATAATTCTGCAGTATTTAGAATCGGTTCCCTACTAAAATTATGTGGAGAAAATATTGCCGATTCGATAAGTTAGAGAAAACATTCTCTACTTTTCATGCCTCGAATATGCTCCTGCGATAGCGATATCGAGAAAAAGGTTTTAAGAAATACTCGAATTGAGTTCATGCCTACTTGTGGCTGAACAAAATAACGAGCTACTAATGAAAAATCATGAATCCCGCCCAATTGGATCTACTCCATTCCCCGAAGTGAATGTGACATCTTATAATAATTTTGGGCGTGGACGTGGTCGTGGTCGTAACCATGGACGTGGACGTGGTCGGAATAATTATCGTTATAATCGTGGTGGTAATAATAATACACCTCATCCCCGAAGTGGATAAATTATGAAAAGAAACAAGAAAAGAATAAAGGTGGATCAAGTCGGCACTGCGAAAATGAATGTTATAGATGTGGTATGAAGGGACATTGGTCGCGTACATGTTGTACGCCAAAACACCTAGTTGAGCTTTATCAAGCCTCATTGAAAAAGAAAGAAAATGATATAGAGGCAAATTTTATATATCAAAATAATGTTTGTGACAATGTTCCTCTTGAAGATTTCGGTAACTTGACACATTTAGATATTGCTGATTTCTTTGAAGATTACGAAAGAAAAAATTATTAAGTTAATGATAATTGTTTGAAATTTTGTTACCTTTTGATAAATAAAGAAGTTTTATGTTTTATTTTTATTTCATCATATTAGTTTTCATTTTTATTTATTTGTTTGTTTTGTGTTTATGAAGAATATATTGATATTACCAAGTTTGCAATTGGTTTAAACGTCATGGAGGAGAATCTATGCCTCGTGGATAGTGCAACCACACATACTATACTTAAAAATAAAAGGTATTTCTCCAATTTAACGATGAGCAAGGCTAATGTTAACACTATATCCGGTAGTGTTGATTTAATTAATGGCTCCGGAAGAGCAAATATATTACTACCTGGAGGGACAAATTTGATTATAGATGATGCATTATTCTCTCCTAAGTCCTACAGAAATTTATTAAGTTTTAAAGATATTCGTTTAAATGGATATCATATTGAGACAACAAATATTGAGAATATTGAGTACTTATATATTACAAAAATTAAATCGGGTAGAAAATATGTATTGGAGAAATTACTCGCTTTCTCTTCGGCATTTATTATACAAATATTCAAAGGATTGAAACAAATGCCACATAGTAAATCGAAGTTTACTAATCCTTTTATTTTGTGACATGATCGATTAGGCCATCCTGGATTCATTATGATGCGAAAAATTATTGAAAATTCGTATGGACATCCACTGAAGAACCGAGAAGATTCTTCAATCTAATGAGTTTTCATGTTCGCATGTTCTCGAGGCCAACTTATTATTAAGCCTTCACCAAATAAAATTGAGATTGACTCTCCGGCATTTTTAGAACGTATACAAGGTGATATATGTGGACCAATTCATCCACCATGTGGACCATTTAGATATTTTATGGTTTTAATAGATGCATCTACAAGATGGTCACATGTATGTTTATTATCAACTCGAAACACGGCGTTTTCGAGGTTACTTGCTCAAATAATTCGATTACGAGCACAATTTTCAGATTATACCATTAAAACAATTGGCCTTGATAATGCTTGGTGAATTTACATCTCAAGCTTTTAATGATTATTGCATGTCTATTGGAATAAGAGTTGAACGACCTATTGCTTATGTTCATACTCAAAATGGTCTAGCGGAATCATTTATCAAAAGCCTCCAATTGATAGCTAGAACATTACTTATGAAAATAAAACTTCCTGTTTATGTTTGGGGACATGCAATTTTACATGCGGCAACACTTATTCGCATCGAGCCTACAAGTTATCGAAATTATCTCCCCTTCAATTGGTTTACGGTCATGAGCCTAATATTTCTCATTTAAGGATTTTTGGATATACGGTATATGTCCCAATTACTCCTCCACAAAGAACTAAAATGGGTCCTCGGAGGAGATTGATAATATATGTTGGATATGAATCTCCTTACTATAATTAAATATCTTGAACCATTAACGGGGGATGTTTTTACGGCTCGTTTTACCGATTGTCATTTTGATGAAACAATTTTTCCAACATTAGGGGAGAAAATAAACGAGAATAAGCGATTAGAAATGTTGAAAAAAGAAATTACATGGAATACTTCATCTTTATATCATCTTGATCCCCGTACAAAACAATGTGAACTTGAAGTTCAAAGGATAATTCATTTACAAAGTCTTGCAAACCAAGCGCCGGATGCATTCTCCGATCTAAAGAGAGTAACTAAATCACATGTTCCTGCTGAGAATGCTCCTATTAAAATTGATGTCCCGAGTAGGACAACCTATTAATGTTATAACAAATGAATCTAAAACACGCCCGAAGCGTGGAAGACCGATCGGTTCTAAAGATAAAAATCCTCGAAAGAAAAAAAGGGAAAATAATCAAGATGAAAATATAAAGGAGACATATAAAATGGTCCAATATGTTTTTGATAACAAGCTTCCGGAAGAAGCCCAAATGCTTGAGAAAAATCAAAAAATTTCGATAAATTATGTTAACACGGGGAGAGTATGGGACCGAAAAGAAACAATCATTGATAACATCTTTGCATATAATGTGGCAATTGATATCTTGAATAAGGATCCCGAGCCTAAATCCATTGAAGAATGTCGACATAGAGATGATTGGCCTAAATGGAAAGATGCAATTCGGGAAGAATTAAAGTCTCTCACAAAACGAGCGAGTTTTTGGACCCATAGTTAAAACACCCGAAGATGTTAAGCCAATAGGATACAAATGGGTATTTGTGCAAAAACGAAATGAAAAAGATGAAATTGTGAGATATAAAGCAAGACTTGTAGCGCGAGGGTTTTCACAAAGACTCGGCATTGACTATGAAGAGACATATTCTCCTGTAATGGATGCAATTACATTTCGCTATCTTATTAGCTTGACGAGCATATGAAAAACTTCATATGCATTTAATGGATGTAATAACGACCTATTTATATGGGTCACTTGATAATGATATCTATATGAAAGTCCCGAAGGACTTAAAATGCACGAAGCATGTAAAATACATTCTCGAGAGATGTATTCAATTAAACTACAAAGATCTCTATATGGATTGAAACAATGCGGACGCATGTGGTATAATTGTCTTAGTGATTATTTATTAAAAGAAGGTTATAAAAATAACCCAATTTGTCCATGTGTCTTTATAAAGAAATTCGAAAAGGGGTTTGTGATAATTGCTGTATATGTTGACGATTTAAATATAATTGGAACTCTCGAAGAGATTTTAAGTGCCATAAATTATTTAAAAGGAGAATTTGATATGAAAGATCTTGGAAAAACAAAATTTTGTCTCGGATTGCGGTTCGAACACTTAAAAGATGGAATTTTTATTCATCGGTCAACATATATAGAAAAAGTACTACAAAGATTCTATATGGATAAGGCTCATCCATTAACTAGCCCAATGGTAGTTCGTTCACTTGATGTTCAAAAGGACCCTTTTCGACCTCGAGAAGATAACGAAGAACTTCTTGGTCCTGAAGTACCATACCTTAGTGCAATTGGTGAATTAATGTATCTTGCTAATAATACCAGACTCGATATAGCATTTTACGTAAATTTATTAGCAAGATATAGTTACTGCTTCAACACGGAGACATTGGAATGGAATTAAACATATATTACGTTATCTCCGATGAACAAGTGACATGGGCTTATATTACTCTAACAAATCAACGAATGGATTAATTGGTTATACGGATGCGGGTTATTTATCCGATCCACATAAAGCTCGATCTCAAACTGGTTATGTATTTACATATGGAGATACAACTATATCATGGCGTTCTATGAAGCAAACTATAGTCGCCACATCTTCAAACCATGCGAAATACTAGCAATTCATGAGGCAAGTCGAGAATGTATTTGGTTAAGATCAATGACCCATCATATTCAAGAGACATGCGGTTTATCCACTAGCAAGGAAGTTCCAACGAGTCTTGTATGAAGACAATACTGCTCGCATAGCTCAATTAAAGGAAGGATACATCAAAGGTGACGAACGAAACATATATCACCAAAATTATTTTTCACACATGATCTTTAACGAAATGGTGATATTAATGTTCAACAAATTCGTTCAAGTGACAATCTAGCAGATTTGTTCACTAAGGCATTACCTACCATAATTTTTGAGAAGATGATTCACAAGATTGGAATGCGTCGTCTTAGAGATCTTAAATAATGTCTTCAACGGGGGAGACCAAAATAGGTATTAATGTGTGCAAGGAATAATGTACTCTTTTTCCTTCACTAGGATTTTTTCCCACTTGGGTTTTTTCCTAGTAAGGTTTCAACGAGACATATTCCTTGTACAATGGACATTCAAGGAAAAGTGTTATAAAATAATGAATGTCCATCTACTTTTCATATCCCCACTACTCATGATCCTTAATGTGATTCAATTCACCATTCAATTTGAGAAATTGAAAGGGTGATACAATTGATGTACTTTTAATTATTCATAGTCCATTTCAATTCTCATCTCAATTTTGAGGCCTATAAATAGGCTTGATTGTTCATTTGTTGATGTACAAGTTTGTAGGAGATTAAGAGAACAACTTGAAGTTTTCTCACTTGTATTCACTTTATAGTGAATTCTTCTTCTTGTCATCCTTCCTTTAAATTCTCATACATCTTTTATTTTTCACAACAAATTTGTGTTTAATTGAATTAATTTTGAAAATTAGGTATAAGGTTCTTAGTTAGGTAAAATTAGAGAAAATGAAATTAAAGGTGAAATTGAAGTTGAGAAATGCTAATTGAGCATGAAAACAAGTAAAAGAAACAAGAAAATCCTTAGTCTATTCTTTGAGAAAGTTTTGGCCCAAATTGGCAAATTAGGATTTTTGGATCTTTTGGATTAATTGATTGTGTATGTGTTGTTATGATGCAATTAAATGATTTAACATGATAAATTATATTAAGAATTGAAAATTTCACCTAATCACACTAAACCTATATTCACCTCAAAACTAAGAAAATTAGAGTTTTGATTCCTTTGTTTGTTTGATGAATTATTGGTTGATTAGGAGTTATTTAAGTGTGAACAAATCATTTAGCTTGAGAAATTATATAACTATTAAAAAATTAACCTAGATTACACTAGGTATAGTTTCGGCCCATTAGGCCTAACAATAAGGTTTTGGGGCATTGAGTTTAATGAAGTTTAATTGGTTAATTCCATGTTATTAAAATACATTTAAATGAGTTAGTATGGAAATTGGCTTTTAAATTGAAAATTTTACCTAACTTAAGTCTAGGGTATATTCGACCACCTTGAGAAAAACTAGGGTTTATGGTTTGATTGTATAATATGATTGTGATTATGGTTTATATGTTGCTATTGAATGTGAAATTATGTGATGGCTATAATGTATGGTTATGTAATATTTATGTTAATGGTGCCATTGTTTGGAATGGTTTGGAATGGCTTGGCAAGGTAATGTGCTATGGTGCATTTATAATATTGAAACATGTATTATCATGGCATACACTACATAAATTCATGATAATTATGCATCTACATTAAACTACATAGACATGCCAAGTTTATGGAAAATGTTTAAAGTCATGAAAAGGAGGATTTTTTTTTAAGGATTTTCCAATAGCAATTGAAAATATTTCATGGTTTTCATGACTTCATGATTTTATGAAAAAGGGCTTCACGGTCTTCTATGAATTTCATGACTAAAGGTTTTAGGGTCGAGTGGGTGCGGACGTGTACTTTTAGAGACTCGACAGGATGCATTTACGGAATGGTTTTGTTCTCCAAACATATCATGAAAACCTTGAAGTCAAAAGATGGGACTTGTCCAAAAAAAAAAAAAGATTTTTTTTTTTTTCGGAATGTTCATGATAAGGATTTTATGACATGAAAAATGGTTTTTCAAAGGATATGCATATAATTTATTATATGCATTTCACTTATGCCCATGTCATGCATGGATTAACTTACCGAGCAATCGCTCACCAAATTCCTATGGTGTAGGTACTAAAAGTAAAGATGGTAATGTTTACACATGAGTTAATTATCGAGGGATCGGGGTGCGACGTGGTCGTAAGGTGGACATCCTTCATATGATAGTTATATTAATGCTCGATATTTTGATTTATTTTCTAGGTATCACTTTGTTCTTTTACATAATAGTTAAAGCCATGAAGAAATGAATAGTTAGCTAGAAAAGAAATGGATGTAAATAAGTGATAAGTCACCTTTGTAGTAAGTGGTATTAAACTGGTATATGTAAATTAAGGATAGTTGTATGTTAGTCGAAAAATAAGTTGCAAGTAATGAGGATGAAAGAAATTAAATACCGAATAATGGATAATAACTAAATAAATTTATACGGACTAATATAAAAGGAATTTGAGAAAATTGAGTGTCATAGATTCGATCCATTCAATCCAAGCAATTTAAATAAAATGCTAAAGCATAAAACTTTTATAGTGGATTTTCGATTGAAATTTAGGATCCGTCCATCATTGTCGGACTTCCATAGCTTAATTTATACCTAGTAATATCATATGAAAGACATAGTGCCTTATTGGCATACATTCATTGTACTTCAAATATAAGTCAATGATGGTAATATTCTCGACCTATCGGGTCCTAGATTAGGGGTATTACATCGAAAGCATCCAAATATATCTTGGACATGTCGATATATGAAGATGATGAATCACCATCCTAGGTCGGCACTAGCTCGCTGACCGACTGCCACGCACGAGCCTAGCTTTGGCTTGGCATGGCAATAACTAGTGGCCTAGCATATGATCATACGCTCGGCTTGGCCATTGGCCTAGCATGCATAAGGCATGTGCTATGCATTAGCCTCACACATGCCCTCCCATGAGTCCAAAATTAGTTTTAAATACTTATAAAATATAAAAAAACCATCATATTTATAATACAAAAATCAATAGTTGTTAGAATTAATTAAAATTAACATCATTACAATTAAAGATTCAATGGAATTCGATACCAATTGAAAAATCATACATCCTATAGAGGTGCAAAATAAATAAAAAAATGTTATTCTCCTCTATCTATAGTCTTAAGATCAGTTATTGAATTAACTAACCATATATAAATAAGATGGATAAGATGTTATTTCTTTTAGTGCAGAATGTAATTCAAGGATAGAACCGTCCAAGCATCTAATCTCTATTGATGATTCATATAGTTAAACACCCATACAAAAAGCATCAAAAAAATCTAGAATGCTAACTCTAATTTTTCTACTATGTATATTTTTCTCTCAAGAAATCACGCAAAGGTAGTTGGCATAATATACTAAGAGAGGGTGGCATGTATGTTTTCCTTTTGGGAGGGACATAACTTTTCTTTCTAACTTATTTCTTCTTACTTACATCTCCTTCCTTATTTCTTATATAGGTGACAACAACTCTTTTTCAGTCAAGAAGTTGTAACTTACATGGGTTTTATTTGATTTTATCCTTATAAATCCTAAACTTTATCTTTAAGTTGTCAAGATTATCCTTCCACTTAAAATACATTGCAAGCTTTTGCTTAAGTCTATTAGCTCAATAACTCAATAATTAATTTGGGTCATCTAAACAAGTTGGGTTAACGTTTTATAAAGGCCCACATTAGGAAAAAATTTCCTAAGTCACCTTTGTATTTTATTAAACCTAAATTAGGAAATTGATTTCCATTTTAGATAATTGACTTCCAAATTAGAAAACTAGTTTATAAAATAAGAAACTGATTTCTAAAATATGAAATTTTTTTCTAAAATATTCACTTTTTTTCATGTAAATGTTTAAATTTATGCATATGACTCAATAGGCATCTAGATATGTTGGTAATGTATCGAGAAGATAAAAGAACTTCTTTTATCTCTTGATACATAAATCAAAATTAGCCTTTAGTAAGGCATCATGACTATCTAATTCTCTAGAAGGATTACTTAATCTGCAATAACCTTTCATGAGTATGGTTTTCATATAATTTAGTCCTCAAATTAATTTATCATAGTAGGATCTTGAATTTGCTTTATTGTCCGTTTGATTATGATCACACAAGTTTTCTTCGATCTCCGAATGTTTTAGCTCTCAAGTAAATCAACTATGCTCTATTGGTATACTTCCACTGTGGCCATCGATTCTTGAGTATACATTCATCAAAGAGTACCGTAGTAACTCCTTTAGCGTATAAAGAATGACATGTCCTATCTCGGTTATTCACCTATCTCCATTAGATTTTCCCGATGCACCCAATGAATTACCCACATGCAACTCTTTACCGAGCCTATCAAAACGAATGTCAAAGTACATCAATTCTCCGATGAGATAACCGTGATGAGTTCAAGTAAATGACTACTTAAACCTATCTCGGTATGAGATTTTTATAGACCATGCCAAATGGATTCTCTTGGCGAGTCATGTTTAGTGATATGTTCACTAACATTATTCTCTTGTGTGTTTGTTTTGGCATCACCATGTCGGGAGGCATGAGATCTCCTACTATTATCTTATAGCAAGAGCATAACACTCATAAGTCTTATCACATATTGTCAATGTCCAATCTTGACAATGCTATAACTTAAGATATTTAATGATATTATTTATGTACATTAATCTTTGTCTCACATATATTGATCAATCATCAATGCAATACATATCATATGAACTTCTATCTAATTCTATCAAATTATAAATAACAAGAATTAATAGAAAGGTTTCTTTATTTGATATTAAAAATGTAATGATACAATAAACCATCCAAACAAAGTCGGATCTCGGGCATTTACACTAACCCAATAATAGACCCAACTAAAAGCTCGACTTATGTGTCTCTTTTTTCTCGTTGGCTTGAAATCAATGGACTTGCCCAACCCATGTTTTAACCTTAAGCCTTCCTAAACCCAACTCGACTGGCCTATAGTCTAGCCTAAGCTTATAGTCCAGACCTAAGCCCATGGCTCGGATTAAACCCAACAGACCTAGCTTCAACCTATTTTTTTCTTTCCCTAACTCCGAATTCTATTCTTCTTTTTCTTTTTCCCCTTCGCCTCGGGTCTCTTCTTTTTTTCTTATTCATTTGCAACTTGGTACTTCTATCATAAAAATAATAATAATAAATAGCAATTCTTACCTAAAGTCCTATCAAGGTCCCCTTCCTCTTTCCTATGTAATATGAACAATAGCTAAGGTCGAAGTGATCGATTTTAGGCAAAACTTTAGATCATCACATTGTGATAGTAACTAAGTCACTACCTTTATTTTTTTTAGGGTAAAAGATGGAGAATGATTAAAAATGCAAAATATAGAACAGTGTGAAGAAATTATCTAGTTAGCTTAGTGTTATGACGGTAGGTTGAAATTAAGCTTGAATAAGGAACGATGCTTTTTCTTTCAATATTTTGTCTATTTCCAAATACTCTAGAACAAAGTATTTTCTTGATTTCTTTCAAGTATCAATCTCTCTCCCTCTCCCTTTTTATTACACTTTTATAGGTTACTTTTGAATGCTAAAATTGGATAACGAGTCCTTAAAGACCCTAAAGCTTTTACTTTTATTCCGAAACCAAAGCAACTTCCTAAAAAATTTCTAAATCTCCAAAATTTTTAAAACCGAGAGGCCTTTTTCTCCTTCGACCCAAATCCTTGTATTTATATTGCTCACCTTTTCTTCCTCATCCACTCGATCATCCTCAATTCATTCGGCCCTCACACAGAGTTATGAAAGACGTCTTGATGCGGGTGTTTTGAAGCTTGATTCTTGGTTGGTATGAATTCCAAGTAGGAATTTGTCTTCTTCGATTAGAAGATGAAAAATAGCTTTATGAGGGAAAATAGTATAATTTTGTTGAAGTGAACGACATGTCATTCGAAAAACTTCCAAATTGGTTTTGTCGTTCGCTCATTCTCTCAATTAACATCCTCGCATATTCTAATTTTCTTTCAATTAGATTCCTTAAGCATGTTATTTTGGTCCTTTGTTCTTCTAAATTTTTGCAATCACACCCTTATGTCCCTTGATTTCAGTTTTTGTTCTTTTAATTTGTTCGGTGGCACCCTCACTTGTGTTTTCTTAACAAATTAATCATATTTTTTGTATTTTTCTTTTTCTCTTTTTTTTTTCAATTTTCATTTTTATGAAAAAAAGTTAACCTAATTTTTATGTTTTCCTTTTTCTCTTTTTTTTTAATGATAAAATAAAGAATAAATTATATTAAAAATTTAAAAATTTAAGTAAGACCAAAACTAATAATAATAATAATAATAAATATGCACATGTAAAATAATTTTTTTAAAAAATAAAAATAAAATTGTGAAATAAATAAATAAAATAAAGATAGGATACACTTTTGGTTATGAAAGAACTAGGTATTTTTTATTTTTTAATTGTTATGTTAGGATATCTTATATTTTTGTTAGAAGATATTTGTGGTTGTGAATTTTACGTTTTGTAAGCAGATTATCTAGCTCTGAACTTTGCTTTTCTTTGTTTTGTGTGGAAGCTGGGGGACCGGGGTGCCGCGTCCCATCCATCCCATCCGATGAAGTATATGATCCTGTCAATGGGCCATCCAAAAGATATGCACATTAAGTTAAGTCCTTCGTAAATGAACGGTATTGCGTATCCTTATCTTTCAATTCGATTTTACATTTTTCACATATTTAATAATAAAAGATAGGAATCTTTAACGGGATCTCCCCCATAATATAATGACAATACAGAGACCATTGCACACGTTGTCATAAACTAATGAGGTTTTTTTTTTATCAGGTAAAAAAAAAAAAAAAAAAAGTGTTTCTTTCCTTTTCCGCAATTGCACCTTTCGGTATGATATATTTTATTAGAGTATTGCTTTACCCCTTAAAAAAATAGATCATTGCTATACTTTCCTTATAAGTTTTGAAAAATAGATCATTGCAATTTCATCCAACCTTTGGAGATCTGTAGTAACAAAACCGTGATCATTCTTTTTTTCATTTTTTTCCCCTGAATCTCTACTATTTTATTTAGAGAAATAGTAATTTTAGAAATCATCACAAAAAAAAAAAAAAAAAAAACATGATGCACTACTATTTTCTCAACAATCAAATAAAAATTATAAAAAAAATATAAAAGATTTGCGATGAATTAATATTTATGATACTATTCACTCAAACTCACGTGTATTGTTTATTTTTATCATTTAGGATATTGTTGTTAGTTTTGAGTTTTTTTGTGGATATTCATATGCAAATTTGATATTGCCTTGGATTTTGGCCTTGATATTTTAGTTCCTAAAGGACCAAGTACTCATGGTTGCTTTTTTCTTTTTTTTTTCAGCAATTTTTTAGTTTTATTATTATTAAATTGGGTGCAAAAATTATAAAAAATCAATTTTTTTTTTATATTTCATATAGGTTGGCGATTTGAAATATGTATGATATGTTTTAGATTCTAATATATATATATATATATATATATATATATATATATATATATATATATATTATTTTTGTTGTTTAAAATTAATTTCTTCAATTTGATATTTCTTATGAAAATTCTTATACATTAGCTTTTTATTCTTTTTTTTTTATGTAATTTTATTTGTTAATAAATATAATTTATTTTTTTCTATGTATAGATTTTTGAATAATTATTTTTACAAAAAATAATAAAAAAATAAAATTTACGTGCTTTATTTGCTTATTCTTCATATAATCAAAATTTATCGAATTATATTTATAATTATTTTTATTATAGCCTATTAACTTCAATATATTCCTTAAAATTGAAGTTTTTTTAAAAGGATTTCTTGATTTATATTGCAAATTCTAATCTACCGAGTATAGTCATGATGTATATATATATAAAAAAATTAGGATAATTGGTTTTATTAAAAATTAATTATGCATCTATAAACTTAACACCAATCATTTGCTATTACTTTTTTTATATTCTAGAATTAATTTCTTTCAAATAAAATAGTTAAAATAATATTTTAGAAGAACTGCCAAACAATTCAAATATGATTTTTTATACTAATATTATATATTACTTTTTAAATAAATATATATAAATCAAATGTATATATTTTCAAAAAGTGAATCTTCTCATCAACATAATTTTTATTCAAGTTTTTATAATAATTGTTGTTTTATTTTTTTGATGCAATCGATAAAAAAATATTAAGATGTTTTTTAAATTTTATATTAATTTTTTTATTTATATTATTATAGGATTTTATTAAAAAAGAATAATAAAAAAATTATTTGATGAGTATTTCTATAAAAAATAGCAAACTGAAGAGATAAAATTTCAACAACGAGTGTTGTGTTTTTTTAACTATAAATTTCATGACAAACATAAAGAAAGATACATTAAATACAAAATTTTAATTAAAAATTATGAAATTAGATGATTTTTTTTTTAATTTTTAATCTTATATATTTAAGTTGATCAAGAATACTGTACAGATTATCGAAATAGAATAAATATATTTTTATTTATTCGGTAAAGTAATGCGGTAAGTCTATTAGTAAAAACTAAAAGAGCTATGATATATTCGATGAACAAAGGCTTGACAAATTTATTCACTGCAAAGGTCAGAGAAAATACTCTCGACTACATTTACGTCTTTAATTTTTTTTTTTTAATTTGAGCTCTTTACGTTTGTTTAATACTAATAATGATAATAATAAGAATAATAAAAATCAATTTTTAAATCAATCTAACTTTATTTTAATTTATTTTTAAAATTTCGAACGTCTAACTATTTATGTTGGACCTTTTTTTTTTATGAGGAGTTAAAATTTATAATTTTGGCTTGGGTGATTTAGGTTTAATTTTCAAAAACAACCTTAGAAATCCGGAAGGTAAAAGAGAGCTGTCATGATTGGACACCCTAAACTTATTAACTATTGGTTCCATAATGAGCCTTCGGAAATTTTTAAGAAGAAAATATCCGTGTTAGAATCCGCCACGTATTACAAATTTCAATCTATTCATAGACACATATTAACAAGAGTGCAAAATGTCAAAGGACAAATGGCATTCTTAAAATAAAAGTCAAGGATAGTAAGAATAAGTCAAAAGCTAAATCACCTGAAATTAAGACATATGTCAATGTTTATTCTTTTGTTTTGTTTTTTTTCCCCTTTCATAATTAGAAATTTTTTTGCTTTATATATTATAATAATAATAATAATAATAATAATTAGACATATTCTTAATTCAACTTTATTAATATAATTATACATATTTTTATATAAAATAATTAGACATATTCTTAATTCAACTTGTGTGTGTGTGTATATATATATATATATATTAAGCTCATTCCTTAGTTCAATTAAAAATAAACTATACACGTTATAAATTTTTACTAATTCTCATAATTAATATGAGGTTTAAATCTTAATAATTGACGAGAAAATACATTTTTTTAATCATTAGGTTAGCCTGTTATGATTATAAACGTTAACGTATTAATAAAAATGTGTAGATAATCTATCTAATATTTTAAGAGGATGTGTGTGTGTGATAGAGAATATATTTAATAAAATTTATGGGGTCTCGTAATTTGACTTAATTATTATGTTAATCTCTTCAATTCAGTTAAAAACAAACTAATTCTTACAATTTAGTATGAAGTTTGAATCTTAATAATTAAGAAGAAAACATATCTTTTTAATAATTAGTCTGGTCTGTTATGGTTACAAGCATTAATGTATATTAATAGGCGTAATTATGCGTAAATAAGTAGATACGGACGGTCATCTTCAACTTCAACGGCGCCACTGCCAAATCTTCAAGAATGACCCACACGCTGACAAGTATTGACAAACACACACGGTGAAGACACGGTCCCCCTACCCTTTTCCTTTTCAGTCTCCAGCGGTGTCTATCCAAACAACAAATCACTTTCCGTATCTGAACGAAGTACTTCCTTCCTTCCTTCATCCTTTTGGGTGCCTTCAACGTTACTCCGAAACACGGCTAACCATGAGGAACAGTTTTAATTTTAACAAACACCACCTGGTCCTCACCCTCCTCCTCGTCCTGCACCTAATCACAACCGTTCATTCACGTTACCTCTCTTATGATTCGTCTGATCTAATCTCCGATGGCGTCCACAACAACCATTACCATGATCAAACAACATCGCCTTTCCATCTCGCACTCAAGAGTAGTACTGCAGAGGAGACGTGCGAGCAGACCTACGGCTTCTTGCCCTGCACTAAGACGGTGGTTGGAAACTTGTTTTTGATACTCGTGTATGGTTACTTGATGTTTCTAGCCGCTACTTATCTGTCCGGTGGGAGTGAGCTCTTGCTTGCGATTTTGGGACCTGGTATTGTTGGTGGCTTGTTTCTCCCTATTCTTGGCGCTCTTCCTGATGCAATGCTCATTCTCGGTAATTTCATCTCCATTTTTGTTTGCTTGTGTGGAAAATGAGAGATTGGGGTAGAATCGATTAAAATTCAATCTTGAATAATTTCGTATTGGAGTAAAATTATGATTGCAATCTAGACATTAGAATTTAAGTATAAATTTATAATTAATTTTATTTTTTTAATTAATGAGAAATCAAAATCAACATTTTGGATCTATGTAATCAATTTGTTCGTGAGGAATATTCTTGTTTTTGAATCTGATGATTTAACTGGCAAAAAGAGATTCTCTCGTTTTTTTCTTTTTCTAGATTTTCTTATTTAAATTGATAGTTGTTAGATTTTCTATTTGGTAGTCTTTTGCTTTTTGCTTCCTCTCTCTCTTTTTTTTTTTTTTTTTAAAGTATGAATTGCTTTCCCTTTTTCTGTTTTCTTTGGTATTTACTTTTTGGGTTAAACGTGTATAGTGAATCGTTGAACCTGGAAATGAAAAGAATCACTTCTTATGTGAATTTTCTGTGATAAGGATACGCGAAAGAGATTATCGAATCTTGTTGATTGTTACTGCCAATTGTCTTTTATATGGCGGTTTTGGTGACATGAGGTAGCTTTCGCTTGCTAAAGCCAACTGATTTTCTCCCTATCTTTTTGCTTCATAGTCTCTGGACTTTCTGGAAGTAAAGAAACTGCTCAAAATCAGGTTTCGGTTGGAATGGGCTTGCTGGCTGGGTCAACTGTGATGCTTATTACAATTATTTGGGGATCATGTGTTGTTGTCGGCAAATGTGACATTCGGGAGACTGATGATGTTGCAATAGATGGAAAAAACACAAAAGAATTCAGCTTAACTGGTACGTTTCTTCTGTTAGAGTTGACAGAGTATTGGCAGAACTTAGAGGTAGATTCTGAAATCTGACTGATTTAAAGGACTAGGACATCAGAAAATGTGGTTAATATAGTTTACCATTTGTTTTGCCTTTGAAGAGGACAGTAGTATTTCTTAGATAATATGCAAACTGAAGTATTAGGTTTAACTTAAAATTTTAAAACTATTGCCTTGATTACTTATATGGCAAAATAAACGAACCCTGACTAGAACTGGAGCTGTGATGTGAAACGCATGAAAATTGTGGTTGAATATAGTAGATGCCTTCATACTCAAAATAATTATTCATGTTTGCAGGCAGCGGAGTCAGTACTGATATTTGGACATGCTACGCTGCAAGGATAATGGCTGTATCTGTTCTTCCATTTATTGTTGTTCAACTACCACAAGTCCTCCATTCAACTTCAGGAAGGCACTTAGCAGTCTTGATTGGGCTAATTTTATCTCTTGCTATGTTGATATCTTACTGTCTTTATCAGGTAACTTTCCTTTTCTTTTCAGTGTACCTAGTTTGTAGATGTTATTAAACTGTTTTTTTCATGGAGAAGTTAAAACCTGCCCCACTTCTTTGTAGCTGTAGAAAATTTATGCCCTCCCGCCCTCCTCTTCCCTTCTGAACCCTCATGTTGCCTTTCTTTTATTTTCATGCTATTCTGAATTGTTTTCAATGATAGAAAGGGGGAAAAGGAGGAACACCTATGATCTGATGCTTTGATGCCATGTTAGGATTTCTGGGGATGCGTGTGTGATAGAGACTATATCTAATAATTACTTCTATCTTAATATCACAAATAAAATTTACAGGGTTTAATTTGACTTGACTATTATGTTAATCTCTAGACAGTCAGATGGTGCAAATGTTTCTGCATTCAATAACATGCTTAATGGTGAAGTTTGATGAGGTTTATTTGATTGTTGTACTTGGTTAAGTGATATGCATGCTTAAATTATCATAAAGTTTTGATTAACTTTATGGTTGCAAGGTTTCCAAGGTAGATGCATATCAAAGTTGAGATTCTTTTGATGCTCTCGTGAAACTTAATGATTCCTCTTTAAGTTTCAATATATTCAAAACCCTGCAAATGGAATTTAATGATCTTTGTACTTGACAAATTATTCTGGCAGCAAATCAACCTCTTGATTAGTGGCAGCCTTTAAGGATCTAAGTGTTATTCCATACTCTATGAACATAAGAAATTTAGGTACTCCTTATCATCAGTTGAGTGACTGCATCCTAAATTTTTACGAGGAACTGTAAACTGACATGCACCTCTTGCAAGGTGACTTGCTGGATAAGGTGGCTTGTTGAGTTTCCAGTTGCTACTTTAATGCAAATGTGCTTAAAACCCGCATATTTTTTTCCATATTGTGTGAGAGATTCACATACAAAGAATCTGGTTGAAGTGTGACTGCTTGCTAGTTTAGATCAGAATTTTTAGAGCCAGGCGTGTTTCTTGTAAATCTAGTTTATTTTCAGTAGTCATGCAATTTGCTTTTGTTAGTCAATGTCAGAATGTGAGGATCTGTTACCATCTGTAAGCTTCATTGAAACAATGTGTCTTTATTTTCCAGTTTTTTGTTCCAACTAATTAATGGCTTATAGCTCCAAGCAAGTGCAAAAAGTTAGCTACTAGTGTATGCTTTCCCTGTTCTAAGATCTGTTGATTCGCTTACAGTGTTGCATATTTGTCTTTAGGATGAATTACTTGTATGGACCAATGTAAAACTGTGCCTACTATATTGTGCACATATTTACTTCAATTTTTTCTTTTTTGCGTAGAAGAAAATTATTGCTAGTAATGTTTTTAATAATTTTTGGACAGCCATACAATTTATGGTTTAACTTGATACTAATCTGGTGTTTTTCCCTTGCTAAAAGTAGGTATGGAAATAACTGAGTTGTTCAATTTAGTAGTAATTAGTAGTTATTGTTATGTGCTCTGCACATTATTTGTGTTTTCTTCTCTTACTCGAATAAGTGAAATGGTATTATATAAAAAATTATTAGATTAATCTTTAATGTTAAATCTTTTTTAAGAAAACAATCTTAATTTTCTACCTTAAACATTATGGCTTATAAGCTTTACTTGCAATTCTTATAGTTTCATTAGTATCTAGAACTTCAAAGCAATAATTATGTTTATTACTTGTGTTAATGACTTCCAACTTTTAACTTATAATTCATTAAATGTATATTTAAAATAAACTATTTATATTAAACATCAATATTCATACAAAAGTCTATAGTTTAATTTAATATTTTGATATTGAACATCAATAATTTAGCAAACACTTTAATAATTCAATCCATAAATTTTATGGACAATTAAAACTTAATCACAATAATTAATACCATTAACTTTTTTTTTAATAGATAAAATATTTTCTTTTAATTTCTATCTAGATATATACACTTCTTCTTAGGGTTTTTTAGAGCATTGTTTTTTCCATCCTTTTCCATTCTCGTTTAATCATTAATTTGATTTTATAAAATAATAAATATCAAGAAAAATAAATTAAGTGAAGAGAATTTAATTTAACTGAAAATTTTAGCATTGTTAATTTCTTGATAATATTTTAAAGCACTTGGTCTTCATCCAAAGATTTATTTAATTTCATTATTCGAAAGTAATCATAACGTGCAGTCTAAACATTTACATTGGATGACAATGTTAAATTTGTAATTAAATGTTCTAAGCCGATCTTGACAAATGCAATTTAATCTTTATGCCATCAATTTCTTTTTCTAGATCAACTATTATAACATTTTGTTTAATTTCTTTGTTTCAAGTCATAATAACATGTATTTTTTTCTTTTTGCTATGCAACTTTATGCCAAAAAAAGAAGGGGGGGGATTTATTAGGAACAAGGAAAACAATTCTCTTCAATAATAATAAAAAAAGAATAGAATTAAAACATATCAAAGACACTACTACTCTTTTAAATTGAGATGTGAGATTTTGTTGATTTGTTTTCTTACATTACCAATTAAAGTAGATTTGGTGAATAAAAGAATTATGAAGGAAAAAAATTGTATGTCAATGCTACAAGGTTATCAAAATTTGACAAAGTTTTGATAAATGAAGAGCCAGTGGTTATTTTTTATAAAGCAAGGTTCAATGGGAATTTTTTTTTTTTTTTTAATTTTTAACACAAGGTTATACATCATTAAACCAATACAACGCAAGAATGAAAAATGTCATTTAAGCATATTCATAATTTTTGTTATTATACTAATAATTTAATCTTCTTTTTAAAGAAGATTAAATTATTTGAGTTGAGTTTTTTTATTTTTGTTGATTCAGTTCTTTTATTTTTAAGTAGGAAGTCAAGAGAAATTTTTTCTGTTATTCTAAGGTTAACTAAATATTTTTTTTTACCACTTTCATGTGCACGGAAGATGAAAAAAAGAAAGAAACTAAAACAAAAAAGCATATTTTCCTAGTTTCTGTTAATATAACTAATAATGGGCTAATATTAATGTCTGTGCTTATAATATATAAAAAAAAAATGTGATTTCTTTGTGAGATTGAGGCGTGAAAAATATAACTAATAATGGGCTAAATATTAATGTCTGTGCTTATAATATATATATATATATATATAAAAAGTGATTCTTTGTGAGATTGAGGCGTGAAAAGATTTTTTTTCTAATCGTAATAAGAAATATCCTATTTTTAAGACATAGAAGTCTTTTAAAATGCCTATTTTGTAGCAACCATTCAAAGAATAATTAATTTATTAATTCTTTTTTTTTTTTCTTTTTTAACTATTTTGTAGCCAAAATAATAACAACTAATCAATTAATACTTAATTTGTTATTTCTTCTACATGTGGACCGATCAAAACAATTTAGTGATGGGCATAATGAAAATTGATCTGAATCCAAACCCTTTTTGTCTTTATAGAAGTTTTAACACTCAAAAACTTATTGTGCTATTTATATGATATATATGATGTTCTAAGGCCCAAATGTTAGATAGCTTGGATTCTTATGATAATTAAGTCAAATAATGTGCGTTTGGTGCTTCCCTGTTATCAGATATTACAGTTTAGCCTTCTATGATCGACTTTTGGGGTTACTTTCCAAATTAATGTTTGGACTTTTCCTTCATATTATATTGTGTAGGTCTTTCAGCCTTGGATCCAGAAGAGACGACTTGCTTATGCGAAGCACAAACATGTGATATCGGGAATTTTAAAGCATTTAAAACAGCGTGCTTTAGGAAGGCTTATGACTGATGAAGGTGTACTGGATGAAGACGTTGTACAAAAGTCAGCTCCATACTTCCATTATGCCCAAAATGATGATCATGCTGTTAGCAGCTTTTTTGCATTTTAACATATACCTCTTTTAATTGGTAATTTTCTAATGTATACCATGCCAGGTTGTTCCACACTATTGATGAGAATGGTGATGGTCGTCTTTCTGCTTCTGAGTTGAAGGCACTGATCATAGGAATCCGGTTTGAAGAGATTGACTTCGATAAGGATGATGCTGTGGCTGAGTTAATCAAAGATTTTGACAAATCTAATGATGATCACATTGATTTGAGGGAGTTCACCAATGGTATTAAAAAATGGCTTGATGAGGCAATGCATGTAGGAGCTGGCTCTCCTAACCCTGGTCCTCGGACATCGAAGATTATAAATGACTTTCATGATGTAAGTTGCACTATTTTGACATATCTTACTGCCAATTAGTACTCTATGATCATATGATTTCCTAATTCATGCAGAAAACTAGGAGAGAACATGATCTATTGGGACCTGAGGAACGAGAGGAGGAACATAGTGATGAGGTTGTTGAGGGTGTTATAAACCCCAGATGGACGTCCTTCAAAGCAGCACTGATGTTGTTGATAGGTACCATTATTGCTGCTGTATTTGCAGATCCTCTGGTGGATGCTGTTGACAATTTCTCTGATGCAACGAGTATTCCTACTTTTTTCATCTCGTTTATCGCACTGCCGTTGGCTACTAACTCTAGTGAAGCTGTGTCAGCAATTATTTTCGCTAGCCGTAAGAAAGTCAGAACAGCCTCATTAACATTTTCTGAGGTGTGTTTCCTATTTACCCCTCCTGATGATTCAATTTCTTGCTCTTTAAATTTAATTATAATTTACTGAAAGCATCTGCAACTATTTGAAAGGTAACTTGTTAATCTAAAATAAAATTTTCGAGTATAGTTTTTATGGCTAGTGTCCGATATTTTGATTTCTGTCAGCCAAAGGAAGGAGTACCAAAGCACACTACTATTCCATGCAGAATGCTATTCGGATGATTTCTATTTCCATGCCGAATGCTATTCAGATGGTTTCTGGCATCATCTCCTCAAAATGTTCTCATTTCAGTTGGCCTGTGATGCAGTATCCTGTCTCAAACCTACCTTATAGCACTAGCTATTTACATGGCAATAAAAAAGGGATATCCTAAGAAACGAGAACTCAATGAACCACTTATGGATGTGACTCATTGTATGGATGGTAGTTGTGCTTTGTGAAAGGTTGCTTTCGGAATGACCCTTATGTTTATTATAGGAGATTAAAGAAAACAAAGACTTATCCTCTGTTTAATTTCAGAGGTAACTTTGTGTCTGGCATATTATATTAGGAGGCAAAATTTTGTGTATTGCATATTATTATATTAGGAGGCAATTTGCACTCTTATGTTGCTATCATCATGCAATCATGAATGAAGAATTGCAGTTTATTTTTGGGTGCTGACCTTCATATCTTTTCTTGCTGCAGCTATATGGGGCAGTCACTATGAATAACGTCCTTTGCCTATCAGTATTCTTGGCCCTTGTTTACTTCAGGGGACTTACCTGGGACTTTTCATCTGAAGTGCTGGTTATTTGTATCGTGTGCATTGTGATGGGTGCCTTTGGCAGCTTCCGCACCACATTTCCTCTTTGGACGTGTTTTCCGGCTTACCTCCTGTACCCATTTTCTTTGGCACTGGTCTATGTTCTTGATTATGTTTTTGGCTGGTCATAGATTTATGCAAGTTGAAAATTGGAGGAGCAAGGTTCTTAGTTTGATCTCGTGGAATGGTTCCTGTTTGAAATTGAACATATGACTGAGATCACAAGACTTACGAGAATTTTTTTTTGGTGTCAAGCGTGATTTTGAATTTTGTTGAACTTAATGAGCTGATCCAAGACTGTTTGCTTGTAATTTCTTATGTCACATTTGTACTTTACATTGCTTTTCATAGACTTCAATAATATGTTCCTGGAAAACAACATTGTATATTCTATTTACGATGATACATAACCCGATCTTTTGCTGTAGGTGGTGATTATATGGTTGCTTGACTTACGAAGGCTTTTTGCCCTCGTCATAGCTAACCAATGCACACGGGACAGTGATTTAACAGACGTCATGAAGAATGCCTTTACAATATATATATATATATATATATATATATTTTTTCCATATTTTCTTTCAAGACTAAATGGATTTTATACGCAAAATAAGGATTCACCTACCAGTAATATTTTGCATATTTTGTTACTTTTCGTAAGGGATATATAAATGCTCCAGCTAAACAGAATAAAACGGGAAAAAGGCATCACACGAAAAATTTCTTGGGGTGGTTGTCGTGTGAGCATGTATGCAACAAGCTTCAGGTTGATGACATGGTTTTGTTGGCTACCAAATCCACCTACGAGCTTCTCTGGAGAAGTGGTGTGGGAACCGTCCTCTCAACTCCTAACAGCGAATTTCCTTCTTTTAGTGCATTCTATCCTTGTTTCCTTCGTGTAAAATTTTAGAAGCGAGATCCAACTGAAAAATCCATGGTGGCTTGGGGAACCAGCTAAAGACTACATTAAAAATCAGTTGACAATTGGAGGATCAATTTAAGTTCTCTCTCTCACTCTCTGGTTCTTTGTTATATATGTATGTATTCTGCTTCAAGCTTATTTCTTATCAAAAGTATAGAATGCGTTGGAAAGGACTATTAATAGCATTGACGTTATGTTATTTATGAATCTTTTTATTTTAAAGATTTCTTTTAAGTATATATAATGTGAATATAAATTGACAATACCAACGTAAATAAAAATATTTTTATGAATCCTTTTGTGTTAAATAAGTTTTTCTTTTTTGATATTAATGATGCTTGTGGAAAGGAATGTATTTTGCAGTTTTTCCGAGTAAATTATAAATTAGTCCCTCTAGTTTCTCAAAATAAATTAAATAGTCCCTCTAGTTTCAATTATTAATTTATTATTTTCTATATTTTAAAATCTTTTTATAACTTTTTTTTTCATTTTTTTCTATTTATTTATTTTTAGTTTAATAAATAAAAAAATAAGTAAAAAATATGAAAAATTAATGAAGAAAGATGACATTTTTTAAGACAAAATAATATTAAATTAACTATGGTCATCATTGGTCAATGAATTAATTAATTAGTTTTTTTTTAAAATTATACTATTTAATTTGTTTTGTAAAACTAGAGGGACTAACTTATAATTTACTCCCATTTTTCATCTTAAATTTTAATCTTCAGTTGTTCACATCTAGTATTATATTTGAAAAGAATGTCTTTATTTGTAATTCTTTCCAATGGTTAAAACACCGTGGATGTTTTTCCTCTATTCTTCCAACTTAGCAATACTATAAACGCAAGTTGAAAACCCATTGTTACTTTTGCGATTTTTCTTGCATATGTACGGTTAAATGGTCATTCCGTCAATTTCAATAATACGCATAGCGGCTTATAAAAGCATGTCGTTTAGCCCCGCGCCACCAGCGAAGACCCATTGTCAATTCGAGGTTATTATATATTTGATGGATAAACTTTTCAGAGTTTTTTTTTTTTTTTGAACGTCTAACTTTTTGTTTTTTCTATTTAAGTGTGTGAATTTTTGAACTTTTTCTGATTAAGTATTTTTACTAGATTTCATCAAATACATTACATGATTGTTAAATTAACACCTCAACATGGTGAAATGTACGACATCTATGTACAAATCTTTCACTTTATTTCTAATTGAGTGTCTATATTTTTTTTTCTATTTTAGTATATGTACTTTTATTTTTTCTATTTGAGTGTTTGTATTTTTTTTTTAAATTAATTTTAAAAGCTAACAACTATCCACTTTGCATGCAATCTTATATAGACTATTGTGACCAAGTTAAATGAAATTAAAATTAAAATAACAATAGAAATAGAAATAATTTTTATTTTTACAATACAAACATAAATAATTTTTTTTTTTTATGAATCCATTTATGTTAAACAAGTTTTTATTTATTTGAGTAAATTATAATAACCCCTTGAGGTATAATGCAATTATAGTAACAATCCAAAAGTTTTAAAATATTACAAGACTCCCTTTTATATCTAAAATGTTCTTAATGTTAAGTAAAATGATTAAAAAATATTTAAAATATTTTGGATAAAAACCACCGAAGATCCTTTCTTATAAAGAGATTTACGTCTCTTATCCTTAAGAGGTCTTCCTCCACCGGCAAGTTTTTTCCGAAACTCAATTCATTAGCCCAATGAAGCTACAAAAACAGATGGTAAGTTCTTGAGAATAGTTATAGAATCGGGCACCTTAATTCTTTATATTCAAAATTTCAATTCAAGTAGTCATTTATTTGGTATTTCGAAGCAGCAATATTGAGATGGGTTTACCTCATATTTAGTCCCCTTATAGTTCTATTTTTTTTTATTGAGACCCTCTACGATTTTTCAACTTGATTGACATCCTCTATTATTATAAATTTATTTATTAAGATCCTCCATTATAATATTGTTAAATATTCATCTTAAGTGGCAAGTTAAAACTAATAGTATCCAATCGAGTATGGACACGCGACATAGTGAGTCTTATATAATAAAGTCCGACTCCAAAATTAAAAAAAAAAAAAGAATTAAAAATATTTTTAATAATAAACTAATGTTTAAAATTTAAAAAATAAATTGAAAAGATAATTTTTTCCCCATCATATCATCCCAAATTAAATCCATAGAAAATATCATAAACTCTCGTTCTCTCTCACAATCTCCTCACAAAACTTTGCTTCTTCTACTTCTCCTCTTATCAAAACCCTAAGTTTTCTAAATCTTCATCTCCCTTACTTGCCTCGGTCTCCTCTTTCTTTTCATCTAGAGCACCACCTCATCCTCCTCCTTCTTCGCAACCAAAACATCATCTCCTTCGATTTCATCATCTTAAAACCATCTCTCTCCTAATTGAAAGACCTCATATTGATTCTCGCTCTATCCAAATTCATAGCGATGCCATTCTTTAGTTCATCAATTTTGATCTTTGGGATTTTGAACCCAATCGAGCTCATCGTCCCAAATAGCAAAAAATTATCCTTTTACTCTATCCGATCAAGAAATTGAGAGAAAATAAAACAAGAGAAGAGAAAGAAAAAAATGTCAAGCGAGAGGAAAATAAGGAAACCGGAGACAAAAGGCGGTGATCTGCTATGGATGTCATCTATGCTTTGCGGAGGTAGGGCCGCACTTTATATGGTTTTGATGGTTAAGGAATTTGATATAGGGTTTTCTTGCAATTTATGTACTAGGTTGATTG
Organism: Dovyalis caffra; assembly: GCA_963924115.1. Classification (NCBI taxonomy): domain Eukaryota; kingdom Viridiplantae; phylum Streptophyta; class Magnoliopsida; order Malpighiales; family Salicaceae; genus Dovyalis; species Dovyalis caffra. The sequence continues at coordinate 369,984 of CAWUPB010001184.1, forward strand.
GGTTTTGAATGAATGGCTCTTGTTATTTATTTTGAATGAATGAATGAATGAATGAATGACTTGTTTTAAAACTAGATTGATTTTCGTTTATTGTGATTTGCTTCAATTTTAAGATATTGTTTGGATAATGAGAAAGTGTATAAATCATTAAGAAATGAATTGATATAATAGATTTGGGATTCTGTTTGCACATTGTTTTGCACATGCACCAGTTTCATTCCAATTAGACCTTTTCTTCGAAAGGTTGGAATCAACAATCCTCTATGTTGTCGTCCGAACAAAACTTCATCACTCCAGAGTTCTACAAATATTTGAAAATAAAAAACGACTCATCTTCTCGGTTAAACTTTGGCAAGATTGCCAAAAGTTCATTGTGGTAAGAAGGTTTTGACTAGGTCAAATTTCGATTCAAGCAATGAAACATTAGATCTCAAAGGAGAAAAAGGCTTAGAATGTTAAAAGGAATTGGTGGTTATCCATGTCATGATTTGTTAGCTCATGCACCTTGGTGATGGATTACTAGTTGCTCATGATAGAGTAAGGAGCTTCAATAGTTCATTGTTTCTTTTTCTTTTTTCCTCTCTCTCTCTCTCTCTCTCTCCTACTCTTATGTTTGGTGTTTTCTTAAACCTAGGTTTCTTATTCTTCTTCCTCTTCCTTGCATTCACATCGAGTGATAATCCTTAGACAAAAGTAATTTGTGTTGGGTTAATGGGGTTTAGAGTTGTTTAGGGATTTAGAGATTTTAGAATTTATGGGTTTTAAGATAAAAAAAGAGAGAGAGGATTTGGAGAATTAAGTTTGCCGGACAAGAGCTAAAAAATTTAGAAGAAATTAGGTTTGGGTGGTATAGTAGGCATAAGGGCATTTTTATCTTTTTCTTTTCATTTTAATACACTAACATTAGTTTAATGATATAAATCTTTTTAATTCTATTAGTTTTTAGTTTCAGAATTATAATCTCATATTTGCAACTTGTATTCTCATGTGTCGGTATCTAATTAGTTATCGTTATTTTTAACATGCTACGTTAGCATACAATTAACAAAGGGTTTAAATCAATAAATTTGTAAGAATATAGGGTTTCAATCAAGTTAAAAAATCATAGAGGGTTTCAATTAAAAAAAATAAAAAATGTATAAGCACCAAATATGGGTAAACCCATATTTAGATCCAACTTAGCCAAAAAGTTTTTAATTCACCCCATAATTCCCTAGTTGTTCAACTGTTGTTGAGCAATTTTTAGATATTAAACAAACCAAGGTGATTTAAATATGGTCTAGATAAATATTTATTGCTAGGCAAGATTATAGCAAGTTATAATTTTTTTCTTAACAGGATATCCATGTATTTTATTTCTATTACTAAAAAATTTATAAATGAAGTTATTGATAAATCTAACAGTTTGAGTATAGTTAAGATAAAGTTAAAATATATCTTAAGGGATGAAATTTGTAGTGTGAATTGAAGGCTATTCAAATTTTGGTCTAAAATTCTTGAAAAAATAGCTTTCTATGATTACATCATGTCTCTTTCCTTTAAATGCTTTACTTCGACATCTAGATCAAGAGTCAAATTTTGGAGTTCGGGGTATGATTTCAAGAAAAGTCATTAAAAATGAGAAATATGAATTTCATTTGTTATACTCTTATAAGTTTTTTGTTGAAGATGGAATTTTGAGAATTTTAAAAGGTGCTTTAATAGTGATGAAAGGCAAAAGAAAGAATGACCTTTATTTTTTGCAAGATGATACAATATTTGATTCTACATCAATATCTTCATCAACCAACTCAAATTTATAAAATATTTAACCATGGCATATGTGCTTAGGGTATATGAGCAAAAAAAAGTATGACGGTATTTAGTAAGTAAAGTTTTCTTTGAGGTTAGAAAATAGATAAACTTGACTTTTACAAGAATTATGTATTTGTTAAATAAACATATGTCAAGTTTTCTCGCTACAGTTCAAAGAACCAAGAGTGCAATGGATTATATCCATTCGGATATTTAGGGTCATTCATAAGCTCCTTCTCTTGCTCGGTTCTAAGTATTTATTGATGATTCCTCACATAAAGTCCGATTTACACATTGAAGAACAAAAGTGATGTGTTTATTAATTTTAAATAGTGAAAGGTAATACTGGAAATTAAAATCGAACCGATAAAAAAGTAAAGTGTCTCCATCCCGATAATGTTTTAGAATTATGTTCAAGAGAATTTAATGAGTTCTACAAGAATGAAGGTATTGTTAGACATCATATGATTAGATATACTCCAATGCAAAATAAAGTTGCAGAACACATGAACAAAACTCTTTTAAAGAGAGCACGTTGTATGCTTTTCAATGTAGGTCTATCTAATTTTTTTAGGTTGAAGCGATCGACACTAAATGTTACTTATTAAATATATCTCCATCGAATGCTATTGAATGTAAGTCACCTAAAGAGGTGTAGTATGGTTTTCGTGTTGATTACTCTTCTTTAAGATTATTTAGATGTTCTAACTTATGCTCGTATGAAAAAAGAAAAATTATACCGAGTGTAAAGAAATACATATTTATTGGATATGTCAATGAAGTAAAAGAATATAGGATTTGGTAGCTTGATCTTAGATCTCTTAAATTTATAATTTATAGATATGTCACTTTTGATGAATCTTTTATGCTTCATTCTTAAAAGAAAATTATTGTGACATATGATTATCAAAGTGATAAACAATGGGTGAAGGTGGAGTTTGAAGCATCTATGAAATAGCTAAAAGAAGAAGAGGTGCAATATGAGGACGTCCAAGAATCGTAGAGTACAATATTACTATAACGGGACAACATCGATAGATTAAGCCACCCTAGAGGTATGCTTATATAGATATCATTGCTTATACTTTTTCTATGATAGAAACTATTTAAGAAGAAGGTAAACCTTTCATGTATCATTATGCCATCTCAAGTAAAGAATCCACTCAATGCATTGTTGCTATAACCAAAGAGATTGAGTCTCTTTGAAAAAAAATTAGATATAAGAGTTAGTCAAACTGTTTAAAGGCTAGAAAATTATTAGTCGCAAATGGGTTTTGTAAGAAAAAAAAAGGTGTTTATTAATTTTAATTAGTGAAATGTAATACATGAAATTGAAAATCGATTGATAAAAAAGTAAAGTGTCTCCAAACCGATAATGGTTTAGAATTATGGTCAAGAGAATTTGATGAGTTTTACAAGAATGAAGGTATCATTAGACCTCGTACAATTAGACATACTCCGATGCAAAATAGAGTTGTAGAACACATGAACAAAACTCTTTTAAAGGGAGCACGTTGTATTGTAACCCTCGTAAAAACCCTTATCCGTAACGCGACGTGTATTAGAATAATTCTATATATATGTATATTAAGAGTAAGTATAATTCTCATTTTATCATGAGAAATTAATTCTTGAAATATGTGATTTATGTTAAATTAAATTTATTGTGCTTAAGATTAATGGTTTAATTATTAAAGAAATCAAATATGCAAAATCGGTGTTTTAAGGACTATATTCTGCTCGATTTTTGTGTGAATTATTTGAGGACTTTAGGGTAATGTTTGGATCCAACTTAAAGAATGAAAGTTGTTCATCTATGTGTTGAATAGGCCTGTATAAAATTCTATAATATTTGGACCTATAAATTAAGATTTATACTAATTATAGTGAGGGTTGTTTCGAAATGCATTCTGTTGGAATTTTGGGAGAAGAATCCGCCTGAATTGTGTGAGATTTATTTGATGCTGTTAGATTGATTTTTGAGCAAACCTTAAAGAATAAAAGTTTTTTGTCTATGTGTGTAATATCTCTCTATAACAGTTCATAATTTTTGGATACATATAGAAAGAGTTATGCACATTTTAGTATAGATGGGTTAGGAGGTAACACTCGCTGAAATTTTGAGAAAAAAGAAATTCCGAATTTTAAAAATGGAAATTTTCGAATTTTTTATGAAAGAAATTATGTCTAATTACATGAACCCAACTTATTAATGTGTTTATTTAGCCTAATCTTTCTTTAGCTACCTAAGCACTTGAATTAAATGCTTGGAAGCCAAATCATCACCTTTGACTTCCAAAACATGCCAGCTTTGCCTTCCAAGCTTCCTCCACTTTACATTTGGCGTAGTTAAATTTTAACACTTATGATATAAATAAATGAGAGGATAAAAGGTGAGTATATAAGGGAAAGAGAGGGTTAAATGGCTACCATTTTTAGGCCAAAAACCGTAGCCATCCATAATTAAAAGAGAAGCCAAATTGAAGAGAGGAAAACAACAAAAAGAGAGAAAGAAAGAAAAGAGAAAGAAAAAGGGAAAAAGGAAAGAAAAAGAGCTAAGGAAATTCTATTCAAACTTAAAATAGGTAAGTAGGTTTCATTTTTTTAGCTTATTAATGTCTTAAATTATTTTTTTAAAGTTATTTTGTTAGTGTTTATTTCATGGGTTGTAATAATTTTCAATGGTTATATGCTTGATGCTTGGGATAATCTATGTATGGATGCCTTGTTGTGATGATTTATGATGTTATGATGTTTTAAAAAATGTCCAAGTATGTGGTGATGGGTTGGATTGAACTTGGACTAAATTTAAGTGAACTAAAACATGTTTAAAGTTGGCTTGGAATGAACTAATAAATTAGTGTTGATAAGGAGTAAATTCTGTCCGAATTTTGGGGTGCATGTTCAAGGATTTTAGGTCGATTTATAGGTAAAATGTAAAGAATAAAGGTTGTTCATATATGTTTCAAATAACTTCCTTTAAAAGTTCTTGGTCATTGGATTCGTGTAAGAAGAGTTATACCCGATTTAGTATGGATAGCTCTAGACAAACTACTACTAGGCAGATTGCTCCATAAGTTTCAAAAATTTGTAATTAATTATGTACTTGGTATTTAGACCTAATTTTTGGATATGTTATAAATATATATGTCTAGTATATGAAATAAAATGGTTAAGATTTAATTATGTTATAAAATTGTAAAATTATTTACTCGATTAGGAGTTGCCTGGTAATAAACCCTAAAACCAAAGAATTAGACTTGGACAAAATTAATGGGTTTGGAATAAACTAAATGGGCTTGGACTAAATAAAATGGAATTGAATAAGGTAAATGGACTTAGGATAAAGTTAATGGGCTTGGATTAAAGTAAATGGACTTGGACATTCTTTTAAATATTAATGAAACTAATGAACAATATTAATGAGCGGAGGTTGTGTTCCCTCTATGAGTATCATGATTGGTATGTGAGCAACGGGTAAATGCCGAGTGTGGATTGGACCGTGAGTATGGCATGAGAATGAAGGGTTGGTACCCAAATTTGGTTGAATGTGATTAAATATGTCATCACGTGCATCATGTGCATAGTGGGTGGTTTAAGACAAGTCAATTGATTGAGAAATGGTTTATACATTTAGGTTTGATAACCTAACTGGAATAAATAGGTATTAGTAGTCTAGTACTCTAGGTCGTGTGCTCGCACTATTAGACGATGGATTCCCGCTAATAGTAGTTACAACGAGAGATAATTCCGTTCTAGCGAGAAGATGATCCGAGGATCATCTGGATGAAATCAAGCTATGTGCTTGCATTGTTAGACGATGGATTTCCGCTAACGATAGTTACAACGAGGGATAATTTTGTTGTAGCAGAAGATGATCTACGGACCACCCGGATGATAAATAGAGTAGATCGGCTAATACCCGTGGTACCCGAGACTAAAATTTATGAGTATGGTGGGAAGTCAAAACAACATTGCATATCACGTGCATCACCCTACTTACCGAGTTTTGACTCACCCTGTTGTTATTTTTATATTGTGACGGAAAAAGGATAAGTTGGTACGGATGCGGTTGGCTCCTCCTAATCGGCTCATGTGAGGCACCATATATTAGTTTTTATTTTATATGTAAATTTGAGGTATGGAGTTCGTGAGAAATTGAATATTTCTGTAATGTTTTATTAATATATTTAATTATGTGATATAAATTTTATCTTAAGGAGTTATATACGTAATGTGTTGTTAAAGTTTTAAAAATATCATAAGAGAACTACTTAGAGTTTAGGGTATGTCGGCGTAACGCGTTTTGTCTAGTAATCTACTTGGGTAGTAGAAATATGACCGGGACGGGGCGTTACATGTATGCTCTTCAATGCAAGTCTACCTAAATTTTTTTAAGGTGAAACGATCAACACTATGTGCTACTTAGTGAATATATCTCCATTGACTCGTTATTGAATATAAGTCACCTAAAGTGGTATAGTATGGTTTTCCTATTGATTACTCTTCTTTAAGATTATTTGGATGTTCTAGCTTATGCTCATATGAATGAAGAAAAATTATATCGAGCGTAAAGAAATACATATTTATTGGATATGTCAATGGAGTAAAAGAATATAGAATGTGGTGGCTTGATCTTAGATCTCTTAAATTTATTATTTGTAGATATGTCACTTTTGATAAATCTTTTATGCTTTATTCTTAAAAGAAAATTATTAAGACATGTGATTATCAAAGTGACAAACAATAGGTGGAGGTGGAGTTCGAAGCTTCGTGGAATGGTTAGAAGAAGAAGAGGGGCAATATGAGGATGTCCAAGAATCACAAAGTACAATATTACTATAGGGGGCAACGTAGATAGATTAAGCCACCCTAGAGGTATGCTTATATGGATATCATTACTTATACTTTTTCTATTATAGAAACTATTGAAGAAGAAGATGGACCTTTCATACACCGTGCACCATCATAAGCAAAGAATCTACTCAATACATTGGTTCTATAACGGAAGAGATTGAGTCTTTTTGGAAAAAAAAAATCGGATATGGGATTTAGTCAAACCGCTTAAAGGCAAGAAAATTTTTGATTGCAAATGGGTTTTGTAAAAGAAGAAGAAGAAGAATAAAGGATTTTAGGTGTTGAGGATACAAAATAAAAGGCATGTTTAGTAGCTAAAGGTTATAGTAAGAGAGAAAGGATTCCAAGCAGTGCGGATGCAAGGTACAATGCATGCTTGGTAGCTAAAGGCTACGATCAAAGAGAAGGCATTGAATTTAATGAAGATTTTTCACCATTGGTAAAAAAAAATTTCTATTTGTGTGTTACTTGCTATGGTTGCTTTATATGACTTAGATTTCGAACAACTTGACACCAAAATTTTTTTTTTTCATGGAGAACTTGAATAAAAAAAATTAAATACATCAACTTGAGGGATTTTTCATCGAGAAAAAGAAGACCGTGTTTTTTTTTTGTTGAATAAATCATTATATGATTTGAAGCAACCACTAAGATAGTAGTATAAGTATTTTTATTCATTTATGATTGATCAAGATTAGTCTGAAGTAATTATGATAGCTGTTTGTATTTTAGAAAGCTTCTAAATAATTCTTTTGTATGTTTTTTTATTATATATTAATGATATGCTTATTATTACTAATGGTATATCGAAATCAAGAAGTTGAAATCTCAACTCGGTACTAAGTTTGAGATGAAAAAGTTAAGGCTCGTTTGTTTGATGGAAAATAACTTTCATTAGGAAAAGCAATTCGGAGAAGTTATTTTCCGAAAAGTTGTTTTTCAAAAAATATCTTCCGACTTTTTGGCAATTATATAAAAAACTTATTGAAAAATATATTTCGGTATTTGTTTGATACGGAAAAATAAAATACAAAAACAGGCTATGATTGTTACATCAAGTTTTGAGGAAACTTTAATGAGTTATGGATGGTAGCTTCGTGGGTTTTAAAGAGTTATGATTGATAGCTTTTGGCGTTTTTAGGCGCTAGGGTTGTGTTTTTGGATGATGGGCATAAAGGATGATGATGGGTGTGGAAGATGATGATGGATGACTTTTGGTCATTTTAAAGAGGATAGTTTTTTCAATTTTTTTTTTAAATGATGGCTCCTTCTTTGGAAAGAGACGAATAGAGGCTTTTATATTGAGGTTCTTAGGGTTTTGGGTAAAAACCCAATTTAGCCTTCCCTTTATCTTTTTTCTCACTTCCATACTTTATCTCTTTATTTTCTCCATAGACACACCTCCAATTGATTTTTTTTTCAATTAAGTCTTCAATTAAAATTTCTTTGGTCCTAATTTTTCATATATATATTTTTTAATTAGACCCAAATCCAATCTTTTTATTATTTATCTCCTTTTTTTTTTTTTTTTTTTTACTTTTCTTTTCTCGCTTTTTTCTCTTTTTATTTTTTGTTTAAAATTTTAAAAAACGAATGGGGTATGAATGGTGTTAACACTAGTTAGGAGTGAACAATATTTGAATTAAACCAAAAAAACCAAACTCGAACTAAATTATCAATTCCAGTTTAGTTTTGATAGAAATTTATTGAAATAAAAATCAAATAGAATTTATTTTGGTTTTTAGGTTCGATTCGGTTTTTGAGATTTAAGAATCAATTTCAACCAAAACCAAACAACCCTAATTTTAAGATGCTTAAGATTTCAGCCAACTAAAGCACAAGAAAAACTAGATGTGTTTTGCAGCTTTAATCACATCCTCTTATTTGGTGTTTTTTTTTTCAACTTGGGATAACTGAGGACAAGAAAAGCCAGACTTGTTTTATAGTCTTAGACCCATCTTTTTCATAACTATAAATTTGCCCCGTCCTTATTATTTCATAATTTTAATTTTATTTTACATAGGATATGTTTGATATGAACATTTGTTTTTATGTTTAGTATTATTCTTGTTATTGTTGTTAGGTTTGGTTTCATTTAATTCTTAAAATTTTTAGTTTAATTTCTCCTTTATTTTATTACCAAAAAAAAAAAAAAACAGAGAAAGAAAGAAAATATTTTTTTTTTAGGTTACTTTCCTTTTTATTCTATTACATTACCATAAATGTGAAAATACAAAAAAGGAAATAGATAAAAATATAAAAAATGGGATTAAATACTAAGAAAGTATGATCAAGGATGCAATTGAACAGAATTAAAAAGAATAGAAACCAAAAGCAAGGAATACAGGGTTGTAATTGCAAAAAAAAAAAAAAAAAAAAACAAAATTGAAAGAATGAAGGATCAGCTTGAAACTTTAGAAACAACGCCTTTTTTGAATAGTGAACGTACTGTTCACTATCTCGATTGGCTGTTTTGCACCCACTTCTTTTGGCATTTTTCTTCTTATATCGTAGTCATGTCACGTTTTGTCCTTCCTCTCCAACTGGTTTTGTACTGATCACACCTCCTTAGCACCAAGACAAGACACACACACACACACCCACTGGTTTTCCTCTCCCTTCTATATTACCCTAAAACCCGCCGAGCACAATAACAAAAAAGAGGAGAATATAACAATAAGGGAGCATCCATTTTTGTTTTAATGAAGAAGGGTCAGGATTTGAAAAGAGATATCAAGCGTGGAGAGTGGAGAGGAGAATGAGGATAAGTAGCAGACGAGAAGAGCAAGAAAGGAAGAGAAGAAGAAAAAGAGTTTTGGTGGTTTGAAGGTTTTTTTGTTTTTTTTTTTGTTTTGAGAGGAACTATCAAAATACAAAAAAAGAGTAGGAACCAAGAAACATTATTAGTTTTGGGAAGAAAAGACCTAAAATAGAGAAAGAAAGCATGAGGTTTTGGGGCTTTTCATTTTCTAGCATTGAAGAAGAGAAACAAAGGAAATCATAGATAAGGAAATTCACACTTTAAGCATCGGTACCATCTTCGTCAACTCTACTTCTCACAGTTACCAAGCTCCAAACATGTATCACCATCGTTTTCTTTTTTTCATTTTGCAGTTCAGACCAGTTCCCATTCTTGTCCCTGTGTCTTCCTAAGTCTCTGAAAGCTTAAATATTTCACAAATTTAGGGACAAAGAATAATGGCTTTCCTACTGTCACCATGTGAAAGCACATAACTTTGAGAAATTTTGTCCAATTTTGTTTGGGTTCCATTTTCTATTTTCTGATAAATAACTTGACGATTGACATTTTCATTCCATGGCCATTGAGGGACTAAGTTTGGTTGTCTATTTTGCATAGAGACCATAACAGTAGAAAGAGGAGAATGAGATTTGGTTTGGAGATAGGTTATTCTATTGGGGGCTTTGGTTTAGGTTGAAATGGAAATGATGACTGTTCGTTGTTGAGGCATAAACTGTAGTTTGTACAGGGAGAAGAAGAAGAAAAAGAAGGAAGACGAGTTGGGAAGAAGGAAAAAAAAAGAGGCTTGGGCTGGGTTTAGTGTTTAGGTTGGACTGGGTTGTAGAATCAGGAAGCAAAACAAAGGCCTAGGAATGCCTAAAGCCCAAAGTCTTGGCTGGGCTAGGGCTGCAAGTTTGCGTTGGAGAAACAAAACAACAAAAGCCCAAAATGATGGTAGGCCTGTTTTGTATGATAATAAGGCTAGGCCTCCGAGCCTATTGGTGTGAAAAATGGGACTTTTTCTTTGTCTTAGGTGTGAACGAAAGTGGGCTTTACTTTATAGTTGGGCTTGATTTGGGCCATGGCTAGACCAATGGGCCTCCAAACAAACAAAGTTTTAATTTTAGGATTTAGTTTTAGATTTTAATTATTTTAATAAGGCTGCCTTAATTATTTTGACCTGAATTTTTTGTATGTGTTACATATGCTTATCCTTGGTTTGTGTTTAAAATTTCATAATGTTTGAAGTCCATTTATTATTTATTTGGAATTTATTTAATATTATATCTAATTTTTAATTATTTTGATTGTCGAGGGAATTTAATTATTTAGCTCACTATTTGGTTTTATTTTAATCCAACATTTTTTAAGATATGCTTGTGTGTTTATGTGTATGTTGTGCATCAAGTTTCATAATTTTATGGCTTAATCTTCTATTTACTTAGTATTTATCATTGTTCTATAATCCATTTTAATTACTAATGTGTTTTATTTTAGGAATTGATTTTCTTTAATTTCAGTACTTTTATTATTTTGATATGAAATTTCTAGGATTTTTACATATATTCATCCATGTCTTGTGTATCAATTTTCATAATTTTTATAATTCATTTGCTATTTTCTTGTAATTTATTCCAAACGTTAGAATTTTTAAAGTAATATATTTTATTGTTTAGTTAACACGATATGGATCGTTAAGTCTCCTAAATTTTAGGAACCGATAACGATCCATCATCAAATTCATCGCACTAAAAAAAAAAAAAAACAAATATGCCATCTTAGAATAGTTAGGGAATTCAAGTTGATTTAGCGAGTCTCTTATTTAATAAGGACGGATGTTATCTTTGACATAAAAAAAAAACCACAACCAAAAAGTCAATGAAGAAAAATATAAGTCGGATATTATTATCGGTTAGGTCGTTCTTCGATATGTCGGTCATGTTATAACTTAATTAGATTTGATGTTGAATTGATAAGACTTTCGATTTCAAAGTTTGACATCAATTTAATATGATGCCACAATAAAAATAAAAAATAAAAAATTTGATTTAGACAATAAATAGACTTAGAAATAAATTTTGGAAATAATTTGGTAAAATAAATTCTAAAAAGATATATTTTAAGACTAAATTAGACATAATATATATATATATATATATATATATTTTGAAAAATGGAGCATTTAGTGATCATTATCTTCTTAAAGACTTACCAATCTTACCTGCAATCTTTGAATCGAATGCTTTTTTTTTTTAGGTTTTCTAGTTTTTTTTTTTTTTTTTTAAATACTAAGTGATGACTCGAAAACATTTGTTATAGCCTTAGTCCCATCCTCCTCGTTTGTTTGTTTTTTCTTTTCAATGTGGAATAAATGAACACAAACACAACTAGAATTGTTTTGTAGATTTAGTCCCATCCATCTATTTTTTTTTTTTTTTTAATGTGGAATACATGATTGTGCTCATGTATAAGAGATTATTGTTGGGATGTTTTAAAATGTCTTTCATGTTCTAAGAGATTGTTGATATGAATATCACTTTAGAATATGTGTGGGGCTTCTTAAGTGTCTTAGGGTTTTTTTACTTCAACCTTATAGGTCTGGTTTTGGGCTAACCTAGCTATTAAGCAAAACTATCATAACAACTTAGTTTTATGGAGTACTTGGTTTGGTTCTTATTGTTGGCTTTTGTGGAATTGTCATAATAAAAGCGTCTTTGATGACTATTTTATGCCTCCTTCAAGTTTGGTGTAATTTGTTCTTTAAATGCTCAAATTACTACTAACATCGAATTGGCATAATATGAGGCTTTTGTTGGGTGACAAAAGCTTCCTAGAGATTAGACTATTTTGAGCACTAATGGTGCTTTTGTAGTTCCATCACCACGTTTACTAATAGTGGCGTTTTAGGTGATGAATCAAGTATCTAAAATCAAGGCTTCTCTTATCAAATTAGAATTTGTTAGGTTTTGTGTGCTAAACTTTAGTGGTATCCTCATTGGATCGAGGATGACATAGACTACTCGGTTATAGACAAGTATTTTTTGAATCTAATTCTAAAATTGCTATTCAATTACTGAATGGTCAAAATAAAAATAACGATGATTATAGTTCATTGGTTTCTACCATTTGTAATCTAATTCAAAGATCATTGTATGTTCGCATTTCACAATCTTATAGAGAAGCTAATCGTAATTTGGATTGACTTGCTTTTTATGTCTATTCCCTTTCATTAGAAGTTACTTATCATTTACCCCTCGTTTGGATAATTCCTCTTGGAAGGAAAGAAAAGTGAGGAAAGAAGGTGAGAGAAAGAAAAAAGAGAGGAAAGAAAATCATTTTTCACTTATTGTTTGGATAAGAGTGGAAAGGAAAGGAAAGAAAATACATTTCTTTTGTTTGGATAATTGTAAAAAGAGGAAGGAAAGAAAATGTATTATTGTATATTTACTATAATACCTTTTTGATTATATTTATATATTTAAATACTTATAATAAATTTTTATGAATATTGTTTCATGAAAATAACACAAATGATGATAAAAAAAAATATATAGCATGTAGCATATATCCGAAATGATAAGATAGATAATGAATCGTCTCCATAGAATAATCGATAATCGTTTATTAATTAATTAATCCAATAGCCAATTTAGATTAATTATCAACATAAAATTAATTTAAATATGTATAATATGTATTATTATCTATGCATATGATAAGTTAGTTGCTTTTACCCATCATTTCTCCGCTTTATACGTTATTAGTTAATAAAAAAAATTAGCGAAGCACTTGATTGATAATTTTTTTAAAAAAATCAATACACTCAAATGAAAAAAATTAAAATTTATATACTAGGTTAAGAAAAAGATAAAAAAGTATATACTCATAGTGTAATCATCTATAAAATAATGTTTATTTTCACTAAGTAGAAAATTCAAACAAGTAACCATAGCGTTTGAATAGATTAATGTTTTATTTGGTATTGTTTTTATAAATTGATTCAAATTGTTATTTAATTTTTAATTCATAAAAAAACACATGAATATGTTTAGTTATGATAATTTTTACTTAAATCAGAATTTCATAATACTAAAAATTGAATCATAATTTTTCCTTAATTAAAAAGTTCAAATTTTTAACCTATTGATTCTAACTTATACTACTTCCTTCTTTCAAAAAATTGTTTTGACAAGTATGTTTTTAATTTAGCTCTTTTTTATCGTTAGATATTTATATATATAAAACTACTTTTTGCATGTGATATCAAAATGATTCTAATTTTGATAAATGCTTAAATGTCGGCATTGAGTTTTTTATTTTATTTTATTTTATTTAAATTGATCAAAACCTTTAACTATAAGCATCTATCTAATAGCTTTTATGGATTTTTAGCAGTTAAAAGAGATTTTTTTTTTTTAAAGGCAATAGAAGAATTTATGAAAAATTCTCTAATTATACCACGTGATACTAGATGAGCTTTTAACATTGTCCAAAGAGAGAATTTCATTTTACATGCAAATTGGTCTGAAGACATCATTTATTTTATCAAATGAAAGTAATAATATTTAGCATTTCTTAATTATTTTTCAAAATTTTATTTTTAAAAATTATATATAATAAGATATTTTTGGATTAGTTTTTTTATTAAACGAAAATAAGTTCGTATTTTTTTATGCTAAATTAATACTAAATCACACTTAATTTTGAATCAATTCTAAAAATGGATTCTTGGAGCTTATTGATAATTTATACCTAATACCACACAAAGAAAAATAAAGAATTTTTCAAAAGTAAAAATCAAATTTAGGATCGAATGAATAAGAAATGTTTTTGGTACCACTACCGAACTACACTCGCAATTCTTGAAGATAGCACCTCCCGATTAGATTACACTCCCATCATGTAACTTTAATTAAAGAGATATTACAAGATAACACTAGCATTAAGGAGATACTACAAGGAAAAGATTAAATTCAGTATTCCGTACACCGCCTCAACCGGGCCGTCACCGTCGAATTTCCAAAATCTCCATCACATGTGACGGATTCAGCGAGAGAGAGGGAGTGGGTTTGCAAAGGCAGAGGCGAGATCGGTTGAGAAACGAAGGGAACGACGAGCAAGGGTGGAAATGAAAGATGGGTTTGCAGAGATTCGATGATGGGTCGTGTGTAAGCGAGAGCAAGAGAGTGGATTTGCGCGAGAGACGAGATGGGCGGGGAAGAGAAAGAGAAAGAGCGCCGGACAAGGACGTAACCGGAAAAAAATAAAAATAAATCAGTTTTCTTTCGTTTTTCTCCCCATTTCCTCCGAATTTTAGGAGGAAAATAGGTCCCACCACTTATAGATTTGTTTAATATTTTTTTTTCTTTCCACGACTTTCTTCTTCAAACCAAACGGAGGAACATTTTCATTTCCTTCCTATTTTCTTTCCTCTCCCCCACTTTCCACCCTATCCAAACAAGGGGTTAGTTATTCCTTTAAGAAGTTTAAGTCTCTTGTTAGAAGCTATTTATAAAGTTGTGACTCACTAGCTTGGAATTTGAAACATTTCCTCCTAGAGCTTTGCCTCTCCTTGTATACAAAAAGAAAATAATAATAATGAAAACAAATAAGTACTTTTTTGGTTCTAAATGATTACATGTTAAGTTCATTAATTTTATTCATGTAAATTTAATTTTATTTAATAAAAAAGTTAAAATAAACTTAGTAAATGGGCACCCATCGGATCTTAAACTAGTGTTTTCTATGTACCACTAGTCGTCGTGCCTTGCATTTGGGTGTGTGTGTGTGTGGATATTTTGCATAGTTGATGGTGATTGCATTACCAATGATTCAATAATATATTTTTCTAATTAAATTCAGGTATTGTAACTTAATAAAATCTAATGAAATTATTTGGTCATTCGATATTCATCAAACTCAAGTATCCATTATAGAATCCCAACAAACTTCCAAATATGATCACTTATTTTACTTAGAAATTGATTCTAAATGAAAGTTTCGTGATATATGTAATATGATATTTTAAGAGAATGGTAGCCAATTATTGAAAATATTAGAAGGAATTAATAAAGAGAAATAGAATAGTGTCGTGTGTGGATTGAATTTATGGGCGAATAATATATTTAGCCCATTATGTTTTTTCTTTTACGGGTATGAGGTATTTAAATCTCTTTATGACTTTGTTTAGGAAATAGAGTGGAGGACAGAGACTTTGTATTGAGCCTCTAGGGTTTTTGTATTCTCTTGCTATCAAACTAATAAAATTTCTCTCTCGTCCTTGGAGTAGGTAATTTTTTGAATCACATAAATCCTATGTGTTGATAATTTGTTTAGTTTTATTTTTTATTATTTTTCTACCATTACTTGTCTTGTTTTTGTTATTTGTCATAACAAATTGGTATCAAAGCACATGTTGTGCATCTTTGGATTTTTTGTTTGTAATGACAGACTTTAAAATTTGATGTTACTCCTTTTGATGGTCAAAATAATTTTGGTATATGGAGGATAAAGATGAAAGATTTGTTGTAGTGTGAAGGTTTTATCAAGGCAATTAAAGGTATATATCTAAATGACATGACTTCGTCAAAATTGAAAAGATGGATGAGAAGGCTCATGTTCTCTACAATTATCATTGTCAAATAAAGTATCTTAAGAAGTCGTAAATGTATAGATGGTGACAAGAATATGGAAAAAGTTGAAAATCCTCTACTTGAAGATATGAGAAGGTACATCTATTTAAGAACACCTTGATGAATTTAATAAGATTGTTATAGATATAAAAAATCTTGATATTAAACTTGATAAGGAAGATCAAGCTCTTATTGTATTATATTCATTACCTGCTTCGTATGAGAATTTTGTTAATTCAATATTATACGGTAGAGAGTCTATAACTTTAGAAGATGTTAAGGCCTCTTTGAATTTCGTTGAGCTGAGACATAAGCTGAATGGTAAAGTTTTTGATAGTCAAGTCGATGATTTGCTAGTAAGAGGAAGACAAAAGGATAAAAAGGGTTATAAAGAAAGTCCTAAATTTTGTTCTAAGTTTAGATCAATCCCAGTATAAGAAAAAAAATTGAGTGCTACTACTATCATAAGAAAAGTCATTACAAATCAGATTATCTTGCTCTAAAGAAGAAGAAAAAACCACAAGGTCAAAGTTTTGAGATTGCTAATATGGCGAAGGGTACCGATGTTGATGCCGCTGAAAGTGTTCTTATTGTACGTCTTTTAGATGGTTGTTACGATCAAGAGTGGATTTTGGATACCGAGTGCTTCTTATCATATGTGTCCAAATAAAGAGTAGTTTACCACTTATGAATCCGTAAGTGGTGGCTATTTTGATACATAATAATTCAACTTATGAGATGGCTAGTATTGGTATAATTCATATCGAGTGTCATGATTTGATAGTGAGAACTTTGACGAAAGTAAGACATATACCGGATTTGATGAAGAATTTAATTTCTTTAAGCTATCTAGATTCGAGAGGCTATGACTATTCCGATAAAAGTGGAATTCTTAAGGTTTCTAAGAGTTTTTTTTGGTTATGATGAAAGTAAATCAAATTAATCATCTCTATATGTTACAAGGTAACACGAGAATGAGCTCTAAAAGGGTGATTACTTCTTACTGCGAAAAGGAAAGGACTCGATTGTATCACATGTGTCTAGGCCACATGAGTGAAAAAGATATGACTACTCTAAGTAAATGTGGTTTATTTTGTGATGATCACATGATATCACTTGATTTCTATAAGCATTGTATTTTAGGAAAACAAACTAGAGTGTAGTTCTCTATTGGCATTCATTTTACAAATGGCACACTTGATTACATTCATTCGGATATGTGGGGACTAGCTCGGGTTCCATCCAAAGGTGATGCACCTTATTTTCTAACATTTATTGATGATTGATCTCAAAAGGTTTGGTTTATTTTCTTAAACATAAGAGTGATTTTTTTCGAAACCTTCAAGCAATGGAAAGTTCTAATAGAGAATCAAACAAGAAAGAAGCTTAAATGTCTTTAAATATATAATGGCTTGGAATTCTATAGTGAAAATTTTAATGAGTTTTGTATAAACTCTAGGATTTTCTCGGCATCTCATAGTTAGGCACACTCCTCATCAAAATAGGGTGGCAGAGCACATGAACAGGACTTTGATGAAGAGAG
Organism: Dovyalis caffra; assembly: GCA_963924115.1. NCBI lineage: Eukaryota > Viridiplantae > Streptophyta > Magnoliopsida > Malpighiales > Salicaceae > Dovyalis > Dovyalis caffra. The sequence goes on from CAWUPB010001184.1 coordinate 387,550, forward strand.
CTAGATGTATGCTCTCTAATTTGAGTTTGGAGACAGATTTCGGACTAAAGTAGTTAACATAACTTGTTGTCTTATCAACCATTCTCCCTCTACTACTATTGATTATAAGACTCTAAATAAGGTATGGTTAAGTAAGCCTAGTGATTATTGAAATTTAAAAGTATTTGGATGCCATGCTAATTATCATGTTAAAGATGGTAAACTTGAACCTAGAGCAAAGAAATGCATAGTTAATGGTTATATTGATGGAGTGAAAGGTTATCATCTATGATACCTTGAATCAAATTCATCTAAATTCATTATTAGTAGAGATGTTATTTGTAATGAGAAATATATATTTGATCAAGTAAAGATTATTTGTGATTATACAAGAAAGAGTGAGAAAACCGTGGATAAGGCGAGCTTTAGGTGGAGTTTAAAAAAGAGACTCCTAAAAACCCATCCCAAGATGTATCCCATACGATTCTCGACATGCAATAAGATTTAGATATGAATAAAGATGTAACATAATTTGAACAACCTTACTCAATAGCTACTAGCCGAGAAAGGAAATAGATAAGACCTCCTTAGAGATATTCTTATTATGATCTAAGTAGCCTATGCCTTTATTAGAGTTGAGACAATGAGTATTCAAGAACCTTCTACCTATACGGAGGTAGTGATTTATGAAGAGTCTAGTCGGTGGGCTATTATAATGACAGAAAAACTCGAGTCACTCTATAAAAATCAGACTTGGGATTTGGTGAAATTACCTAAGGGTAACAAAGTCATTAGATGTAAATGGGTCTATAAGAAGAAGGCGTAAATACTAGGTGTTGAAGATGCTAGATTCAAGGCATAATTAGTGGCTAAGGGTTATAATCGGAAAGAGGGAATTGATTATAATGAAATATTTTTTTTAGATTATAATGAATTTTTTTTTTTAGTTACGAAACATACCACTATTTGTGTGTTGCTTGTTATGGTGACTCAATTTGATTTGGAGCTCAACCAACTTGATGTGAAAATAGCTTTTTTGTATAGAGAGCTTAAGAAAAATATTTATATATCTCAATGAGAGGGATACTTTATGAAAGGAAAAGAAGACCATGTTTGTAGATTGAAGAAATCTCTCGTATGGTCTAAAACAATCATTAAGGCGAGTGGTATAATTGGTTTAATATTTTTATGCTTAATTATGGTTATTCGGGATCTACTTATGATAGTTGTGTATATTGCAGGTAGTTAGCATATGGATCTTTTGTGTATGTCTTATTATATGTAGATGACATGCTTATTGTTGTCAAAAAATATCAAAAATTCGGATGTCGAAGAAATAGTCGAGTGATAAATTTAAGATGAAAGATCTCGGAGTATTGAAGAAGATATTAGGTATGGAGATTCATAGACATAGAAGGATAAAAAATTATATCTTTCACGGAAAGGATATATTGAGAAAGTGCTTAAGCGTTATAGTATACAAAAAGCTAAACATGTCAATACTCTATTGGTTGCTCACTTTAGACTTTTAGCTTCTCGATCATCTCGGAATGAAGAAGAAGAGAAAAAAATATCACGAGTTTCATATTTTAGTACGAGTAGGTAGTATAATGTATGCTATGATCTACACTCGTCTAGACATTGCTCGAGTAGTTTGTGTTATGAGCAAATATATGGCTCATCCAGGAAAGTGCATTAACAAGCGAGTGAAGTGGATTCTTAGGTATCTCAAAGGTACCACATACTTGGGTTTAGTCTTTTGAAGGGGAAATGCTTCGAAAATTCTTTTGTAGGCTTTATAGATTTTGATTATGTAAGTGATCTTGATAAAAAGAGATTTTTGATAGGGTATATCTTTACACTTTTGGAGTCTATTATAAGTTGGAGATAAATATTCAAAGCGATAGACTGCTTTGTCGACTACCGAAGTAGAATATATGGCAGCAGTTAAGGTTGTGAAGGAGGTTATTTGGTTGATAAACCTTACGGAGGAACTTGGTCTTCAACAAGAAGAAATTTAGTTGTTTTTTATGACAACTAGAGTGCTATACACTTAATCAAAAATCAAGCACATCATGAGAGGATCAAGCATATTAATATCATGTATCATTTCATCCATGAAGTAGTTTCGACAAGAAAATTATAGTGAAGAAAGTTCATACTAAAGATAATCCAACTAATGTATTAAGTAGGCTCGTTACAACAAATAAGTTCATGCATTGTTTGGACTCGATTGGTATGAGAAAATCACAATGTGCTATTGAAAAGATAGGCTAAGTCATATGAAAGAGATAGATACGATCGTGTGAGTTTTCTTATCTCTCCCGTGCTTCATGCTTCTACCCATATGAAGCACTTGTCTTGTGCCCGTGTAATGCTTATGCTCGAGTGAAACATTTATCTTGCAACCGCACCTAATGCTTTTGCTCGTGTGACTTTTCTTGTGGTCGTGTGGTTTTGTGATTTGAAAAGTGAATCACGAGGGTGTCTTTTTATTACTTATGCTTGTGCCTCGTGAAACCGCCCATGTGGTTTCTTTTTCTTTTGAATTAGAGAGTGAAGCATGGGTGTGTCACTTTGTTGCTTTAGCCATATGGTTTGCCTTTGCCCTATGTGCCTTAAGCATTTGTTTGTACATGTTAGGGTTTTTGTTAGAAAGAAGGAATTTTGTTATTCCTAGTGTTGAAGTCAATATTTTCTCTCTTCACATCTTTTATTTTTTACATCGAGTTAGCTCACGTAAGCTTAGAGGTGTGTTTTGAGGAATTACTTGATGTTCTTGAAGGTTTGCAAAATTCAAGGCAAGGTGGACATTTGTTGTGTGTGGCTTGAATTTATGGACCAATAATATATTTAGCCCATTAGGTTTTTTCTTTTACGGGTATGACGTATTTAAACCTCCTTATGACTCTGTTTAGGAAATAGAGTAAAATACAAAGACTTTATATTGAGCCTCCGGGGTTTTTGTATTCTCTTACTATCAAATTAATAAAACTTTCCTATCGCCTCTAGAGTAGGCAATTTATCTAAATCCCGTGTATTGATAATTTATTTAGCTTTATCTTTTTATTATTTTTTATCGTTACTTATCTTGTTTTCGATGTTTATTATATCAAATAGAATAGGATAAATAAAAATATAAATAAAAAATATAATAAACTTATTTATCATGGCGTATAATCACTATCCTTAAGAGTAAATCACGTCTCTCAAAAAGCATTTCTTGGTGCAACAAGTTAAAGATATATATTTTACCTTCAAAGAAACAACAATCGATCATATACAAGTGTGTACTCATAATTAATAAACACAAGTGAATGCTCAATCCTACTCCTCAAAAGAGAGTTGCGTTTAAATTTTTTTAAAAACAAACAAACTATTTTTTAAGAGAAAACACTATTATTTTATTTATCTTTTCATACTAAATGCTTAATAATGTTTATGGTTATATAATTAAAGTGAGAATAAATGATAAATTAATTATTAAATTATAATTAGTTGTTTTAATAAACTTAAAACAACCAAGTAACAACTATGTAATGGTTAGTAATAGTTGTAATAAATATTAATAATAGTTAAAAAAAATTTAGTATCACAATCATTGATAATATTAGTGTAACTATTCTTCTATTAATAGTTAAAGAAAATTATGTTTAAATTTTTTTAGAATAAAACACTATTCTTAGGACAAAACTTCATCATTTTATTTCTCGTCATACCAAATGTTTAAGAATGTTTATGCATATATAGGAAAATATAAAAAATAATTATTAAATTATAACTAATTTTTTAATAAACTCACAATGGCTAGTAATAGTCATATGATGACTATTAAGGATTGTAATAATTATCAATAGTAATTAAAATTATTTATTATTATAATAATTAATTATATTAATATTACTATAATTTTTTTGTCTTTTAATAAAAATACAAATATTAAAAGCCAATTATCATTCTTACATGGTAAAAAAAAAAAAAAAAAAAAAAAAAAAATCTCAATCAACATGATGTCAGGTGTCGAGACATCACATTTATCAAAATTCCACTCAATGATACTTATTAAATGTTAGAGAAATCACATTTTATTACATTCGTTTTATTATTATTATTATTGTATTAAGACTGTTACCTTTCTTTCTTCAGTTTTTTATTTTATATTTTCATCATACGACTGAGATTTCTGAAAATGGATCATCATATTTCGGATTTTTTAATAATCATTAAGGCATGGAATGAAGCAAAGGTCCCCTAGAAGCCACCAAAACAAAACTAAAAGGTCGCCGCACCATAACAAAGACATGACAACGTATAATAAGATACCAACAGTGCCTCAATATGAAATTTGTTACCAAACAAGTGCTGGATTCACTCATTTACCAACCAAAACCAAACAAAAATTTGTGAAACAAAAATAAATCCCAAAACTTGGAGCCACAACAACCAACGAATTTTCTTTTTCATAAATGTAACCACCCAAATTATCTCTTGGTCATCAAAATATAACGCCCAAACAAACAAATCTAGACCTTCTCACTCCAATCTTTCTCTCCTCCCTTGCCTCACATGGCCAAGATTTAGGGGTCACTTTCAAAGTCCAGCAACATATCCAAATTTATACATATCCACTCTCCTTCAAAAATTATTAATGGGAAAAGGGAGTAAAGAACTACCTAGTACATGGTCTCGTAGAAAGAAACAGCTGGACTGCCTAAGATAGCACAGGAAATCAGCAAAAAAGAAAAAAAAAAAAAAAAACAAACTAGTATGCTACTATATATTTATATATATATATATATGTAGTTCTTCATAACTTCAAATTCAAATCAATGTTTTCTCCTACTTCACCACCATGAGTGCAATTATTAATAGTCTTTGCTGGTTGGCCAATTTGCATTAATGATGGGGGCAGGAAGCAATAGTATGTCTGCTGTTGATTTGTCACAATTGATCCTGGCTGCTGGAGAAATTGATCTTCCACGTTGCCCTTTAACAAAATTCATGAAATAAAAGAGTAAGTAGATAAAATTGCTGAATAACAGAAATAAGTTCGATAGAAATAAACATTTGTTGTTTAATTATTCTCACTTGATACGGCAGTGAATCAAAATCAAAGGGTTCGAAGTTATGGAAGGCTAGATAAGCTGAAGGCTTGAGCTTGAGATTTTTAGATGTCAAACCAGTAGCTGGGGGGGCTAGAGTTAGAAAATCTCCATTGCAAGCCCAATTTTCTTTGATGTCTTTCTTTGAAGTAGGTTCCATGATAGAACTAGAACATGAGGAGCCTTCTCTAAAATGGGCAAAGGTATAGAATAAAAACACTCGTAAAGTAGAATATGTAAATATATATGCCATGAAGAACAAGATTAAGGGAGGAAAAAAAAAAAAAAACCTGCAATCTGGGCTGCTGAAACTGAAATTATACAAGCCTCCATTGCCAAATGAAGACGTAGTAGGACACTTGTACTGGAAAGAAGAAGCTGGTGGATTGTCCAGTGAAAAGGGATATGGCCTCTTCATGCCAACCATCTATACTACATTTGACACAAATTCACAGACAAGAAAGCTTTCCCATTATTTTCTTTCAATACAAAACCGACAGCATTCCCATTAGGACTTCGACAAATTAGTGTATTTTTTTTCCTTTGAATTGTATTCCAGCTCACATTGTTAAAACATCAAGGTATAGACACAATTCTATATAGAAGGAAAAAAAAAGACACCCAGTAAAAAGTTTTAATTGATTATACTAACAACTAAGAAAAAAATATTATGAGTTGAAACGATGTACTACTAATGAATTCATTAACTCGCTGATTAAGAGAAAATTGAAAATTACCTTCTCTTCCTCTATCCAAACAGGTGTATTATATGTATAGTTGTCATAATAGCTTTGGTTTGAAGGGGGCTCCATCTGAAAATTTTGCAAAGATGATGATGAACTTCCTGATGAGGCATTTACCTACACAATTTCCACGAAGTAGTGCAAAGCAAAACTATTTAGAATTTGAAGAAAAAGATCGCACTAACTTAATTTAAGAAAGAAATCAAGAAACCACACATATTTGGAAGAAACTATCTTACCTTTGAACATGAAGAAGAATGTTGCCGATGTTGTTGTGCTCTTTGCATCAAACTAGGAAGGGGCCAAATGGGGTTGGATTCATAATGTAAATTCAAACTAGACCGAAAAGCAAGTCCAGAATCAACCCCACAATTTTCCTTTTCAAGATTGTAATCACTAGAATTCCACATCTTAGGCACATTTTTTGGCCCTTGAACAGCAGATTGCCACCCCACAGAATTTGCAAGGGGAATAGTACTGTTTGGGTTGATTAGTTCTATATTTTGGGACCTAAACATTGAATTTGAAGATGAGAGATCAGGAGGATATGGGATTGAAGAAGAACGAGATTCATAATTTGGTACTGGCACAGAGAAATTGGAAGGTTTGGTTTGTGATGTAGGAGGAGATGGCAAATTTATTGAGACACGATCTTTCTTTTGTTGCTCTTCTAGTCTTATTTTCTCTAGTTGTGCAACACCAAGCCCTCTTTGTGGCACTTTCTTTTGCTTTTGCTTCCTAGAAGATCTACTAATGTGGCCAATACTAATACCACCATCACCACTGCCATTACTAGTGCAACATTTCGTTGGTTGTTCTTCTTGACCCATTATCATAATTATCTTCCATAAACAAAAATAATAATAATAATAATAATTTCAAGACTTCAAAGAAAACCCAAATGCCAAAGGTGGAGAAAAACATAACCCTTACTTTTCATGCTAGCTAGAATTAGCATATAAATACCATTATTTCTGCTCTTCTTGGAACTTTCTTGTCATCAACATCATAATTTGAAGAAACTTCCACATGCAAGAATTTAGACAGCCACAGACTTCCTAAATCTTGATTTTCCTGCAGCTGCTAGTACTAATATCACTGCACCACTATATGTTTTGTTCTTCCTCGAATATCCTTGTTATAAAGGACAGTTTGAAAAGAAAAGTTAAAGAAGCCAGATACAAAGATTTAGAGAGAGAAAAAGAGAACATACCCAAATCTTGAGTTTGAAGAAACCATAATTTGAAATCAAAATCTGACGATTACAACAGCAAAATCTAAAGCAACTTCAAGAATCCAGTTTCAGAAACGAAATGGGAAAAAACAGAAAAGATTACCAAATATCTCGCAAGGTATGCTGTCAAGATCAGTATATGAGAGAGAGAAACCTTTAAGTTAGCCAACCTCTAAGCTAGACAATTAAAGAGAGAGAAAGAAAGTAGCTAGGGACTTGGAAGTGTGGAGAGAGAGCGAGGCGAATCTGAGGAGGTTTCTGAATTTTTGAAACCAGTTAAATTTTATTGTCGGAGAAACAGATTAAGCAATAATAATATATACATTTTTTAAACCTCCTACTTGCACCTAATATATTTATAAATTCATCAAATAAATCCTTGTATTTTCAATTTGATCAATTATATATATATATATATATATTCAATTTCAATTATTTAGATATGATTTTATAAAATTAATAATTTTTTATGTTAAATTAAATAAAAATATAATATATTCATATATAAATACCATGTGAATTCCATTCTATACTGTTTTATTATTTTCTTACTTAATTTAACGTATAAAATTATTAATTTTTTGAAATTGTATTCAATTACTAAAATTAAAAATATACGTACTTAATTCATCAAATTGAAACACATAATTTTATTTGACAAATTTGTTAAAACATAATTTAAGAATAGTGGATTTAGCCTTATTTTGTCTTATTTTTTGCCCAAATTCTCGCTCCACTCTCCTCTTTTCATTCCTAAACCGACTCTCAAGATCTCTCTCATTTTCTTTCTCTCTCAGTCAGATTTCATTTCTCTCTCTAAATTATGTGCTAAATTTTCTAAAAGGAGCAAAGAGCCAAGGTTAAGCAGGCAACGCCACCTTAACTTGTTTGTTTCATTTTAGGTATCTCTTGTTGGCTTTGCAGCCTTTTGGGCCAAAAGTGGGGCCTTCGGATTGTCCCTAACACTCATGCATGGAATTCACCATATCTTGCTGACATTGGATTTTGGGATTGGATATTTCACTAAAAGCCCCTATATATATATATATATATATATATATATATATATATAAGTATTATGTTGGGAAAAAATAAAAATAAATTATAATTTAGTTCTTTTATTAAAAAAATTATTTATTTATTTTAAAAATTAATTATTTAATTTTTTAATAGCTTTGATTTTTCTTAATTTAACATTATTTTATTTTATAAAATATCATCTATTTCTCATCACTCCATCCATAATTAATTTCTTTTTTTATTTCTTTTAAAAAAATCAAAATAAATTAAAAAGAAACAAGTACAAGAAAACGTTAAAATAAAAACAGAATATTTAATTCGTTTTCAAAATCTAAAAGAAATAATTTGTAATTCACTTGAAAAATAATGCTTGATATATTACTCTTTTATTCATTAACTCCATCATTCCTAGAATATTTTAATTAATACTCTATATTTTTTAAAACTAGAAAGAATGTGTAGTAATGTTTTACTTAAATTTTAAAATTTTAGAAGGTTATGATTCCAACTATAAATTTTATTTATTTTTATTTAAAAATACATTAAGAGAAAAAAATCAAAATTGATGGTTTAAAAAATGCTTTACGACATAAGTAAGTTTAACTTAACGGTTGTGTATCTAGTTAGTTTTTACAATGAGCAAGATTCAAGTTTTATCTATTTTTTTTTTTTAATAATTATGTGATGGGGGAGAGATATCTTTATTGTGTAGGCCAAAGGCTTATGGAGAAAAAAAAATCACTCAAATTGAAAGTATGTACCTTTTTTTCTTAATCTTAAAATGAAAGAAAAGTTCGAACACAAAATCTTTTTAAAGGAAAAGGACATGGATATGTACTGAGACAAGCCGATGCAATTGAAAATATTGTTAAATAATAATATTTAGTATTGATGTGATACTAAATATTTAGTGAATTGGCATACGAAATTGAGTCATATATCCAAATTGCCTCATAAGAAAATGTATATATATATATATATATATATATATATATATATATATATGAACATATTTTTCATAGATTGTTCACGTGATCATTCATACTTAATATTTTGACTAATAATTAAATATCGCTCCAATAATAAAAATATAATTTTTTTTATATAGTTTTAACAAGATAATTTAGTTAATAAGTTTGAGATTAATTTATATATATTAAGATTTAACCCAAAATCTCAAACTTAATCATTTTAGAATCTAAACCTTCCAACACATTCCCCACATACGCTAGTATGGGGTCAGCGCATTGATATAGATTCACTTATAAAAGTTTTACAATATTTTAATTAAATATAACAAAAAATCAAATGAGCTAAAATTAAATCTGATGATAATTTATATTAGTAGATAGATAGGATATCAATTACCTAAATTATTAATAAATTAATAGAAATTACCAAGATTGTTTTTCATATTCACTAAAAAAACAATCATTAAATAGCGACGGATCAACTTCGTCACTCAATAGTGAGTACATAGCGATAGAATAACGATGGATTAGTAATGGTTTATTAGCGACGGACGCTAATGCGTCGCTAAATTTGATGGTAAAATCTTCAGAGAGTTTTAAACATGATTTAGTGATGAATTTGCTAGAAAAAATAACGGCGACCATAAGAGACCCTCCTAGCTCTTGGTCTAGCCTTTAGCCAAAACCGACAACAAGTTCCTCGCCTACAATAACTCCCTCTCAAGCAAGTCTTAGTAGCTCCCTCTTAAGCAAACTCTCGTTTTCTTTCTTGTAAAATTTCAAATGACCAAAAGAATCTAGATATAATCTCACCCTCTCTTTATATAGGCTAGTTAAGCATAGAAAAATGCTTAAAAATTCTAGAGGATGACACCTCCTTGCCTAAGTCACTCATGCAAAGGATTGTGGTGACACCTAACTTTTCATGCACTCGAGGAGAACGTAAGGCCCTCTCAAATGTTCAATGTATACAATTAAGTCCCTTAAATAAAGCACAAATCATGCTTAATATGTCATTGTGTGAATTTCATAATAAAGAAACTAATATATTAAGATGTATGGTTGGACATAAAATTCATCAACGAAAAACTAATGTTGCAATAGTGATAGTTTTCGTCGACGTAAATTTAAATGTATGAACATAATATTTTTCATCAATAAAAAATGGCAAGTCCGGATAGTCATTTTCGACGGTAATTTCATAAAGCATACAATAGAGCATGGCATTTGGTAGCAAAATGTATGTTAAAACATGAAATTCATCAATGAGAGCAATAAGTCTAGACGCAATTGTTTCGTCGACGAATAAAGTTTGTCTTAGCATGGTTGTTTCGGTAGCAAAAATGGCTTGTCGAGATGTTGTTGTTTTCGACAACAAATTTGGTATGTCTTAATATAGGTGGTTTTTAGCGAGCAATCACATATAAAATATAAACATTCAGCTAAGTAATTCAAGCACACATAAACATTGATTAAAATTGACATGTCATGACATAACCGATTTTCGATAGCTCATAACATAGTTGATTTTCGACAATGCGGACATCATGTCATGACGTGCCAATCCTCGATAGTCACATGCATAGCAAAAATTTAAGCATTAAAATCAAGTAAATTAATTAAACATTAAGCTAAACATACGAAAACATGCTTATGCTATGTGCAAAGGCTTAAGTCGTTACAATCTCCCCTCATTTTAAAAATTCTATCCTCATAATTAACTTACTCAACTCTATCACAATGTACGTCCTCCTTCACTTATTCTTTGCCATACTACAATAGCATTCATACACTTACCATGATGCACAATGCATGTATAAGCATATTCATGAAGGATCATACATCTTATGAAGATGCGGAATAGATAAAAATTTTGCTCCATCTAAGGACCCAAGATCATGCCATTGAATTAACTAATCATGCATACATGAAAAATAAGATAAAAGTATAGGATTACCTCTTATAGCATAGATCTAAATTTCTTTTCTTTGATTAGCTATCCAAGTGTCCAGCCTCTATTGATGATCCACACGACCTCAAATATCCACAAAGAATAACTCAAAATTGATGGGGTGCTAGCTCTACTTTTTCGATTAAGTTTTTTCATTAGAAATCAATCTCGGGCAATTTTGTGACAACTTTAAAAGAGAAGGTAAGAGTATTTCTTGCTAGGATTTTGGAGAAAAATATTTTCTTACTCTTTTTCCTTTTGGCCGTTTTCCCCTTTTAGTTTGGAGGCTAGTTGAATTTTCTATTAGGCTTTTTTTATCCTTGGCTGAAATTCTCTATTTTGTTATCTCTCTCTCTTTATCGCCCTTTAATTCCTATTTATAGGAAAGGAGTTTCCTTGTCCTCCAAGGACAAGGAAAGTTGCGACTTTAAGTCCATAAAGGACTCTAAGTTGTTGCTTCCTTATCCTCCAAAGATAAGAAGTTATTTTATATGTGGACTACTTGATGTTTATCTTTAAAACATTCATCCTTATCCAATAAGGTTGATGTTTATCCTTCCACCAAAATTATCTTAAGGCTTTTAATTAAACCTAATGGGCCAAAACTATTTTAGCCTAATTAATTTATTTTGACTATCCAAATAAATATTCTTAGATTATTTTGGAAGAGTCCACATTTGAAAATAATTTTTCAAAATACCCTTTAACCTAATTTAGGAAACTCTTTTCCTTTTACGTTCTTTATTTCCAAATTTGAAACTAACTTCCAAATTAGGAAACCAATTTCTAAAATAGGAAACTTTCATTTGAGAAAACTTTCCATTTTTCATTTTAGGAAAAATTTTCATTTTAGGAAACTTTCATAATTGGAAACTTTTTCCAATATCTTTGCTTCTCATTTGTAATGTGAATACTTGAACTTATGCGTGTGACGCAATAGGCTCCTAGATATGTTGGCAATGTATCAAGAATAAAAGACTCCTCTTTCATCTCTTAATACATAAATCAAGATTGGCCTCTAGCAAGATATCATAACTATCCAATTTTCTAGGAGGATTAGTTAATACATTATTACCTTTCATGAGTATGGTTACCATACAATTCATTCCTCATGTCAACTTATCACGAGTGTGATCTCAAACTTGGTTATTAGTCTTGTTTGATTATGATCACACAAGTTTTCTTCGATTTTCAAATATCTTAGCTCTTAGAGTAAACTAACTATGCTCTATTGGTGTACTCTACTCGTGGCCATATATTTTTTGAGTAGACATTTATCAAAGTGCAATGTGATAACTCCTTTAGCATACAAGGAATGATATTTCCTATCTTAGCCATACACCTATCTTCATTGGATTCCTAGTGCACCTAATGAATTGCCATATGCAACCCATTAATGGGTCCATCGAAATGAGTGTCAAAGTGCATAAGTCCTTTAATAAGATAATTGTGATGACTTTAAGTCTAAGGATCATTTGTACTCATCTCGTATGAGATTCTCATAGACTTAAACCAAATGGGTTCTCACGACGAGTCAAATTTAGTGACATATTCTCTAACATAAATCACCTAACCGCTTGCTTTGGCATCACTATGTCAATAGGTGTGAGATCTCCGATTGCTATCATATAGCATGAGTATAACAATCACAAGTCTATCCGCATATTGTCAATTTTCATTATTGATGATGCTACGACTTGGGACATTTAATGATATCATTTATGTACATTAGTGTTTGTCTCACATCTTTCGATCAATCACTATGCATGTGTATATCATAAGGACTTCTATCTAATTCTACTAAATTTATCAACATGTAAACATAAGAATTAATAGAATGATTTCTTTATTATTATTAAAATAAATGATGCAATAACATATTAACATAAGCCCATCCAAACATGATTGGATCTTAGGCACCAACACTAATAATCTCACTTGCACTAGAGCCAACCAGATCACATCCCTTAATCTCGACATTCGAGTGATGGATCAATGTTTCAGCTTGTGATAAAGGCTTAGTCTCGGGTTAGTAGTGTTATGGTACATTTGGTTTCTTTTATATCCTTATGTTACCATGACCCTTTTATCTCTATAAACAAGTGATAACATTATTGTGCTTGCTTGGACCATTGATGAGACCTTGGTTCCTTATCTTGTGCTATGGATCCTTTATTGTTAGTCATCAAGCTATGTGACATTAGAACAAAAACTTCTTTGATTGTTCGATACTAAACATTTTAGTACCATGTCATTATCACTACCTTGAGAGACTCCTCACATTCTAAGTGATCTATCTCTATAGATCTACACTCTTAGAATGTAGGTTTCTCTCATATGTCATATTTAGGAAATTTCCTCTAGATTCCTTAATCTCTTGTTCGCAATATGATGTTATGGTCGAGTTGTAATTTTGTATCGAATAACCATGACTAGTAGACTCCCACTAACTTCTTATATACACAAGGTTTATTTTTGTTTTGATTAATAATCAAATTCTTTGATCATTTCATAAAATGTCAACTTACATTCCTAGAGGCATGCTTAAGTCTATTAGTAAACCTCGGCGTTTTTGTAAATCTTATTTGCACGTTCTTGGGAACCATTAGGGTGTGTCAACTACACATCCCTTTTATTTACCTTTAATAGGAATTAATGTCTTACATTGCCATTTCACAAGTATTAGCTTCGTCATCCTTTTCAAGGCTCACATCATCATGTGTCAAGACGTAAAGATCATATCATTTTTATCTTGTGATGAATTTCTTTTATACTCATGAAATTCTTGTGTTTTGTTTGTGAGAGTGTTATAACTCTTTATAATTATACTACTTTAGGATTCTTTATTAAAATGTTAATTTGTGAGTCTACTCAAATCTTGTTGAGTTTTAAATTTTCTTCTACTATTTCTAGCATTCATAAATTCCTTCCAAAGGAACATAGTCTCGCTTAGTAAGGAATAACACTTTTTTTTTCTAATGGTAAGATATTTACATCCTAAACTTTAGCATATCTCACAATCTAACAATTTATTGATTTTAGACTTCCTTTTGTCTTCATCAAACCCTTTGACATATATTTTATAGCCTTAAATCTTTAAGAAAAGATTAACCCATTTCCCTTTCCTTTTTATATCCTATATGTGATCTATTTTCAATAGATCAGAATCCTATTCATTTCAAAGGTTGTAATATGAAGTATTCATTAATTCAACTCATTATAGATCGATCATGTCTAACATGTGATGTCCATAGAGAATCTCATTCTCATTTATGTGATCTAATATTTTAGCATTTAAGTATTTAGCTCCTCGATCTAATCAAGATGTTTTAAAACTCTTGCTAGTTCATCTCATGACTTCTCAAGTCTAAACTTTTAAACATTTTAAATGTTTTAGACTTATGTGTTACAACCACAACATGATCCGTTATCATTAATGGTTATGTGATAAGGATGTTCTCCTCTTTTTAGGTGAACATAGGCCCATATATGTCTCTATGTATAAGGACTATATTGATTAGTAACTCTTTCTCTTTTTCAACTAAAAAGGGATACATGTCCTTATGTCAAGTAAACAAGATTTCTTAGACATCATCTAATGATTCTAAATATCATTTTGTATAAGTAGGTTGGATATAGGATTCTTACTTATATGACTAAGTTTGATGTTGGTTACTAATTAATGTTTATTTAGATCATTTGAGTCTTCTAGTATTTATGTTATTCATTTGAGAGTTATGTTTAACGCATATAATCATTATCAAAATATTTTCATAAAACTCATTCTTAAAAATAACTATTATTCTTAAAAATGAAATACTTATTCAAAATAAGAAATAAAAATAATATCTTTAGTCCTTAATAAAATGATAATGATTGAGTCGTAGCACATCCCAACATTGTAGTGCTAGCTCATTAAGTATCTACATCTAATGGTTCAACTCTTTGATCCATTGTGGTCATGTAGATATTCTCCCTTGAATTATTTTCCTTCATTTTCTAAGCTCCTGTACATTTCAAAAATGTAAGTATCACATTTAGTATCATATACTTATGAGGTGGAATTTAGAAATACAAGGATTAGTATTAATAACATAAATACTTGAGGTGATGGTATAACTCTTCTTTTGTACCCCTTCAAGGTACTCTTTGTAGTTGCGCTTCCAATGCCCCTTCTTTGCAATGAAAGCAAATTGCATCCTTTGGGCTATTCCGAGCCTCAGCCTTTTCACTCCTCCATTAGGTATAGTTAAAGACTTATTCTTTTTTTGGGTTTTTTCTTGCCCTTTACTCGCACTTTTTCCCTTATTAACTAGAAGTACAGAACTTTTGTTCTTCTTGTTAATTTTGGGCCGAGCTTCCCTTGGCATGGACAATAACTTTCTAAGAGTCTTTTGCATGTGTATCATGTTGAAGTTCATGATGAACTATTCATAGCTATTGGACAACGATTTCAATACCGGTTGATGGATAATTCAGCATCTATTCTAACTTCAAGTTCGGCCGGTCGATCGATATAGCTTATCATTTATGTGACATGCTTTTCGAAATTGGATCCCTCATCCATTTTGTCCTTAAATGGCTTTCTTGCTATCTCATAGCGCTCATGCCTAGTATTCTCCTTCTATAAGCTCTTGAGCCTTGTTATAATATCATAAGCTTGTGAGCTTTTATGTTGGTGCCTATACTCCAACGTCATAGCAGACAAGCATGATACTCGAGCAATGATCGCATCATCTCTATGTTTGATCCATTCCTTATAAGCTTCGGCTTGAACCAAAAGAGGCTCATCTAGAAGAGCTTTCTTTATCGTATAGAGAATTTTCTCATGTTAGAGGACTATCCTCAAATTCATTTTCCAGTCGAAGAAGTTTATGCCATTAAAGGCATTACTTCCATCAATAATTGATCATATCGATGTGTTGTCAATCATATTGTGTAATCTGATAGGATAGAAAAGCTTATAGTTTGGTTAGTTAAATTACATAAAACAAAATATAAATTAAAGAAGTAAAATCTATGTTCGCTCCTACTATTTTCTTTAAGTTCTATAACCCTCGATATAGAACTTGAGAAAAATTTTTGATTCGTTTTCTTAGTGGGTTAGGATCCCATCCTCTCATATGCATTAGCCTTGAGTTATCTCAACAAGCCATACATGCAGGATTAGGTAGGTAACTCCTTACGAATTACATCCGATATAATTCCTAATTTCATTGGTATGACAACTCATTGTCTTTATCACATCTTATATGAATACCAATCCTTGCTTATAAGTTTATTTGACCTCGAGTTATCCCAACAAGCCCAATAACTTATTTAAGTTAGACCCAACGTTCGGGGTCATCGCATGACCCATGATTTATTTCTCTCGAGGAAGAAGTGACCTTGGGTTATCTCAACAAGCCAACAACGACAAAGAGAGTTTTCACCTCATAACGTTGGAAAGCATTTAACTTAATATTTTTATTTGAAGGATTTAATAAGGTTGGTCTCATTCTAGCATGCATACTAAATAATAATCACATTATTCTTAATCATGTATACTAACATTTATCTCATCATATTCATACATCTAATGTATGACTCAATAACTCATGAATGGTAATGGATCTCTAGTACTAGCCCCTCGAGCCATAAGGAGACTAGTGGGTCAATTCCTAGGTGAAAAATTATTATAAATTCTTCATGAATATTTTTATTCCTTGGCTTCTTCTCCTTGTATCTATTCTAATCCCTATCTTCTACTTTTTCGTTTATTCGAAATAAGAAACCTCGAGTTATATTCGAAGGGAGTAACATGAGAAAAAAAATACAATAGAGTAATAGAGAAGGTAGGACACGTAGGTCCTATTTATCCAAAAAGTACCAAACATTCATAAAACTAGGTCGACTCATCCATGCCATTCACCCATGCTTCAATCACATTGATACATGACATACTTATGAAATAATTTCAATCTTAATATGATTATAAATCTATAGTTTTGATCATTTTATAAATTTATCAAAATTTTTCTAAATTTCAATTTTAAAACTTTTGGGCCTTGGGCCCATTATGAACTCATAGGCTTTTGGGTCTCGAGGGTTCACCGGTTTTGAAGCTCTAACCTTTGGGCGTGTGCCTAGCGACGCCCGGTGCATGCCCAAGACACGTCGATAGGCCTTCGGCCTACCTAGTGTGAGCCTAGCGCACGTTTGGTAGGCCAAGCCACTACCACGTGCGACTTAGTAGGCTTGTGGCCTACCCGGCGTGCACTTGACGAGCTAGTAGCTTGCTTGGCACGTGCCCGATGCGCGCCTAGCCGGCCGCAGCTAGTTTGCCGGCAATAGGGTCGCCACGTGTTTAAGGTTGACGTCCAACATCGACCTCGTGTGCTCCTACTAATTTTGACCTAAACTTTTAGTTTTATATTAATATCAAATACCAAAACATAAGATTTATAATCAAGTATATCTTATTCATATAATTAATCATAATTAACCAATCATACAATCAAAGATTCAACGAAGGCTCGATACCAATTGAAGGATCATACATTCTATCGAGGTGCGGAATAAATAAAAAATTTTCTTCATCTAAGGGCCCAAGATCATGTCGTTGAATCAACTAATCATACATAGATGAATAATAAGATAAAAGTATAGGATTACCTCTTGTAGCGTAGATCTAAATTTCTTTTCTTTGATTAGCTATCTAAGTGTTCAACCTCTATTGATGATCCACGCAGCCCAAATATCCACAAAGAAGCGCTCAAAATTGATGGGGTGCTAGCTCCACCATTTCGATTAAGTTTTTCTACTAGAAATCAATCCCGAGCAATTTTATGACAACTTTAAAAGAGAAGGTAAGAGTATTTCTTGCTAGGGTTTTGGAAAAAAACTATTTTCTCACTTTCTTTCCCTTTTAGCCGTATGCCCCCTTTAGTTTGGAGGCTGGTCGAATTTTCTATTAAATTTATTTTTGTCTTCGGTTGAAATTCTCTATTTTGTTATCTCTCTCTTTGCTGTCCTTCTCTTCCTATTTATAGGGGAAGAGTTTCCATGTCCTCCAAGGACAAAGAAAGTGGCGACCTTGAGTCCATAAAGGACTTTAAGTTGTAGCTTCCTTATCCTTCAAGGATAATGAGTTATTTTATATATGGACTACTTGATGTTTATTTTTAAAACATTCATCCTTATCCAATAAGGTTGATGTTTATCCTTCCACCAAAATTTTCTTAAGGCTTTTAATTAAACCCGATAGGCCAAAACTGTTTTATCTCAATTAATTTATTTGGACCATCCAAATAAATATTCTTAGATTTTTTTGACGAGGTCCACATTGGAAAATAATTTCCTAAAATACCCTTTAACCTAAATTAGGAAACTCTCCTTTTAGGTTTTTTATTTCTAAATTTGAAACTAACTTTCAAATTAGGAAACCGATTTCTAAAATAGGAAACCTTCATTTTAGGAAACTTTCCATTTTCCATTTTAGGCAACTTTCATAATTGGAAACTTTTTCCAATATCTTTGCTTCTCATTTGTATATGAATACTTGAACTTATGCGTGTGACTCAATAGGCTCCTAGATATGTTGAAAATTTATCAACAATAAAAGACTCCTCTTTCATCTCTTGATACATAAATCAATATTGGTCTCTAGCTAGACATCATGACTACTTAATTCTCTAAGAGGATTAGTTAATCCATTATTACCTTTCACGAGCATGATTACCATACATTTCAGTCATCATGTCAACTTATCACAAGTGTGATCTCAAACTTGGTTATTAGTTTTATTTGATTATGATCACACAAGTTTTTTTGATTCTCAAATGTCTTAGCTCTTAGAGTAAACCAACTATTTTCTATTGGTATACTCCTACCGTGGCCATAGATTTCTTGAGCGTGACATTTATCAAAGTGTAATGTGACAACTCCTTTAACATAGAAGGAATGACATGTCCTATCTTAGCCATACACTTATCACATTTGGAGTCCTAGTGCACCTAACGAATCGCCCACTTACAACCCATTAATGGGTCCATCGAAACGAGTGTCAAAGTACATAAGTTCTCTAATGAGATAACCGTGATGAGTTTAAGTCTAAGGATCATTTGTAGCCATCTTGTATGAGATTCCCATAGACTTAAACCAAATGGGTTCTCACGGCGAGTCAAATCCAGGTGACATGTTATCTAACATAAATCATCTAAGTGTTTGCTTTGGCATCACAATGCCAATAGGTGTGAGATCTCCTATTGCTATCATATAGCATGAGTATAGCACTCACAAGTCTATCCGTATTTTGTCAATGTCCATTCTTGATGATGCTACAACTTGGGACATTTAATGATATCATTTATGTGCATTAGTATTTGTCTCACATCTTTTGATCAATCACTATTACAAATGTATATCATAAGGACTTCTATCTAATTCTACTAAATTTATGAACATGTAAATATAAGAATTAATAGAATGACTTCTTCATTATTATTAAAATAAATGATACAATAACATATTAACATAAGCACATCCAAACATGGTTGGATCTTGGGCACCAACACTAACAATTCAACAATATCGACAAACATTAAACATATTAAGTAATTCATCAACTAAACATGTTTGGAATTCATAAAACACCCAAACATATCTCCTACATCATTATGCAAGCAATTTATGAAACAATCAATCATACTTACTAAGCAAAAATCAAAATTTCATATTCAATAAAAATTAAGCGATTACATATTGACGATGTTGTCAAAGTTGGAGTTTGTGTGTATTTTCTTAGTCTACTTGATCGATTGTCTTTGATATCACTTTGTAATGCCTTGAATCGCTAATTTGTTGCTATTTTCAATGTCTAGATTTAGAGATGGATATTCTTTTGTTAAAAGAAACATCCCTCATAATACGTGAAAAATGGGCTGACTTTTAAAAGTCATAACCACCAAATTAATTAAAGATTATTGATGGACAGTTACATCTTCCATTATACGTGAAAAATGGGCGACCAACTATGGTAAATTAGTCTCCCATTTTGAGATAGATTAGCAATGAACACCTATATTTGTCACTAAATAATGATGGATTAACAAGGGGATCACGTCACCATTTTCTAATCTCTAATTAAACTCTCTTCTTCTTCCTCCTTCCTTATTTTATTCTCCCTCTTCTTCTCCAACCAACGATTGCCGATCTTCCTCCCTTCTAAATCACCACCAAATTCCACTCATCTACTCTTAATCAATCCACATCCTCTCCAAGCTCTTTTCTCCAAAAAAATCTCTATTTTTCCTTCACTTATCTTGGTGTAATTCCACCCGAATTAAGTAAGTTTTTTTTCTCTTTTATTTTTTAATTAAATTTAGTAATTTATTATAATTTTTAGCTTAATTTTAAGTTTAATTGCCTGATTTATAATTGTGTATATATTTAATTGTTATTTGGTTGATTTATTTGTTAAATTGTTAATTTTTGTTAATTGTTAGGTTAATTTATTAATTAAATTATTAATATTGTTAAATGTTTGTTAATTGTTAGGTTAATTTGTTAATTAATTATAATATGAATTTAATCAGAATTGATTTTTAATTAATTAAGTTAATTTTATTTATATTTAGTTAATTGATTAGGTTAATTTTGTTTAATTGGTTGAATTAGAATAAATTTGTTAATTAATTATAATTTTCTTAATTAATTGTTTAAATTTTCTTAATTAAGTTAATTTAATTGCTATTTTAAATTTAATATGGTTAGAATTAGAATTAATTAATTTAATTTGATAATTAATTAATTAATTATGTTAATTTTTTTTAATTGGTTGAATTATAATTTTATTTATATTAAAAAAATTTAATTAATTTTTATTTTAAATTTAATTTGGTAAAAATTATAATTAATTAAGTTAATTTGATTTATAATTAATTAGGTTAATTATTTTTTATTGGTTGAATTATAATCGTATCCGTATTAAAATTTATTAGTTTATTGTTATTTAAATTGAATTTGGTTCAATTAGAATTAATTAAGTTAATTTGATTTATATTTAATTAAGTTAATTTGGTTAATTTTGTTTAGTTGGTTGAATTATAATTTTATTTATATTAATTTTTTTTAATTTACTGTTATTTTAAATTTAATTTGGTTAGAATTAGATTTAAAAATTTAATTTGATTTATAATTAGTTAATTAATTAGGTTAATTTTCTCAATTGGTTGAGTTATAACTTAGTTGATATTAAAACTTGTTAATTTATTATTATTTTAAATATAATTTGGTTACAATTATAATTAATTAAGTTAATTTGATTTATAATTAATTAATTAATTAATTAGGTTAATTTTGTTTAATTGGTTGGATTATAAATGTATTTATATTAAAAATTGTTAATTTATTGTTATTTTAAATTTAATTTGGTTAGAATTAGAGTTAATTAAGTTAATTTAATTTATAATTATTGTTTAATTAGGTTAATTATGTTTAATTGGTTCATTATAACTTTATTTATACTAAAAATCGTTAATTTATTGTTATGTTAAATTTAATTTGGTTAGAATTAGAATTAATGATGTTAATTTGATTTATATTTATTTAATTAATTATCTTGTTTAATTGATTGAATTATAATTTTATTTATATTAAAATTTGTTAGTTTATTGTTATTTTAAACTTAATTAGCTTATAATTAAAATTAATTAGTTGAATTATTTTGTATATAATTATTGAAGAGATGCGAGATACGTCGCGAGTGTATCGAACTTGATGGGCTCGGAGACTCTCGAAAATTGAGGAGAAATAAGGTTGGTTCAATGCTCTATGAAAAACCCGAGAAGACAAGTTTGGGATTTAATTTTGATAGAGTATCCGAGATAATTATTGATCTCGATGTGCATAAATTGATTGTTGGTTGATTTAATTTTAGTATTTGAGTGATCGATTGGAGTATTTATTAATTGAGAAAGTTGTAATTTACGGGGAAGACTTTGTCAAAATTTTGTTAGACGTTATCAATTAAAACAAAATATCAAATTTGCAAATTTTTATTTATAATAATTTGTAATATATTTTTAGTCGAATCATTATTCATTTGTTAAATTGTTTTAGATGTTATTCTTGAGTTATGCCACGTAGATGGGGTAAATCTTGTTGGGATGTCAATGGTTATGGCTTTGTTGACCATACGACCGATAGTGGCGGTGTAACTCGGACATGGCACTCGCTAGTGTAAGTTTCGGAGGTTGCAAACTTGATATTGTGCTCGGCACGTCCGTATGCCCTATAGTAGTTCCTTTTGTTATGGATGATTCCACTATGGTTTCCTCAACTCTAAAAAGCTCTATTGAATCTAATGATGGACGGATATTTGGGTCGTAAATAAATTGTAAGTAATATATTTTGCATGCGATAATTAGTCTTATATGTTCATATATTTTATTGGAATCATCAATTCATCACTTATTTATTATTTATTTATTTTATTCAACAACTTGGTTCCATCAAGTAAGTGGTCTAAAAAATTATTAGGTTGGACGTCATTGGCTCCATATGAAAGTTTGTCTCCATGGAGATGAAAGACTTTTACTTTAATGAGTTTGTGATAACATGTTAATTATTTACTTATATTTCTTTTAACGTGTTAATTTAACACAAAAATACTAATATTATTTTTTTCCTTCATGTAGAAGTACTTTTTATGAGATGCGATTGTTGACGTACTTATTAAGGATACATGGGAGAGTCTAGCATGAAGGAGGTATGACGACAAGCTTAACAAGCTAAGCATATGAGTAACGGACCTACGTTTGTTAAATAGAATGTGTGGGAAGCATGATGTCAAAATTGGGCCACTCTCGAGTATTAAGTTCAATATCGCAAGCGTCATATAATCGCATGTCGAAGATGGTGGTGTCGGTGCCGGCCCATCCAAGGATATTGAAGGGTTCATCTTTTGGATTGAGCACGATAAGTGTTTGGTAAATTCTATATTATTCATTGTATTATAAATTAGTTTTTGCATTTATTGAATCTCATATTATTTTGTTTATTTCTTTAGCATAATGAATTTGGTCATAACCCAAATCTTTACGAGTCGTTCATGACCGCTCATAAGCAAAAAGATGGGACATTTGTCGACAAGCAATCGTAGATAGTAATGGTATGGTTTTATATTTTTTGAAAATATATATACATTTACCGATATAATCTAAAAATATATTTATTATTTAATATTGTAATTATTTCAATTATATAAGAGAGCATGCGATTAATGAAAGAAGCAATTGCTAAGCGACGAGTAAGAGGGCAATTCATTATCTCTAGATATTGACATGTCCAAAATATATTTAAATGTTATTAGAGAGGAGAAGAAGTAGAGAGTAGAAGAAGTAGAGAGTGTACGACATCAAAACTTATGCATCCTAATGTTACTCATATTCTAATGCCGACTCTTTATCCGCCACTTCATGGTATCCCGATGGTAATATTTAGGAGATTTATACCTAGTACAAAGATATAAATAAGGTGATAGAGCCTATTATCTAGTGATAAGCCGGTCAAGTTAGCACCATACGAGTCGATTGTAGATAGTCACGAGGTTGTTACAAAACCTAAAGTACCCTCGCTTCCCTCTTGTTGACCTTTCATAACCCAAGAGTCGGTCGTTCTTCTCAACACCTAGCGACTGTAAGATGATGCGGGAGATAGTGATAATGAGGACTAAATTTTTTGTTTTTTTAATTTTTTAATGTTTTTCTACATCTTAATACATTTATATATTTATTTTATTTCAATTTATATAATTTTATTTTTATTAAATAATATATCGTGTTTTAGTAAGATGTTGTTTATAGTTGTTTGTTATTACAACTATCAATATATAGCTATTGATAAAAAAAATTCCTTCTTGTAGTGATGGATTTAGCGACAAAATTATGAGGATCTTAGTAACTATAATTTAGCAACACCTATTTCATCATAATTTAGTGACAGATTTAAGTGAAAATAGTTATGATTTTTGTCATCTGTTTTAGATTGATTTAGTGACGAAAAAAATTTCAATCACTAAAGAACTAGCAATCACATATTAGTGATGAAATCCATATTTTATCTAATTCATTGCTAATTCTATATGGAGACGAATTTTTCAAATATAATGACGAGAAAAATCCATCATTAAAAGTTGACATTCCAAGTAATCATTGCCACACAACTTTCAAAAGCATCAAAATATATTTTTAATTATATAACTTAATTTCATTAAATTAGAATGCTATTTTAATTTTTTTCTTTTTAATAATTTATGAGAAAATAACAACTTTTAGCTTACATGCATAAAATTAATAAATTATCAATCATTGATTCTTGTATTGAATTTTCTTTTAGATTATCACATGTAATTTATGAAAACTATATATATGTACATTAAAACTTGGTGCATAAAAGTTGTCCAAGAATCCTTACCCTAAAAAAAAAAAAAAAAAAAAAAAAAAAAAAAAAAAAAAAAAAACCATAAACCATTCGAGTACCGCTAATTCACATTCTTGGTCTTATATCTACAAATTTAAGTATACCAACTTCCAATTATTTTCTCAATCGAGTTTACGAACTTTAATTTTTCTCGTTATTTGATTGCATCAACTTTTTTAAAATTACTAATCAAGTACTTATGTCAATTTGTTTCGTTAATTGATGACATCCCTCGTACCCTCAAAATGTCAAATTATAATTTTATCCTTTTTCTAGATCGAGTGCATAAATTTTAATTTTTTTTCTATTTGAGTACATCAACTTTTTCAAAACTATCAATCAAGTATTCCCATCACTTTCTTCGTTAATTGATGACGTATTCGAATATGAAATTATAATTTTATGCTTTTTAGTTAAAAGAAACTTTCTTCTCTAATTATTTTAGTATTTTATAATTTGAAAAAGAATTAAAAAAATTATTTTTTATCTCTAAAAAACTAAAATCAATTATGTTAGTGTTAAAAAAAAAAAACTCAATTAGGCTTAAAAGTGAAAATTGAATCAAAACATCAATGAATATTTTCAATGAAATATCTCATGTTTAATTTTCACGCTTAAAACCTAACTGATTTTTTTATCTTAACAACAAGCCTAAACTTTGAGATTTTATAACTAATATATATATATTTTTTATTTTTTTATCAAAATTTAAAATAATACAATAATTTAAGGAGTGAGTTCCATAAAACAAAATATGAGAAAAAAATATAATTTGTTATTTGAACAAGTAATCAATTAGTGAAAAAGTTGACCAAAGTACTTGATTGATAATTTTGAAAACATTGATGTACCGAATCTGAAAAAAATTAAAGTTCATGTACTCGATTGAGAAAAAAGAGCCAAATTATAATTTGGCATTTTGAAGGTAATAGACACATAACCAATTAATGAAAAAAATTGACGAAATTCTTGATTGATAGTTTTAAGGAAGTTGATGCATTAAAAAAACGTTTATATACTTGATTGAGAAAAGGTTGAAAGTTGATATACTTATATTGTCCACTTTTCCAAGTAGGATCCATGTAAACCATCCATTAATGAACTACATGTCAATCACTTCATCTCTAATCCAATTAAAAAAAAATCCTCAAATATAATTAAATAAATAATAACCCAATTAAAAAAAAAATCTCCTAACCTATTGGAAAAAAATATGCTACCGTCCACCTTTCCTTTACCATTAACCACAAGCACCAATCATTAGCCAGCTTTTGTTGTCTCTCCCAAAGATAAAAAGGTAGTCATTTTTTTGTACGGACCAAAAACTCTCCTCCACCCACACAACCCTTCAACCAACCACCACAGCTTCTCCTTCTCCCATAAACATTACCATCGTAGCTAGTCTAAAATTATTCCTCTCTCAACCACATCTCACTAATCAGCCCATAAATAATAGAAACCAACTATGGTAGCCATAGCCTAGACCCTAACTTAAGGCAACCAAAACTTAATTACTTGCTACAATTAACGCCGATCTACCGATCATCGTTAGCAATTCTCTCTCATTCAAACATAGACTCGTTAACAATGGACTACATTTTCCTTACTCGCCAACATCTCAGCGAAAAAGAAACTATCCATTATCTTCCCTTCCCTTCTCCTCCCGTTAGCCAAAACGAACCTCGTAAATCAACCTTATAGCTAACCCAAGCTCTTACTCTCGTCATTCTTCTCTTTCGCCATCGTCGATCAACTCTACAACCAACCCTCATGTCAATCTCCCTACTACTACTAGCCATCTCAATGATCTCCCTAAACACCAACCACCTCGCCATTCTATCTCAAAATCTTACCAACAACCAAACTCTATAACACGTTTGACCTAAGACCTAGATAGGTCGAGTACATTACTAGCATTGACTTACATTCAAAGTTTAATGAATGTAAGCCAACAAGCCTCCTCCCTTAACATTTTCATTTTATTGGTTTAGTGGAAAATTCTTATAAGAGGTCCTAAATAAATATGAAATAATGGTTACTAAATAAATGCCTTTAAAGTGTTAGTTTTAAATAAGTTAGGAACCAAAGTTTCGTAAGTCCTAAAAATGTTTTAAATGGCCAAAACTTTAGTTAAAATTCTAAATGAATTTATTAAATGCTTTATTGAATTTATGAAATGAATTCCTAGCCTATGAAATTTCTATAAAACTAATGATATTAAATCTTTATTTAATGGGTTACTATTCATTGATTATTTTCTAGTTAAATGCAATACATGATAATTAAATTATTTTTTATAAAATAATAATGTCAAATAATCCTCCCTAATGGTATGAAATATTTGGAAATGAAATAATCATAAATTAAATTTTATATGAATTTCTAAAAGAAATTTGGGAAAAATAAAAGACATGGTTCAAATTAGTTTAATATAATTTATTTTATTTAAATGATCAAATTATATTTCAAGAATATGGATTTTTGATCAAATTATAACATTCAATATTTCTACACATGATGTAGGAGTATTGATTGGTGTTAACTCGAATTTTCAAAAAATTTATACTTACGTTTTATTTAATGTGGATCTATTATTTCTTATTAATTATGGACCCATAGAAAAATGCTCACTTTGCTAATAATTTGAAAATGTTAAGGAATGAGGCTTGTTAGCTTGTATTCATTGTACTTTGAATGCTAGTCAATGCTCGGTAATACTCTTAACCTATCTAGATCGTAGGTCGAAGGTGTTACACGACCTCTCTCTCACCACAAACCCAGCCTAACCTAATAGTTTCACTAGTCCTCCAAGTCACCCTTTAGAAAACAAAAATATTAATAACACAAACATAATTTGAAATGAGATGAACGAAGGTTGGGGAATTTGAAATGAAAATAATGAAGGGATAATGTTTTTTTAATTATGTTAGGAACTTTTTTAATTAGATCAAGGTTTTTTCAATTGGGTTTGGAGATTTTTTTTTAAATTAGTTAGGAAGAAAGTGATTAACAAGTAGTTCAATACCGGGTGGTTAATAGGCCATATGGATCCTACGTGAAATTCTACATGGTAAAGTTAGTCATATTGTCATGCTCCATCACACACCATGTCGGTTTTGGTCGAATTTAAACTAGAAAAATTCACCTATACTAATATAGTTAATAGAAACCTAGTTCATGACCTTTATGTCCAAAATTGAAAGAATGATCTAATATGATTTTAAAAAATTTAAAGTTCGTGACTTTTTGGTACATTAAACTTACTTTTGAAGTCTTTATATTTTATTTTATTGAATGGCCAAACCCATTTGTTATTTTTATTTTAATACTATACATTTCAAAATATATTCATTTTTCTTTTAATTGAGGCTTATAATAGGTTTTTTTTTTAAAAAAAATATCCTTTTCATAATTCTCTTTCGTTTCCAAAATTCTTATTCTTTAATTTTAATCGTAAAATTATAATTATTCTAATACACCAATCCTATTTATATTAATAAAAATGGCATATCTCCCACCAACTAGGTTTCTTTTTAACAACGAAATACAAATTTACATTCAATTTTCTAACAACAAAATTATAGGATGAAAAGTTAGTTTACATAATATATTGGAGTAAGTGATAGCATGTCGTACCATCACATAATTGTTTATTTCTTTTCCTTACAATACCTAATTACAAACTATAGCTAGGGTAAGAAATAGTCAATCCTAAAGAGAAGTGGTTCGATCAATTTTTTTGTAGTCCGATTGTTCTACGGTACAAGAAAAGGGAAAAGGGGTTTATTTATAGAGAATAATAAAGATAATTAAAATTAAACAAAGAGGGAAACAAGAGTATTAAAACCCTTGGCCAAAGGATAATCTCCATTTTTGGTTCAATTGTTGATCACCGATTCAAATATTAATCCATTCTTTTCATGAATATTCACCATAGAACAATAACGAGCTATGTTATCCTCAATCTTTCCTCGGTGATTCGTTAATTAAAATAAGCTATTTAGTTAACCTCTAACTATTGATCAACCTAGAATGAGTTATCTATTTTTAATCCAATAATAGCATTAAATAATAGAAAGATAGGTGAAGCTAAACAATTCTCCCACTAGCTAGGAGAATTTAATCTAGTTCTATGTTCTTCAAAGAATACGATGAAAACTTGTCCATAATTATTAATCCATAGTTGCTACCACAAGTAAGATTAGATAAGAAACTACGGACTTTAATTTTTAACTACCAATAGATTATATAGATCAATCAATTAGTGTGCACCCTAATCAATCAATCAATACAATCATATTCATAAATTATAGAAAAATATAAAATACCCAAAAAGCATTAGATTAGCAATAGAACCCATTTAGATATCAACACAATTTAACTAAAACTTCAAGTTTTCCTTCAACCAAGCATGAGTATTTAGAGTTGCATGGTTTTGCTTACAAAGACATTTTTCTATCTATGGCTACGTAAATGAATGAATCCCTAAATTAAAACCCTAAATTTTTTATTTACAACTAAAAGTTGAGTTTTAACTCACATAGAGATGCCTCATATGGACACATAGTTTACTTGCTTTAGGCGTATGGTTTTTTCTTTAGGCATACACAGTTTGGAGCCTCGAACAACTCGTGGCACATGACTTGCTTGATCGAGGTCGACAATAGTGTTGCATTTTCTCTTCATCTTGTATCTTTTAGCTTCTATCCGTATGGTGTTTTTTTCTCCCTTGAATGATAGCTCAATGGTGGCATACGGGCATATCACTTCTTTTGCACAAGCCATGCATACATAGTTTAGCTTTTATCCGTATGTCTTCTTGTGCTAAACATACACACTATTTTTCTCTTGGTTCCATATGACCGAGTGGCTTTTTCCTCTTGCAAAACACACAGTCGTGTGTCTCCTTCCTTCAACTTGGCTTTGCATGTTATCTTCATTGGGTCTTTTATGGGCTTGGGCTTTTATGCACTTTGGCTTGGGTTTATTCATTTTAATTGACATTTTTTCCGTAAAACCTAAAATCATTATCTTATTCTTAATTAGCTTAATACAACACATAAAGTATTAGTAAGTTTAATGAAAAAGAGAATAAAAATTATATAAATTATACACCGATCAAATTCCCCAACACTTAAACTTTACTAACTTTGAGCAAAAGAAAAAAAAATCTAAAAACCTAACTTGCTTTCCTAAGAATCATGATTGTATTTAGTATATGTAATAAGCCTTTAAACTCCTAGGTTACCCCTAGCAAATGAGTTATGTCTCATGAGATTTTTTCAAAAGATATACCCATAAAATCTTATATGACTTTCATGCATGTATAGATTTCCTTAATGATATCAAGATTGTGAAATAATAAAGCAAAGGCAATTGAAATTCTCAATCCCGATAACAAATTATGAATCAATATTCTAAAAAAAAACTCAAAAATTAATCAATATAATAGTTTTTAGTCAAAATAGAGTAAACTAAACTGGTAGACCCTTATAGATTAAACACTCTAACTCTTAAGTGTTTAGGGTACTTGTTCCACTCAAATTCATTCCATAAAAATGTACTACCATAAGCTTGCGTATCATCTAAATTCTCCACTACTCGGATCACATGTATAACATAAATTAAAAGGACTTCTCATTAGGTAGTAATGGGGTTGAGGGAAGGTAAAGACTTTTTGTGATATGTGAGTGTAAAACAAAAGTGAGTGTAAAACCAAAGAGATTAATAGAGCATTAAAAACAATAACTTAGGTAAATCAAATTATTAGGACATAGCACCTATCATCTCAAATTTTAAACAATTATCATCATTATTTCTCTTTTCTTTTCTTAAGCACATGAACATCATACTTTCTTTGATTATAACAAGAACAAAACATGACATATATTATTATTATTATTATTTTCTTGTCATGGTTTCCTCAACCTTTTCCCATGAAGTTCATGTCTTAACTTGAAAACACTCAATCCTTCACTTTTATCTTTCCCAAACATCTTAATCCTAACACTTCAACCAAAATAACTAACACTTTATCTTTCTTGTCCCATTTTCACCCCCACACTTGTTCAAAAACCCATTTCATTCATAATTCAAATGCTCTACTATTCCCTAAGGTAAGGTAAAGACATTTATTTTCAAGTTGAATGACTTGTAATGGATTAAACAAGAAGAAAGGTCACTTAAGCTCAAAGGGGCTCATGAATGGTAAATTATAAGGTAGGCTATTTAAGCTAAAATGGCTAATTCAAAGATGACCTTTATCATATTCATGCATGTACGTGTCAATGTAGTCTAAAATAGAATCAACACAAGTTCTAAAGTAATAACTTTATGGAAGAACATCTCATACAAAAGAAGTAGAGATTTATATTGATGTTCAATTTTATAGGTTTAAAATCTCATTTATGTAAAATCTCATATTTGTACCAAATTCAATTCACTACCATTTCAAATTCAATTGCTATACTAATCAATCTCAAGTTGTAAGTCAATTAATTTAATCATGTTATGTAACTTTCAAACTCAATTAACTTTAGCCCATTATTTACACAAATCTTGACATCATTCAAAGCATCCATACATACTAACAATCATAGACATTGTTTTAAATAAATAACTTAAAAATAAAACATGAACATAAAAACAATTACAAATAATCATAAATCCTTTCCCCATACTTAAATTTTACATTGTCCTCAATGTAAATACAAAATTGATCATAAGCATATAAAGTTTTAAGAGATAAGGTAAGAGATAAAATCTAATATGTAGCCATCGAAAGAGTGGTGTAGGCAATGAGAAATGCACTCGTGAAGACACCGAAAAGACTTTTAAGCTTGTTATTGACCATTTAAAAACGGAGCATCACATGCTCTTCTACTTGTTGGACTTGCTGGCTCAAAAATTCAAAATGGCTATTATTAGCAAGTCGTAGGTCATCCACCCGAGATGCAAGTTACTCTAAGGTGTATGATTGAGAACTTATGGTACCCTCATAGGAAACATGCTCAACTTGTTCTCGTATTACCAACATTCTCATCTTTTTCTCCCTTGTTATTAGATGATTTGCCCTTCTACTATCTTCTAGGTCATTTGGTCGATCGAACTTAGTACTTTCTTTCTTTTCTTTCTACTAACCCAATCTTAACCAACTTTCCATGTTTAAGTAAGTGGTCCCCTTGGCTTATGCCAATGTACTAGTGTGTCAACCGAAAAGCTTTAGTTTTTCAATGATATGGGTGATTAACCCATCGATCACAATGCCTTATTTACTTGACTTTTTAATCAAGGTAAATCTTTCAATGAGGTGGTAAGCAAAGTTTACCTAAATTTTCTTGGAGATGAAGTACATGATACTAAGATGTACCTTATTGACCATCTCATTACTATTCTCACATCTACATAAGGGCCATATAAGAATTTGATGGATAAATTGATAAACGAGACTCAAGATATTCAAAGATTTAGAACAAGAGGTATTGTAGACAACATCCAATAAACTTATTATCTTCCGCAAAGGGGCTTTCCAAAACTAGTAGGGATCATCTAGCTTCCTTATTCGACCAATCAAATATATCGCCTATCTTATTTCGATCATATACATTCCCATTATTGGCTACTTGGAATTTAAAAAACTTAACGGTAATAGAATGTGAAGGATCATGCATCTTATAGACGTATAGAATAAACAAAATTTTTTGTTTTCCTCCATCTAAAGTTCCCAAAATCATGTCATTAAACCAACTAATCATATAAGTATAACAAGATAATAATAGATATTACCTCTTATAGCACAAAATTCAAACTTTATGAAAAGAAACTATCCAAGTGTCCAACATTTACCGATAATCCATATAGCTTAAACACTCACACAAAAAGCAATAGAAATCACAGATTGCTAGCTCCAATTTTTATGTATAGTAAATTTTTCTCTTAACAAATCACTAGGTTTGGTGCACTATTTTAGGATAAAGTTGCAGTAACTTTTTGCCTTTCATGGAAGAAATGCTTTTTATTAATTTTCTATCAAGATATATGTCTCTCTCTCCCTCTTGTTTATAAGGTGCGGTAACTCTCCTTATAAATCAAGGAGCTATAAGTTATATGGGGTTAATTTAACCTTATTCTTATAGACCCCGAGTCTTATCCATTAGTGTTCAAGATTATCCATCTACCAAAAATATCTTGTAAGCTTTTTAATTAACCTATTGGTCCAAACGTTTTTAGCTCAATTAATTATCAATTAATTTGAACCATCCAAATAAATTTGATTAGATATTTTTAGGGAGACTTATATTAGGAAATAATTTTTTAAGTTACCTTTAAATCTAAATTAGAAAATTGATTTCCATTTTAGGGAACTTCTAAATTTGGAACCGACTTTCAAATTAGGAAACTAATTTTCAAAATAGGAAACTCGATTTCCATTTTAGGAAACTAAATTTTTAAAATAGGAAAGTTTCCAAAAAAAGAAACTTTTTCCAAAACTTTTGCTTCTCTTTTATCGTGTGAATATTTAAACTTATGGGTGTGACTCAATAAGCTCCTTGATATATTGACAATGTATGAAGAAGATAAAAGACACCTCTTTTATCTTTTGATACATAAATCAAGATTGACCTCTAGTAAGGCTTCATGACTACCTAATTCTCTAGAAGAATTAATTAATCTGTAATTACCTTTCATGAGAATGATTTCACACAATTTAGACCTCATGTCAATTTATCACAATGTGATCTCAAACTTAGTTTATAGTCCGTTCGATTATAATCACATAAGTTTTCTTCAATCTTCAAATATCTTAGCTCATAAGTAAATTAATTATGCTCTATTGGTATACTTTCACTATGGCCATAGATTTTTTAAGTAGACATTCATTGAAGTGTAATATGATGATTCCTTTATCATACAAGGAATGACATATCCTATCTTAGTCATTCATATATCTTTATTATATTCTTAATGCATCAAATGAATGGTCCATATAAACTCTTTACCGAGTCCATCAAAATGAATGTCAAAGTAGACAAATTCTTTAATAAGATAATCATGTTGACTTTCGGTTAAAAGACCAGTTATACCCATCTCATATGAGATTCTCATAGACTAAACTAAATGAGTTATCATGATGAGTCACGTCTAGTTATATGTTTTTTAATATTTATTCACTCGAGTGTTTATTTTGACATCACCATGCCAATAGGTGTAAAGATCTCCTACTGCTATTTTCTAGCAAGATCATAATACTCAAAAGTCTTATCATATATTATTAATGTTCAATTTTGATAATGCTATGATTTGGGATATTTAATGATATCATATAAATATATTAATATTTATCTCATATATATTAATCAATCATCAATACAATGTATGTCATATAGACTTTTATATATTTCTATCAAATTATAAATAACAAGAATTAATAGAAATACTTCTTTATTAATATTAAAATATAATAATACTATACATCAAATCATCCAAACAAGTTATATCTAGAGCACCTACACTAACGTAATGCTTATCGACCATCTCAAATTTGAAAGAACTAAGGAACTCCAAAGCTAGTTCCTTATAAGAAGGAGCATTCATATCCAACAATGTAAGCTAACTCCGTACTAGCCAATATCTCCCTAACCTTTTCAAACAAATCAGTGGTCTCTAATGTATGCTAATCAATATACCTATTTACTATTATCCTTTTTTTCTTTTGCATATCATAACTAAGCTTTTGCTCAACATTTTCAAACATAATAGAAGGATAAATAGGTGTATTACTAGAATTAAAAGAGTCTCTTCCACGTTGTGCTCTTATATTTTGATTGCCCTTCATTTCTTGATCAATTACTTACTTCTTTTTGTCCTTTGATGAAGACGTGATGGTTATTTGGTGAGAGAAAATAAATATAGGATGAATTTTTGGCTAGTATGGCCAGAACTAAGATTTGAAGAGCATAGAAAAATGAAGAAGATGAAGATAAAGAGGCACGATTGTGGCTGGAATTGAAATTGGGGAGAAAGAGATGGAAAAAATGAAGTGACATGGGTTAGAGTTAGGATTTAGGTGGTCTTTATATATGCAAGGGGTGTGTGATGGAGAATGAAGAGCAAATTGTGTCTTTGTGTAGGAGGAAAGAACACACGCTCATGCTTAATTTGGTGCATAAATTATGCCTTTATTATCTACTCATGCCTTCTTTCTTTCTCTATTTACTTTACAAAAGGTTTTCATACGTATTAGTATGTGGCTTTATCTCTCACAAGACGTGTAACTACTCCCTAACTATGTGCTTGTTCTTCTTTGAAAGTTGAAATGCCAAGCATAGGACATACCGGCTTACTCGAATTTGGTGTAAAACTTATGTTTCATGTCTCTATCCATGCTTTCTTTTCTCTCGTCTTTGAGATATGAAACAATATAGAGACACATTGGCATGCCTTTTCTTAAGGTGAGCCCATGTCTATGCCTTTTTCCCATGTCTCTTCTCCTTTGATTTTAAACTTTCAAACACAAGGTCGACACATGTGTGTGTGTTGGTAATGAATATTTTGTGTCCTTCTTTTCTCGCACATATGGCTTCTCTTCTCTTCTCTTCTTGTAAAGCCTAGCAAGTATATGTGTTGTGCATATTCTCATAATCAAGTCAAGTGTAGAAAGATTTTGGATAAAAATAAAAATAATACTAATGGAAACATCAACTAAGTGAAAAATATAAAATATTTAAGTAAATTCATTGGGTTGCCTCCTAATAAGCATATTTGTTTAATGTCATTAGCTCGATGTCAACTTTGCCATCAATGTAGATCCTCCATCTTAAGGTGTAGGGTAATAATCACTCCCGGTGCTTGGTAATAGTCGCCCTCGGTGCTTAAGAATCGGTGGTGTTAATAGAAAAAATAAAGTGAACATTAGTGGGGTACGTCATGGCTTCAAAGATATTGAAGTAAATTATTTCACCATTAAACTCCGTTATGAGGATATCATCATGAATATTTATATTAGCTTGAGCTCGTCTTGAAGAATGGTCTTCCTAACCGGATGGGTGTAGAGTCATGAGAAGAATTATCACCCATCTTCGAATGTAAAAGTCAACCGAAAAAATAAATTCATTCACCTACACAAGAACATCCTCAACTACCCCTTTAGGGTAAACATTAGTGCGATATGCCAATTGCATGATAACACTAATATCTTTTTTAATGAAGTATAAATAGAATGTGGTATAACATTTATGGATGCTCATAAATCTAGCATGCTCTTCTAATTCTAATGTTATCAATTTTACAAGGAATGGTAAACATATATGGATCCTTGCATTTGGGTGAAAGTTTTTTTTTCAAAGAATACCAAAACACTCTCTTCCATTCTTACCTTCTTGGTACCATTCAACTTACACTTGTTAGTGCAAAAATCCTTTAATAATTTTGCATACCTTGATATTTGCTTGATTTTATCTAGTAGATGTATATTAACGTCAACCTTGCGAAACGGATCCGTAATTTCTCTATCCTTCTCTTTCTTCATTTCCTACTTTTTAGGTTTCTCTAACTTACTAGGAAAATGTGGAAGATAAGTTTTTAAACTAAACCGAAAGGTCATGAGTTAGTTTAGAATTTGATGCGACCCTTTGATTAGCATGTTTTCTTTCTTTATTTCGTCTCAATCTCTTCTTATTATAGAGATTACCTTACTTGGTTTCTCTAACGAGCACCACTTCTCAATGTTATTGCACTCATATTTTTCTTTAGGTTTACCACTATTTAGGATGGTAATTTCTCTCCATATTAAGCCTCTAACTAACTCACAGTAGTTGCCATTTCACTTATCTAATTTCAAGTTTTGGATGTTGATGCTCGGATCTCATCTCTTATTAGAACTACTTGGTATTTAGAACAAGCGACTTAACTATCTCCTCCAAGGACTAATATAAATTCCGAGGGGAGGTTATTGATAGGTTTTAGGTTGATAACCGTGTTTCCTTTACTAATAAAAGTTTTATCCTCTTTGTCTATTACCTTCATAGCTTAGGTTCGGATGTTCTCTCTAACTAGGATTGTATGCATTGGAGTATGGTTCTTATTACCTTCGCTAACCACCAAAATTACTAGCCGCATTGACTTATTC
This sequence comes from Dovyalis caffra, assembly GCA_963924115.1. NCBI lineage: Eukaryota > Viridiplantae > Streptophyta > Magnoliopsida > Malpighiales > Salicaceae > Dovyalis > Dovyalis caffra. The sequence continues at coordinate 424,138 of CAWUPB010001184.1, forward strand.
GGTAGGTCCCTCTTAAAGTGTTAGGCAAGTTTTTGTGACATGACTCGATACTAAACAAATCCCATAATCCTTAACAACTTGTAAATTTTCCATAGCCATCTATCTTACCATAAAGTCGGTTCGACATCTTTTACTCAAGGCTACATATATTTACCTTATTAACTCTCTTTGGTGTGTAATCCAATCTGGAAAAAAAATTATTGAGAATTCGTCGCTATATTAAAAATTAAGACCCTTAGAGCATTTAGGGTCTTGTCAACTAAAGCTCCTCCACTAGTAGCAACAATCATATTCCTCTCCATAGGTAACAAAACCTCATAAAAGTACATAATGAAGAGTTCACCTAAAATTTGATGATGTAGACAACTAGCACATAATTTCTTAACATGCTCTCAATACTCATATAAAGTCTTCTCTATTGAATATCCAAATACCATATATTTCTTTTTTGATGTAGGTAAGTATTTCAATAGGAAGGCCCGCTTTATATTATTCCAAGAATTGATAGATCATGTAAGAAGATCATACAACAAATCTCTTGCATCTACATCTAGTGAGAATGGGAATGCATAAAGTTGATTTGTTCTTCCAACGCACCTTGTGGTCTCATGGTTGAGTAGACCATATGAAATTTTTTAAAATGTTTATGGGGGTCTTCTTCAACAAGATCATAAAATTTGGACAACAAGCGTATTGGTCTTGAATTTAATTGAAAAGCAATATCTAGATTTGGGAACTCGATACACAAAGGTCGCTAATTTAAATTAGGCATAGCCAACTCCTTCAAAGTCCTATTTATAGCCATCACTTTCTCTTCCAAATCATTAGAGGATAGAAACTCATGAGCTATGTTTATGTCTAGTAAAGCAACATCGACTCTTTTAAAAGTTTTAGTCCATTCTACCAAAGTCTATTTAGCTTCTCTCCTAAATTTGCGGAAAGTTTTCTCCAATTCGGGGTTAAAAATTTATATGAACATAATTCTCTCGACAACGATGCCAAAATTTGATAACGTGTCATGCCACCATATAATTATTTATCTCTTTTCCTTACTAGACTTAATTATAAAACTATAGTTAGGGTAAATAAGAGTAAGATAATAAAGAAAAAGGAAATAGGGGTTTTGTTTATAGAGAATAATAAAGATAATCAAAATTAAACAAAGAGGTAAACAAGAATATCATAAATAGTGGTCAAAAGATAGTCTCCACTTTTAGTTCAATAATTGATCATTGATCCAAATATTAATCCATTCTTTTTATGAATATTCATTATAGAATAACAACGAGCTATGTTATCCTCAATCTTTCTTTAGTGATTCATTAATTAAAATAAGTTATATAATTAATCTCTAACTATCGAACAATTTAGAATGAGCTATCTAGGTTTAATACAATAATAGCACTAAGTAATAGAAAGATAGGTGAAACTAAACAATTCTTCCACTAGCTAGGAGAATTTAATCTAGATCTATGTTCTTTAAACAATTAAGCAAAAACTTGTCTATAATCATTAATCCCTAATTGCTACCACAAGTAAGATTAGACAAGCAATTACAAACTTGAATTCTTAACTAGCAATAGATTATATAAATCAATCTACTAGTATGCAACCTTATCAATCAATGAACACAATCATATTCATATATTATAGAAAAACATAAATACCCAAAAAGAATTAGATTGGGAGTAGAATTTATTTAGATCCCGTAACAAGTTAACCAAAACTTCAACCTTTCCTTTAACCAAGCAGGATTATTTAGAGTTGCATGGTTTTCCTTACAAAGGATTTTTTTTTCTCTCTATGGCTGTATGAATGAATGAATCCCTAAAATAAAACCCTAACTTCTCTATTTGTAGCTAAAAGTAGGATTTCAACACACATGGAGACGCCTCACATGGACACATGGTTTGCATACTTTAGGCACATAGTTTGTTCTCTAGGCATACATAGTTTGAAGTCTTGAACAATTGGCAGCACATGACTTGTTTAACCAAGGCACATGGCTCCGTTGCATTTGCTCTTCATCCCGTGTCTTTTAGCTTCCGCTCGTGTGGTGTTTCTTTCTCCTTTGAATGATAGCTTAGTGGTGAAACACACGAGCGTGTCAATTCTTTACACAAGTCGTGCTTATTTCTACTACCCATGTGTCTTCTTATGCTAAACATACACATGACTTTCCTCTAAGTTTCACATGGCCAATAGCTTTTTCCTATTGCAAAACACATAACCATTTCAACTTGACATTGCATGTTGTCTTCATTAGGTCCTTCGTGGGCTTAGGCTTTTATTCACCTTGGCTTGGGTTTATTCACTTTAATTGCCATTTTTTCTACAAAATTCAAAATTGTTATCCCGTACTTAATTAGCTTAATATAATAAATAAACTACTAGTTAGTTTAATGAAAAAGAAAATAAAAATTATATAAATTATGCACTCGATCAGTAAGTTAAATAAATGAATGCTAATTTTGAGCTAGATAATTTCAAATACTTATGTTAAATTGGAGCTAGATAATTTCAAGTACTTATGTTAAATTGGAGCTAGATAATTTCAAGTACTTTACTAATTATTGTGCAATCATGAATTATAGATTCTATAACATTTTTTTTTACTTTAGATTGAATAACTTCAAAATTATGAAATCTAAGTTGGTTTATCTAAAATTGGATACATAAAATTGAGTTAAGAATTATAGAATTTTAATTGCATTACTTTAAATGTATTACACCACCGATTGTTATGTAACCATGAATTATAAAAAGGAAAATGATTTATAAATAATTTTTTTAATACTAAATTTTCAAAGTATGTTACTTGACCGGTAGTATAGTACTAGTTATTGAATAACCATAAACATATATAATTTTTAATCGAGATTAAGTAGCTTCGAATTACCAAACCTATAGTTAGTTTATCTAAAATTAGATAAGTTAATTATATAAATTTAGGTGGAAACCACACATTTTACGAGTGCTTTACTTAAATGTATGGTATTTGTTCTAGGTAGACATCGAAACAACAAGTTTAAAAGTAGAAAAAAAAATTTGTCTTCTAGTATTAAAGGTAACTAGAAAATCTAAATGATTGGTCCGTTTAAAAATCTTAGATAAGGAGTTGGTTATATAAAGAGAAGATAAAAATCAGCCTTCATTGTTTTACCTCGGGTACACTACATTGCATGCGGATTTAAATATCATTTTTTATTTTTATTATGATAAAAGTTTATGCTTATTTGAGTGTGTATCCCATCAAGTTTAAGCTAATTAATTGCTTCGAGATTAAGCCGGTACCTTCCTTCAAGTAAGTAGACATTGAGCTCAAGAAAGGTCTAGTCAAATTATCAAAAATTCAGAAAAACTCAAGAAATTAAAAAAAAAAAAGATTTAAAATAACATAGACTCATATGCCAAAGTTTTAAAACAATGTGAAACACTATGCCATGATTTTTTTCCAGGAAAAACTCAAGAAAAAACAATTTAAAATGACACGAACATGTATGTAGGAGTTTAAAAATGACATGGAGTCCTATGATATGATTTCTTAGGAAAAACTCAAGAAAAATGATTTAAAACGACACCGATTCGTATGTTAGAGTTTTAAATCAACGCGAACTTGTATACCATGATTTCTCAAGAAAAACTTGAAAAAGAAAAACAATTTAAAACGACACACCTAGACTTGTATGGCACAAATTCTCAAGAAAAAAAAAAGTTACTTAAAATAATAGGGACTTGTATGATGGAGTTTTAAATGACATAGACTAGTATGCCATACTTTCTCAGGAAAAATTAAAAAGAAAAAATGAAAAAAAAGAGAGATTTAAAATGACAGAGACTCATTGCCAAAGTTTTAAAATAACATGGATTCATATGTCATGATTTTTTAGAAAAACAATTAAAGAAAAACTATTTGAAATGACACGAACTCATATGCTAGAGTTTTAAATCAATGGGACTCGTATGCTAAAGTTTTAAAATAGTGAACTTGTATGCCATGATTTTTTTAAGAAAAACAATTTAAAATGATATGGACTCATATGCGATGATTTCTCAAGAAAAAACTTAACAAAAAAAAAAAAGATTCAAAATTTAAATCATTTCATAAAACTTATCAACAAAGAATCAACTCAAAGATGATAATATGAATCATTGTCACAAAATTCATTGAGGACGAATCTAGTCGAAAACAGCAACTCTAATTATTTTTATGCAATTTGCTCAAAAAAAAAAAAAATCATACGGACAATAATGACAACACATGTCATTATATATTAGAACAAAAATTATGTTAATGATATTCTCATAATTGATTTCACACACATTATACAATTTTAAAATTAATCAATCAATATTGTTATTTGCAAAAGATCATACCAATAACAATTCAAAAGTCAATCACATTCACACAGTCATATAATCCAAATTACACTAGAATTGTACTCTTTTTAGATCATTTTTAAAATGAAATTGTCTTTTCAGTTCTATTAGAAAGTATTAATTTCATTTTTGTTTTACTTCAACATACCCAATAATATGCATTGGCATATCACAACATTTCATATTATCGAAAGACATCATAATTCATTCGAAAAATTTGAAATAACAATAAAAATTATGAGAGTGATCGAAAATTTACCAAACGATTACAAATAGAAGTCGCACAACCTCAATAAATGATTGTTTGGCCCTTGACGCGTGCAATGCATGCACTGTCTTGAAATTACGAAACTACCACTACAACACTGTCACACGTAACTTCTATTTTTACCATCTGATCGCAGTTTCGTCCTCTGTTTGCTGCATCTTCCATTTAGACATGATCACAACCAGCCAGAGAGGGAAAATCGACGGTCAATAGTCTAATTGATCTTTCTTTTTTAATCCAGTGAGCTTTTTCGATCGGATTGACGAGTTTTAAAATTTAAAATCAGTCTCAATCAACTCCAAAAACATGCTGGAACTCGGCTTTAGCCATTAGAATGATCAAATTGCCCGGAAAATTGCAAAATGTTGGGGTTAAAGTTTCAGGTCAAATCAGTTGCAATCATTTTTTGGCTATTTGAACTTCTATCACCGTCCTTGATTGCTATTCTAGGCTAAGATAGGTTGCTGGAGTGGTGTATGGACTCGGCAACTAACTCGGCTAGAAACTGTGTCTAGGTTCATTTTTTTCCAAGTTTCGAGTCTGGAGAGAGAAAAAACAAGTTGCAGAGAGAGAATATTTTTTTTCCAAGTTTCATTTTATATTTCTGGTTACCAATTGACCTCCTCCTTGACTTTTAGGATTTTTTATATTTATACCTAGATAAAGGAGTGCACCAAACACTCCTGTGTCTAGGTTCATTTCCTCTACATGAATTAATGATGTTTTGTTAGGGGTTATTTTACCCCAAAATTAGATTAAGCTAATCCTGAAAACTTGGATTATGTTTTGTAAATTCAAAATATGATAATCTATGTGTTTTTACTCTTTTTCTTCTTTGTTTTCTTGATTTTCCTTTTTATTCATTTATATTTGCTTCCTATTTTTGATTTTATGCACCGTTTTTTTTTCCTTTTCACTCATTTTTATACTCGATTATTTTTTCTACAAAACTTGTGAAAATAATACAAATTTGTAAAAAGCTTAGTATTTTGAAAAATCGTATAAATCAAGTAAAATATTTGGGTTTACCCCATAATTCATCGTTACACGGTTTTAATTTTTTTGATTGAGTCATTTTATTATTTTTTCAGTTTGATTGAAACCGTATACTCTTACAAATTTATTGATTGAGACCCTCCGTTATAACGTCGCTAACTATTCATCTTATGTGACAAGTTAAAACCGACGATAGCCAATTAGACAATGATATGTTGCAATGTAGGCCCTAATTGTTTCAAAATCAATCAAAATCAAAATATGAAATTTTTTTAAAATAATTTTGTAAATTAAAAAACATTAGTTAAATATAAAAAAATGAAAAAACCTTATTAGCCTAATCCATTTAATCCTACGACCACTGTCAATAATCCTAACCCAATAGTGGATGAGTTTGGAAAAGTTATATACTTCAACAACAACAATTAGAGTTGAGAAGGAATTGAGACGAGTTAGATCTAGGCAATAAACCAAAGGAAGAGTGTAAACATGGGTATTATGACAATAATACGGAATCATTTTTGTAAACAACTAGAAAACCTAGAAAAAGACTCGGTAGATAATTAAACCCGGAAAAAGAAATCTCTTTTTCCAATTAAGCAAAAGGAGAACAAAAAACAAAGTTAAACAAAACAAAAAACCAATTTTCCTTTTAGTCGAGCAAATTATTTCATTCAAAAAGGTAAATGAAATATACACGGGAACAACACTCATTTTTCCGTCGGTTTCAATTTTCACTCTCTTGGAGCTAGTCTACTGTACTTAGAACAATAAAGCTTAAATTTTCTCGTCAATTTCCCATGCTGCACTTTCTCGGTAACCAAACATACACAAAAATAGATTTATTTTGCAAATTAAAAAGGAAAAGAAAAAGTTTATTTTGAGAAATAGATCCATTACCGATTGAAAGCTTGCGGATCAAAAGCTAGTACTCTTATAGACCTCTTGATTTCTCTCAAAGCCACGAGTTCATGGCTTGAAACAATGGGGTTCCTTCACACCTCCAATGACTTAGCAGATTTATGGGTTGCCTTTATTGCCAACTGCTTGCAAGGGGCTTTGCCTCCAATGGATTTTCTTGTAGTACTGCTTGGTATAAGCCATTGATAGTTGAATTGAAAGGGATTTGAAACTAAAATATATGAGTATTTTTTTTGCTTTTGTTTGACGAGAGAATGATGTATGGATCTTATTCCTTCGGTTCATAGAAGCATCGACTTATTCTCCTAATATGCAATGGTATTTTTGGCTTTTTATTTTTATTATAATAGACTAAAAAAATTTTAATATATAATTTTTTAGTTTCGGAATTATTAGTTGACAATTAGGATTCACATTTTCACATATTAGTTTCGATTTGCTTGTAATCATTTTTGAGATCCATTGCTTGGTCAAAAGCTTACGAATCAAAAGCTCGGTACTCTTTTAGACCTCCCGATTTCTCTCAAAACCAAAGTTCATGGCTTGAAACAATGGGGCTTCTTCACACTTCGGTGGTCGGAACAGTTGTAGGGTCGCCTTTGTTGCCAACTACTTGTAAGGGGCTTTGCCTCCAATGGATTTTCTTGCGGTATGTTTGGTATAGGCCATTACTAGTCGAATTGAAGGGATTTGAAACTAAAATATATGAGAATTTGTTTTGCTTTTGTTTGACGAGAGAATGATGTCCGGATCTTGTTCCTTTAGTTCATAGAAGCATAAGCTTATTCTCCTAATATGCAAAGGTACTTTTGGCTTTTTATTTTTATTATAATAGACTAAAAATTTGTTAATATATAATTTTAAAAAAAATTATAATTTTTTAGTTTCAGAATTATTAGTTGACAATTAGGATTCACATTTTCACATATCGGTTTCGATTTGCTGTAATCATTTTTAAAGCACCACGTCGGATTTACGGTTAATGAAAGGTTTCAATCAAGAAATTTGTAAAGGTAGAGGATTTCAATCAAGTTAAAAACTAATAGAGGTCTCTATAAAAAAAAAAAAAAAAAAACTATGTAAGGACTAATTATAGGGCAAACCCTAAAATATTTAATTTTTGATATTTATGGAATTTTTGAAAATTTTTGTAAAAATAAGAGTCAAAATCGAATTATGACATTATGCTACTAGTTATTTGTCATGACCCCGGAGTGGGTAATGGCCGACGTAAGGACCGAGAGGACCATGAGCCTATCTAGACTCAAGCAAGCCTCGAATATTAATCTAAACCTCAAATCATGATCGACTTGTACTATTGTTCTCAATTTAATATCACTCAAATTATCATTAAATATCAACATAATCATAACTTAGCAATTAGTTCTTTAACTTTAATACAATTCATAATTCCATACTATTCTCATTTCAATAACCAAGATCAATATTGATAATCAAATCTTAATGCGTTACCCGCAGCTATAATTGCAGAGCATCTATGATTATAACTTAAGAAAAACATAGGTTCTAAAGGAATTACAAGGAAATACGTTGCACGGTCAAAGTGTTTGACTTCAAGAAAGGTAACTTAAAGGAAACAATGGCAAATCCCTTAATATCCTACAAAACTAAAATAATGATGGGTGAGCAAACCACGGCTCGGTGAGTAGAAATTATATAATATACCGCGGAAGGAAAAATAGACTACGGACAATGTTCTCAAATCTATGTCAAAATGCAATGCTCATTTCTCAAACACATGCATATCAAAAACATAATTCATATCACAAATCAAATGGTTCAACACTATTTCATATCAAATCATCAAGCATTTGCTCATACATACTCATACGAAAAACACATATATAGGATTTATATACCAATGGGGCGATAACGTATCATTGGGTGCGAACACCCAAAGGTAACGCCTCCCGTTACTAGGTTTTTGCATGTTGTCCGACATACGATCTAGCACTAAACCTCTTCTGCTAGATAGATCTTTATATCATTGAGTTTAAAGGCTACACCCTTGTAGCTAGGTTTCTCAAGATCTCGAAAACATTTTTAAAAACCGAGATACACTTATACATTTTCAAATCGGTATTTCAAATACTAATCATGCATTTCAAAAACTATACGATACTTAAAATAATGGATATAATATATTCATGTTCAAATATGAAAACACATATCAAATCCATTTACACATTCAATCTCATTTCAATGTATACGAAATCATTTTGATATGAAAACATTTCAAAATTTATGATGCTCGCTCCCATCTAGGTTCTAATAGAATTGTTTATAAATCATTCATAAACGATGATGTATGAATGAACAAATCAAAAATTCAAAAAAATAGTACACAATATAATATCAACTCATAATACAATTTAAAGAACCGAACGGAATCAAGGTTGTGATGGAGTCACCCGCTCCGAAGAATCTATCATCACAAAATGATGGATCATCCATTAATATCACATAATAAGGAATAATCCCAATAATGGATTATTCTAGAATTAAAATACAAGTTTATCAAATAAAAATAAAATTGATTGGAAAGACTCGATCCGATGATCTAAGTAAATTCTATAATCTTTCGAGTTGATTCTAACCCATAGCTTACTAAATCTCATCATCACCAATTCTTAATTTAATCATGAATTTTCAATTCAAATGATCTATTGCATTCTAATTTACCAAATACTCATTCTATTAACCTTGAATTGCATGTATATAGCTTAATGCCTTATTTCCCTAATTTTCAAATTTGTTACTATTCATCATCTTCAATCTCTCAATTTCTCAAATCCATTCAATTTTACTTCAAATTAACTCCTTAATCCATTTGCCTAAGATAACCCAAGATAATTAAACATCTAGGATCACTTAATCAAAATTTCCCCTAAATGGGTCTCAAAACCTAATCTAAATCTAAATAATTCATCAAGCAATTCAATAAACTCAAAGCAATTGTATATCAATATCATCATTAACTACACACAAAGTTCACAATTTGAAGATCGAGTGGATTAAAATCTTACCTTAAGAACTTGTCCTCCAATTCTCTAATTTCTTCATAGTTTCTCCAAGCTTCCAAAGCCCCAAGCTAAGTAAACTCCACTTGAATTCTCCAATTTATGTTTCCCCTAAGGAATTAGTTTAGGAATCAAAGAAGAGGAATTGGGAGAAAAATGGGAGAGAATTTCATGAGGGAGGGGAAAAAAGAAAGAAAAATAAAAGGACGACCAAGTCGTCCTATTTTTATACCGACTCCCATTTTTTTTTTTTATTATTCTTGTTATTAAATTATTACCTAACGTTGAACTATAGAATCCATAATTTCTTTTTGGATCATGCATTTTTTGAATTAAAAAAATCTATAGTTAGTTTAAGCTGAAATGAGAAAATTAATTATGTAACATTTAGTTTGGAATTACATAATTTAGAACCCATTACTTGAAATTAGTACGTTACCTGTTACTTGAAATGGACTTAGATTCCATAATTTTTACTCTGGATTAGGTAACTTTGAAATTGCGAAACCAATTGTTACCGGACATGAAATTGGATATTTAATTACATTAATGTGAGTTGGGTATCACACACATTATAGTATATTACTTGCACTTAGATTCCGTAATCTCTTACTTTGGATAAAGTAACTTTGGAATTACAAAATCTATTGTTAATTAACTAAAATTGGATAATTTAATTACGGTGAATTTGAGTTGGTAATCTCACATTTTAAAGTACATCACTTGAAATGTAGTATGCTATTAACTATTTCGTAACCATAAACTATAAACTTAATTCATAATTGGTACTTAGAATTACAAAATTTATGGTTAGCTTACAAAGAAAGGATAATCTAAATGCATAAAATTATGTTTGGCATGGAACAATTTTTTGTAATAATATTGTACTTAATATTTTTAAAAGTAATGATTGATTGGCAGTTAATAACAATGATTACACTTATCTCTACAAAAGTAATGATAAATACATCTCACACTAATCTACTCTTGAAGGCTTTGAGCTTCAAAAAGTGGACAAAATGCTACCAAAAAAGAAAATAATAATAATAATAAGGAAAGGAAAGGAAAGGAAAGGGAAGGGAAGAGAAGAAGAATGGACAATCCGGTTAGGCATGCCATCCGTTGAAAAAAAAAAAAAAAAAAAGGTTGAAGTGATGACTTCAAGTCAATTAAGTAGCGACCAAGTCCCTCCAAATCTTTTTCTGCTGTGCCAAGAAATCATGTTCTCTCCCCCTTTTAAAAGGGCCCACATTAGCCACAAGAACCGAAAGTTTTGTCTGCAATAAGCCAAGACAAAAGTAACAGCCCACGACCACGGCTCATGAGGAGGGTGGAGCCCCCATGACACAACTCCCTTCTACAGGCGTATAATGCCAAGATTTTGTTAGATACACGAAGTATAAGGACGCCCATGTTGGCTTCTAATGATAAGATTCTCTTGCCAGGTTTCATTCTTTCCTTTTCATCGTTACCTTTTCAGTTGTGGATTGAATGAGTTAAGACAGTACCTATATCTTAATGGGAAATTACCTAATCGTTGTGGACTAACTGGGAGCCGACTTGTTGACTTGGGGGCACCCCCGCTATACTTGCTAACGTTCTTTTTTAATTCATTTCAGTTATTTGTGAGTCTTGGGCAAACAATAAGATACTCTTCCTCAGTTACATCCTAACTAAAACAAAATTTATTGGAAATTGAACTTGCTTTATTAAAAAACATTATCAAATACACAATCGGTAGAATATATCTACTTGTATAACTCTTTCTGTAAAATTTGTGTCATACCATCATCTTCTTTCCTTTTTTCCATGGAATAAATTGCAAAATCATATGCTTCAACATAACTTTTTACTCAAATATATGCTTGTTATCAAATAGTTTATACTTTAACCACAATCTTTGTACTCGTTATTGTAGAAAATTGTGTAAGAAATTCTTAAAAACTAATCGGACGACTAATAGATAGAGATTACAAGAGCATCTTAGTCGGATGAACATGGTATGAAAAAAGACAACTAGCCTTTCAAAAAAGAATGATGGCTTGGGTAGTGCACAACTTAGGCAAATGATTATGGTGCAACCAAAGATGATATGTCTTCGGGAAAAAAAAAAAAAAAAAAAAGATGCACTAGCTTGAAGAGCATGTGGCTTGGTTAGTGCGTAGCTTAATTAAATAGACACGGTATGACCATGGACCACCACTAATTGGAGAATAATTACTGAACATGAAAGAACTTATAGGTTGACCAACACTTGACTTTATCAAATGAACATGATGTGGCCATGAGAAATAACAATCAAATATGAATAGCTCATCGCCTAGCTAATGTCCAACTTGGCTAGAAGCACATGCTATTGTCATTAAAAAGAAAAACTTATTATAAAATAGCTTGACTTACATGAACCTTGGTCAAATAGACATGGCATTATCATTAGAAGGAATAAACTGAGCATGAAAAACTCATGGCCTAAAAAGCTTGTAGCTTGGCTAAGTGGACATGACATTGCTATAAAAAAGAAGGATTAAGAATGAAAAGCTTACGGCTTGGCTAGCGAACATCTTTTGACTAGATGGATATGATATTGCCACCAAAAAGAAAAGCTGAGAATAAAAAACTTACGACTAGACCAATGGATAGTTTAACTAGATGGACATGTCATTGCCACCAAAAAAGAAAAATTAAGAATAAACATGATAAAGTCTCAAGAATATTATTAAATTGTAAATATCTCTAGTCAAGTTTTTTATTGTGGATATATTAAAAGGAAAACAATAAAACATTGAGACTAACATATGTATTGATTGATAAAAATATGTTATGGATATGAGATATCAAGTCAACACATAGGTACATGTTAAAGAACATGTACTTAGACTAAACCATCATGAGATTACTACATGGATCGTTATATGAGTGTCGTAAGTTGCTCTTATTATGATTGTGGTGTACATGATCCTTTGACTTAAATTCACTACGATTCCCTACATGAAAAGTCATATATTTTGATACCATCAAATGTCATCTATAACATAATGGACTATAAAGTTGATTATTGGATATACCATGAATCATAGAGAGGGATATGAGTGATGTAGATGGGATTTGTCCTTTCTATGTAACTAGAGTGATGTCTATGAGCCCTTGATCGAGTAAGAGTATGAAATGCATGGTCATGCTCAAATGAGTTGATATGAGATATCGATCTCATTTATTTAGAAGAGTCTACTCGGGGATCAAAAAACACTAAGATTAAACTATATGAGGATGATACATTCCTTGCCTCATGTTTGATCTAGACATTTAAGATAAAAGGACTAGACTATATGGCAACATATATCCCAAACAAGGTTAAGTCAAATCACCAACATTCTTATTACTTGGATAGTAATGATGCATTGCTAGATATCGCTCAATATCTCGTGATTTTAAATTATGATTTTTAGGTCACTAAATATAATAAGAATCTATAGGGTCACATACGAAGAGCAATTTGAAATTGATGCACGATCAAAAGTCATAGTTGGATTAGGATTCCTAATCAAGTTTAGATTTCTAGTGAAACTAGAATATATTCTAGATTATGGTATTTAATTAGAGCATGACCAATACATTATGACTATCCAATTCTTTAAGAGAATTAATTAATTCATAATTATCTTTCATAAGAATGGTTTTCATATAATTTTGTCCTCAAGTCAATTTTTCACAATGTGATCTCAAAATTTATTTATTTTCTATTCGATTATAATCACATAAATTTTCTTTAATATCTAAATGTCTTAGCTTACAAGTAAACCAATTATGCTCTATTAGTATACTTTCACTATGGCCATAGATTCTTTTAGCAGATCATTCATCGAAGTACAATATGATAACTCTTTTAGTATATAAGAAATGAAATATCATATATCAATCATCCACATATCTCTATTAGATTTTTAATATACCCAATGAATCACTTACTTAAAGCTCTTTACTAAGCTCATCAAGATGAGTGTTAAAGTATATCAATCATCTAATAAGATAATCGTGTTGACTTCTAGTCAAAGAACTAATTATACCCATATTGTATGAGATTCTCATAGACTAAAACAAATAGGTTCTCATGAAGAATCACATCTAGTGATATGTTCTTTAATATTATTCACTCGAGTGCTTTTTTTGCTATCACCATGCTAGTAGGTGTAAAATCTTTTACTACTATTTTATAGTAAGACCATAGCACTCACAAGCCTTACCACATGTTATCAATATTCATTATAGACAATGCTTTGACTTAGAATATTTAAATACATTGATGGTTATCTCACATATATTGATTAATCATTAATACAATGTATATCATATGGAATTCTATCTAATCCTATCAAATTATAAATAACAAAAATTAATAGAAAAAATTATTCATTAATATTAAAATTTAATAATACAATACATTAAACCATCTAAACAAGTTAGATCTAGGACACCTACACTAATAATATCTCACTTCTACTAAAGCCAATCAACTATGTCCCTTATGCCCAATGATCGAACAAAGGTCTCATGTTTATGCTTATGAAAAAAGCTTAGTCAATGGATCTTTTATATTATTGATAAGGTAAACCTTTTCTATCCTTATATCACTATAATTAGTAATCTCTTTAATCGAGTGGTAATGTCATAGTACATGCTTAGACCATTGATGAGACCTAAGTTCGATCAAACAACTCGTATCAAATTCGACTCTCTCTCTCTCCTCCCTCCCTCATGTTCTTATTACTTCTCTCGCATGTCCTTCCTTTTCTCTATTTTTTCACTTGTCAATTGACATACTAATTATTATTGAATATAAATTTTGACTAAAAAAAATCATAAACTCCTACATTTTTCCACATCACCCAACTACTTGCTTTAATTCATTTGGTTGATTCTTGTGAAAATCTTACAAGTTAAGAACTACAAATGACTAATGCGATCAATGTATGGAAAAGATAATAAACTACCTAGTGATGATGATAGAAGGTTTAAATGTAGATAATTATGTTGAGAATGTTATGTGGCCAATGTTGTCGGAATCCATATACAATCCAACGAGTATAATGGATTGGAATTAGTGAGGATGGTGACGAAATTAGAGGTTGGTTGCTAACTAAGGATCATTTTTACGTGTTCCTAAGATCTAAAAAAACGAGGCAACACTAAGTAATAGAGAGTAAAAACAAACTAGAAAAAAAATGCAAACCTAAAAAAATGATGAACCATGAAGAACGGATAAACTACTACCTAAAATTTTTTGAAGGAAACCCTAAAAGAATACAAATTAAACATAAGAAATTAATGAATTAGGTTGAAGAAAAACAAGAAATTCAACACAAAACCTAGGAAAGCAAAGAAAAATGAATTGAACTACCTTACGATGAGGAACAAAAACCCAAAAAACTAAGACTAACAACTCTTGCCTAGAAATTTCCTAGGAAATTTGAAAAAATATTTGACTTCTACTCTTTTCTTGATTTTTACTCTCTCTCAACCTAGAATTCTCTATCCCATTTCTTATTTTCCTCTCTTCTTAGCCAACACTGTAACGCCCCCACCTCGGCCCACCGTCCATTACCTAAATAGGAGTGACTAGACGAGGCACGTCACACTCACACTACCTAAACCCTAATCATTTTCCGTATGGTGTACTTAAGAAATTAACGACACAACATATAACGAAGCTGAATATAGTAAATTTTTACATGACATAAATAATTACAATAACAAAATATTATAAATAGCGGTTGATTCCGTATAAATTTCATACCCCCAAATTATAGACAAAATAAGTTTCGGCATCCTGTGTTACACATGAGCCTCTTAGGAGGAGCCGATCTGTATCCTTACTATTTTATCCTTTTCTGTCACATCAAAAAAATAATGATGGGGTGAGTCAAAGCACTATAAGTAGGGTGATGCACGTGATATGTAATGCTTTTCTAACCTCTCACCATACTTATCAATTTTAATTTTGGGTACCACTTGATATTAGCTAGTCTATTCTATCTTTTATCCATATGATTATTAAATCACCTTCCGCTACAACGGAATTATCCCTTGTTGTAACCATTGTTAGCGAGAATTCATTATCGAACAGTGCGAGGCACATAACTTAGAGTACACACATAGGTGGACTGCTAATACCCATTTTTCTTGTTAGGTTACTACACCTAATCATGTAAACCAATTCTCAATCCATTGATTTTTCTCCATTTACCCTACAATGCACATGATGCACATGATGATATGCATACCATATTAAACATATCCAAACCATATAGGATTTCGGACATACTCATACCCCTTATCATCATGCTTTCCCCTTGTTAGAATTAAAGACCGATGAATGATATTAATTTAGTCGTGGGCCTAATTGTGTATATGGGTACTTACCTTTTTGTTTCCTATCATAATTCTAATCATTAATTTGTTCCACTATGACTTGAATAATTATTAGCATTTGAACCCATTTTCACTCATTTTAAGGTATACTTTTTTTCTTTCTATTTTTATTTTATACTTATTTGAGCTTAATTGACCATTAATTACGTTATCTTGGTAAAAAGGAACGTAAACCAAGCAAGTATAAAGTAAACGTGATAAATTTTGAGTGACCAATGAATTGTACAGGCAAAGACTCACTTGTGTGGGAGGCCTTGTAACCGGTCGACTAAAGAAAAAAACCTTACTTTATTACACGGGCAAGGACACGTACGTGTGGGAGGCCGTGTAACTCTCCGGCTTAAAGAAAAAAATATTTTTTTATTACACGAGAAACGACATGTACGTGTGGGAGGTCGTGTAACTTTCTAACTTAAAGAAAAACACATTATGTACTCCTGCTAATGATGGCGATAGTAACAAGCAATAGGCCTTATCACCTATTTGATCTAATATTTCAAACGAGTTCAATATATCGCGGACTTAACTTCTCTTTTTTCTAAATCGTAGTACGCCCTTCATCGATGAAACTTTTAGGAATACATAATCACCGACTATAAACTCCGGATCCTTCCTCCTCTTATCGGCGTAGCTTTTTTGTCCGCTCCGAGCTATTTTCATCCGTTGGCGGATATTTTCCACTACTTTAGTCGTTTGTTACATCATCTCCGGTCCTAATAACTTTTCTTTCTCCTATTTCATCCCAATGCATGAAAGATCTACACCGTCATCTACATAAAGCTTCATAGGGGGCTATCCTAATTAAAGCTTGATAGCTATTATTATACGTAAATTCAACTAAGCGTACATATCTCTTCCATTTTTTAGACCAATCCAAAACTCATGCTCGCGAGTATATCTTCAAGAGTTTGGATCACTCATTCGGATCATCCATCGGTTTACGGATGATAAGCCATGCTGAAGTTTAGCTTAGTACCTATGGCCTTGTGAAAACTCTTCCAAAATACGAAGGTGAATCTAGGATCTCGATGCGAGATAATTGAGATCAAAATCTCATAAGATCTTACAATCTCGTCAAGGTATAATTGGGCGTACTAGTTCGGATTGTAGGTGGTTTTGATTGGAAAAAAATACATCGATTTAGTCGACTTGTCTACGATCACCCGGATGACATCCGACCCTCTTTTTAACCATGGTAATCCCATGAAGAAATCCATTGTGACATTCTCCCATTTTCATTCGGGAATCACCAATGGTTTTAACATTCTCGAGGGTCTTTGATATTTCGTCTTCACTCGTTGGCAAACTTGACACCTTGCCATAAAATTAGCTACTACTTTCTTCATTCTAGGCCACCAATAACTCTATCACGGGTCTCGGTACATCTTCGTGCTTTACGGTTGTATCGAATAGGGAGTTACGTGTGTTTTTTTTAAGATCTCTTCTTTCAAATCCCATACCGAGGCAACACATAGCCTTCCTTTAAATCTCATTACTCATTTGTCATCAATGGAAAAATTAGACTCCTTCCCATCCTCCACACTTTCTTCCATTCCATCAACCTTTCATCCATTTGTTGCTCCGTTTGAATCCTTTCTTGTAGGGTCGATTGAACTAATAAAGCCAATAAAATCTCTCATTATCGATAGCTGAATTACATGTATCATTGCTTACTGATTTTTTACTTAAGGCATCGATAACAACATTAGCCTTGCCGGGTTATAATTGATTATGCAATCATAGTCCTTTACTAACTTCGACCACTTTTTTTGCCTCATATTCAGCTCCTTCGTATGAAGATATACCGTAAACTCTTATGGTCTGTATATATTTCACACCTAGCCTCATATAAATAGTGTCTCTAGATTTTTAGGGCAAAGACTACTACTGCTAATTCTAAGTCATGAGTCGGATAATTTCGTTTGTATTCCTTCAATTGTCGTGATGCATTGGCTACTATTTTTCCATCCCGTATCAACACCACTCCTAGTCCATTTTTAGAAGCCTCACTATACACCACAAAGTTCCCAACCTCGAATGGAATGGTCGGTACAAAGGTCGTGACTAACCTTTGTTTTAATTCTTGAAAACTTTTCTCACAAGCATCCGTCCACTCTGGAACTTGACACTTTTCCTCCTTAAATTTATGAGAGGCATTGCTCACTCGGAGAAGCCTTCAATAAATCTCCGATAGTAACCAACCGAGTCCTAAAAAACTCCATAACTCGTCACACTCTTCGGGGTAAGCTAATCTTGAATAGCATCTACTTTCTTCGGATCTACGACTATACCCTCCTTTGTTTCTACTTGACTTAGAAAAACCACTTACTCTAGCTAAAATTTGCATTTCTTAAATTTGGAATACAACTGCTACTCCCTCAACTCGCAAGGTTGTTCTCAAATGTTCCTTATGCTTCTCCCCGTTTCGAGAATAGACAAGGATATCATTAATGAACATAATGATAAACTTGTCTAAGAACTCCTTGAAGACTCGATTCATCAAATCCATAAAAATGATAGGGGCGTTGGTCAACCCAAACGAGCATTACTAAGAACTCATAGTGTCCGTATCTTGTTACGAAATGCCATTTTCTTCACATCTTTCGACTTCACCCTCAATCGATGATACCCCGATTGTAAGTCTACTTTGGAAAACACTACTCGCTCCTTACAATTGATTGAATAAATCATCAATGCGGGATAACGAGTACTTATTCTTAATTGTTACTTGATTCAATTCTCGATAGTCAATACATAGCCTTAGACTATCACCCTTCTTCTTCACGAACGATACTTAGAGCTCCCCGAGGTGAGGAACTAGGGCGTATGAAACCCTTGTCTAACAAGTCCTATCACTATATGTTTAACTCCTTTAGCTCGGAGGAGCCATTCTATAAGGCGTTTTCGAAATCGAGCCGTGCTTGGCTTTAGTTCAATCTCAAACTCTATTTCCCTTTACGGTGATAACATTGTCAAATTCTCTAGAAACACATCTAAATGTTTTTGTATAATCTCTATATCTCTCGGTTTTAACTTTTTCTCGCTTGGCTATCACCATATACGCTAGGTACCCCATACACCCCTTTCCTAGCATTTTTTGGGCTTTGATGGCCGAAATGATTGATGTAGTTTGAAGCTTTGACTCGACCTTAAATTCTAATTTTTGACTCCCGGGTAGGTAAAAAATTACCTTTTTTCCTTGACGATCTATATTAGCACTATCTCTTGTCGACCAGTCTATCCCCAAGATCAATTCAAAATCTTGGAGGTCCAACACTATCAAATCATCTCTTAATCTCCTATCCCCAATCTGCATCAAAAACTCTTTAACTACACTAGTCGATTCCATAGTTTTGCCGGAGGAACCGCTATAAGATATCCTACGACTAATGTCTCGGGTTTGATGCCTAAGCTTTTTACTAATGTGCTTGATATAAATGAATACATAGAACCAAAATCAATCAAGATAAGGATTGATACATTACCATGAATTACTATTGCATCCCTTTGGTCCGCTTCCTATTGGGTCATTCTATAAATCCGAATAGGTACCCTTCTTGAACTTGATTTCTACACCTAGGGGCAATTGTGGGATATGTGTCCCGACTTGTGACATACAAAGCAAGTTCTTACATCCGATCGATATTCCCTAGTGTGAAATCTCTCACATCTATTGCATTGGGGCCGATTACTCGTCACTAGCCTCGATCGATTCCCTAATAATGGCCTCGGGGTATAAAGTGATAATTTGTTAGCCCGTGCATTTCCCGACCACCGGTTCGGTTGAAATTTCTACGCAAAACTTATCTTTGTGGTCTAGAGGAAGAGAATCTAAATCGGAATGATTGCCTCCTCTACTAGATTTTCTTTGTAATTTCCCTCCGATCCACATCCACTAACATAGCTTTATCTACCATTTTCGAAAAAGTGTTGGTGGCGGACATCCGTACCATGCTTCACACTCTTGGACTCACCCCTATTAAAAATCAATGCTTCTTCAAGTTATCATCCCCTGTAATAAATGAGACAAATCTACATCCTTGCTCAAATCTCCGTACGTATTCACCTACGGACATCCTATCTTGCTTTAGTTCTAGGAAGTCTTGTATCTTTTTAGCTCTCATATCTATGGTGAAGTACTTATTATAGAAGACCTCCTTAAATCCTTCCCAAGTTAAGGTAGGCACGTCTCATCGTCGATCATGCGTTATTCCACCATGTGCGAGCATCCTTAGTTAGCAAAAAAAATGGTACACGACACTCGCCTATGGTTGGCAAGCTCGTAGGTATTCGAATATTGCCTCCGGGGGCTTAATCCACTTTCGGTTATCATTGGGTTCACTCTCCCGACAAACTCTTGAGGGTTCATCTTACGGAATCTTTCTACCACATCATTCTTATGCTGGGATAGAGGCTATTATTATGTAGCTAAAAGCCGCCTCATTTGTTCGAGCATGAACCTTTGTTGCTTGTTGTAGTGTTTGTTGTTGCTTTGCGACATGATTTTCATCATTCGGTTCAACATTTCTTATTGGTTCGAGTTATTATCGTTGGAGGTCCCTTCACCTCTTGCTCGTATGAGGTTCTTTCTTGACGGCGTAGTTTATTTTACATACACATTAAGTTCAAATTAGTTTTGGTATAGATTTTAATATTTAATGTAAATCATTCACGTTCGTACAAAATTATACATTTTTATACATAGTAAGCGTTTCATACACATATTTACCTTTCGAAGGTTTTTGTGTTATATTTATAATTAAAAGCATTCTTATTTATATCATAGAACACATAAAAGACATCACGTCATGTGATAGGATTCCTAATAACCTACATATTGGACACGTCGAGGAAAGAAATACTCGACCCTCCATCAATTAATAACGTTGTCCGAAGCACGGTGTACTATTTCTCATACAAAAGGTAATGGTAGACCCTAGTTGTACATCAATCGAGTACAAGTCCGCCTAACCACCATCGAAAAGAAGGTTCGGAATAAATTCCTATAGTAATACCTATTTATCGGACCTTACTAAACCTCATTTAATAGCTTTCGGTCTCTTAGTGTCGAGTCGACGTAAAGTCGACCTTAGAAAGTCCATGCTCCGATGCTTGTTGGAAGGAAACATCGGCGAATATTATTCGGCGAAGTAAGTCATGCACCAAAGTTACATGGTCTACTATGTCCCGATCCGAGGTCATAACTAGGTTGTTTAGCTCTGCTTAGTAAATGGCTAGGGTACCACGCTGCTGGCGTGTCCTAGCAACGCAAGGTGTACGAAATAGATACCGCATCCACAATACCAATATTGACCCTTATCAATATTGTCAAGCATAATCACACATCAACATGAAAACATATAATAATAATCATACATATTAATCAAAGAATCAAAATTGAAAATAATAATTAAATTTTTTTTTCGAATAGCACACTGGTCCTCAAGCTCATATAACACGTGGAATTCTACCCGATTATCTAAACTATAGCTCTAATACCACTTTGTAATGCCCCTACCTCAATCCGAGTGTCCATTACCTAAATAGGAGTGATCTGGGCGAGATGCGTCACGCCGACACTACTTAAACCCTAATCATTTCTCATACGGTGTACTTAGGAAATTAACAACACATCACATAACAAAACTACATATAGTAAATTTTTACATGGAATAATTATTACGGTAACAAAATATTACAAATAGTGATTGATTTCGTATAGATTTCATACCCCTAAATTATAGATAAAATAAGTTTCGAGCATCTCGTGTTACATATGAGCCTCTTAGGAGGAGCCGACTGCATCCTTACTATTTTATCCTTTTCCTGTCACATCATAAAAATAACGATGGGGTGAGTTGAAGCTCGGTAAGTGGGGTGACCCATGTGATATGCAATGATTTTATGACTTCCCACCATACTTATCTATTTTAATTTCGGGTATCCTAGGTATTAGCTAGTCTACTCTATTTTTTAATCCAGGTGATTATTAAATCACCTTCTACTACAATGAAATTATCCTCATTGTAACCATTGTTAGCGAAAATCTATCGTCCGACGGTGCGAGCACACGACTTAGAGTATGCATACAATTGGATCTGCTAATACTCATTTTTCCTGTTAGGTTACCAAACCTAATCATGTAAACCAATTCTCAATCCATTGACTTTTCTCCATTTTTCCCACAATGCACATGATGCATGTGATGTTATGTGTACCATATTAAACATATCCAACCCATATAGGATTTCGGGCATACTCATACCCACGATCATCATGTTTTCCCCTTGTTAGAATTAAAGATCGACGAATGGTATTAATTTAGTCGTGGGCCTAATTGTGTATGTGGGTACTTACCTTTTTTCCTATCATAATTTTAATCATTAATTTGCTCCACTATGACTTGAATAATTATTAGCATTTGAACCCATTTTCACTCATTTTAAGGTATACTTTTTTTCTATTTTTATTTTATATTTATTTGAGCCTAATTGACCATTAATTACATTATCCTGGTAAAAAGGAACGTAAACTATTTGACTAAAAAAAAACACCTTTCTTCATTAAACGAGTAAGGACACGCTTGTGTGGGAGGTCGTGTAACTCTCGACTTTAAGAAAATATATTTCTTCATTATACGGGAAAGAACAAACCCGTGTGGGAGACCATGTAACTCTTTGACTTAAAGAAAAATACATTTCTTCATTACATGGGAAAGCACACGCCCGTGTAGGAGGCCGTGTAACTCTCGACTTAAAGAAAAATACATTTCTTCATTACATGGGAAAGGAAACGCCCGTGTGAGAGACTATATAACTCTTTGACTTAAAGGAAAAAAACATTTCTTCATTGCACGGGAAATGACACGCCCATGTGAGAGGCCGTGTAACTCTGCGGCTTGAAAGTTTACTCAAGAAGAACCCTAAAATTTTATTTTTCTTTCCTTCCTACTCTATTTTATTTAAGTCTATACAAGTCCCAAATTTACCCACCATGTTTTGTCTAACCTAATTCCATCATTCACATCCCCTCAACATGAATTTAACCATATACAAGGCTTTCTAAATTTTAGGAAGCAACCAATACAACCAATCAATACAACTAACCATACCAATAAGAATTACAAGGCAAATCAATAAACACAACCAATCACAACAATATATCACCACCTAAACACATGTTTAGTCAATTGCATAAAGATTAAATAAATGGTATAAACAAGTAAAAGGTAACCCACTTACATAGTTTGGATGAGGTTAGGTTTCCTTAGCTTTTCTTTCCCTTTCCCTTTCTTTTTCCTTCTCTCTTTCTTGCCATTTTTCTCTTCCTTACCTTTGGTTTTTCTTCTCTTCTTTGGCAACTATTAGTTTTTCCAAAATGTTTGCCATTCCCTCTCTTTCTCTATATATATGTGCCTTCTATTTCCTTGCATTAATTAGGGCTATATGTGTCTTGAATTAATTAGGCAAAATGTAAAGCAATTAGTGAGTCATGGTGAAGGTGGAGGGTTTGGGTGGCAAATTGGGTGAGTTGGCTTAATGCATTTAATCAAGGTGCTTAGGTGTCCTAACTAAATACTTAAGCTAACTAAACCTTTAAGCTAGCAAGACACATTTTCTCCATAAATTTTCAAAAATTCCACCTCTAAACCTCGAAACTTCCTTTCCCTTTCATTCTAAAACTTTATGATATGTTCCAAGTACTTAATATATAATAAGTGGTAATTAATTAATTTTTCTAAAACTTCATCCCAAAATTCTCACATAAGTGCCCCAAAATTTTCACACAAGTGTTAAATAATCATCATCGCTAAATAGTTAAAATAACACCTACAATTGCACTCGTACTTAATGTATATTTGCACGAATATTCGGCATATATATATATGTCTAATTAAAGATTTTCACGGGGGTTACAAACACAAGCCTTTTTATAGGCAAGAATTTACTCAAATCTCTCTTTAAGATTAGTCCAGATCAATCTCGGATTTTAGGTTGCTAAATGTCAAATTTGGCATTTGATTAGGTAAAATAAGGAAATTGAATCGGTAAGGCATGATTCTTGGTGGGTATCAATTCTAGCTAAGAATCACAATGAATGCAATTCAAAAAAATGTAATCAAAGAAAGATTTGGAAAGATAGATGAATAATCCTTGAAGAGACTTTTGGATTTAAGGGGATGACGAGTCGTCTCGCTTGATTTAGTATTGTTGTTTGATTCAAAGTTCCAATTTGATCCTTATGAATTTTAATTGTCCGCAATCATGTCTTTTTCTATAGAATTTTATTCCTTATAAAATGTAATTTCATCAATCGAGTCTCTATACGAGTGTAATTTAAGTTTTGAATTTCTCAATTAATTCAATTATACTTTTTTAATGTGATTACATCCCTTGATGTGATTCATGAAATTTTTGTATTTTATATATATTTCTCTGTCTATATTTTTATCATTTTTTCGTTTTTATTTTTTATAGTAAACTCCAAAATAAAGTCAAATAAAATAAAATAAAATAAGAAATAAATAACAACGACAAAAATGGAAAAATATTGGGTGATAACAAACATAAAATTGGCAAGTCACTAATAGCTTCAAGTACATAAACATGATATTGGTAAGTCATTAATGGCTTAGAGCCCATAAACACAAAATTGGTAAGCCATTAATTGCTTTAAGTCCATAAATATGAGATTGGGTATCACATTCAATTATATACAAATGCGGCATTAGCTCTCGAAGCTAACCTAGAAAAACTCAATGCATCCCTCACACACCACACTCAATTCAACATAAATGTAGAATCAACTTTCAAAACTAACCCCAATAAATTCATTGCATTCACACACCATAATTTCATGTACCATAAATGCGACATTAAATTTCAAAATTAACCCCAACCAATTTATCGCATGTTGCGCATACCATGTTCAATTCAAATAAAACTCACAAATGAATCATAATGTATATCACATTCAGTAGCCACATCATATGAATAATTCAACATAAACATCACATTCATATCAATCATGTCACAAGCCAAAAGCATGCTCAATTGCTCACAAAAAATTGATACTCACCTTGAATAAACTATTAGAATTAAAAATCATTTATATTCCTCCCTACCTCATTGTAAAGTTTTCACATAAACCTTATTTTTTCTCAAACTATTCGAGATATATTGAGAAAATATTAAAAATATTAGATGCATGAAATCATGGATTCTCAAAGGCTATGAGAGGGAGACACTCAAAATCCATCTTAGACTCCGTAAATAGCCAATACTAAAATAATTCTAGTGATTTATTTCTTATTATTAATGCTAAATATATTGAGAAAAAAATAAGAAAATTCCTTAAAAAAAAAATTGTGAGCCATTGGATTATGATCTTTAGGTAGAATCCAATAATAGATCCGACCAATCCTATACCCTTTGCGACAAAAAAATGGAAGTAGGATGAGCATTATTCGGTTAAAATTGAATCGAATTAAATTAGCAATTTTGGTTCAGCTTTTTATAAAAATTTTGAAAAAAAATCAAAACCGAAATCATTTATGTTTGATTTGGTTTTTATTAAAAAAAAAAAAAAATGGTTTTCACTAAAATCGAATCAATTTTTTTTTTTTTTACACACACCTAAAGACTTCTTACAAAAAACCATTTTCATTAGATTACAAACTCTTTAGTATATAATTTAATTGATATGTTTTTATATTTCATATCAATTTTTAACTCTTATAAATTTGTGATCTCCACATATTTTAATTTTTTTTTTTTTAATAAAGATCTCCTTGACTCCTAATTAGTGGCAAAGCGAGGATTTTTTTTCTTTTTAAGAGAAACAAAAGATATTTAAATGAGATATTTCTTTATAAATAAAATGATAGAATTGTTTATTAAAGATGAAAGGACTAAAAGTATGAACTTTCATTAAATATGCATAAAAGTTTAAAAGTTAAATCTCCAATCTCCGAACCTATGTGTTTCGCCATTGCATCTAATGATGTGGGAATATATATATATATATATATATATATATATATATATATATATAATGCAAACTCAAACAAATTCAGGGTAAATTTTTGAAGTTAGTATTGATCAAACTAGCATGAATAAGACATGATACTAAAACTAAAGTAAATTATAAATCGAGTTTTTCTAGTTTTGAAAAACAAAAAACATAATTAATTTTTTTTTGTTTCAAAAATTAATTATTGAGTTTTTTTTTTTGTTCATTTTATGTTCTTATCAACTTTTTTTTTAAAAAAAAAACAGTACGGTTAAAAAAATTAAATAGATATTTGGGAATATCAATGAAAACGAGAAAAATTTTTAAATAAAATAAATAAAATATGGTCAATACTAATAATTTTTTTTAGGATATCAATATTTATGATGTAATTAAAAAATTGCAAAAAAAAAAAAATAGCCTTTTAGCTTAGTCCAAGCGAAGATTCAAAATTCATAATAAAAAATACAAAAAAATGCAAAAAAAAAAAAAAAAAGGTTTTTAATCGAAAAATCAAATAAAAAATTTTGATTTTAAAACCGAACCTCAATTCAGTTTGATTTCAATTTTCGTTTTAGTCAATTTTAAAAGCTCCTTAATAAAAGGCCCGAGCACCTTGTCATAGTGATGTTCATCTAGATCTACTCCATCATTGACTTTAGGAACGGTCCTTTTCTTATTTCTAATGAAATATCTATTTTTCATAAAAAGAAACATGAAAATTCATTTTCGTTTACTAATTAATAATAAAGATTGTTATAACTTATTAGTCGGTAATTTTTTTTAATTATATTAGTTAGTATTTTTTTTAATGGAAAACGCAATTTAAAAAAAAATCAATAAAAGAGTAAATACATTTTCAGTATTTGTTACTATGATGGTAAGAAAGAATTTCATCCGTTTTTCAAAAAAAAAAAAAAAAAAAAAAAGAAAAAGAAAAAAAAATTCCTAGGTTTACTTGTTAATTGATATTTTAAATAGTGCAACGTGGAAACGCCAAAATATTGGACTGGACTTCAGCCCTAATTACAAGATTAAGTTAAGGCCTGGCCAGCGGAATTACCAGATTTTTCTAAGGCGAACGGAACCCACTCGGCCCTCTTAATTAGATTTTGAAAAGACGAGCCCATAATTGTTTTACAGGCCCATTTATCTTTCAATTGGTGTTTCTTTTAGGCCAGAACTACTGTGGCTTAAGACAAACAAGCCCCTTTTTGGTTGCCTGCGATGACTGCATGCTGCATCCAGTAGGTGCAAACTGCAAACTCGATTAGTGGGACTAGATTCATTGGAAGTACCATGAATTTAAAATTTGCGAACAGGAAACTAAAAGGCTGATAACTATCATCCTTGTAAATTTGGATTTATTTCTAAGTAATTTTTTTTTAAGAAAACTCATTGGATATATGGTATTAAAAAAAAAAAAATTGAAATCAAATTCAAGCAGTTGAGATGAAAAGGATTGCAGAGAAGGCGAGATCTGATTCTTAGAGGGGAAAAAAGGGTTTTGAAATTTTGTAAGGTTACAATTGGTACGAATTTTCTAACTTTTAACTTTTCACTGAGAAAAAAAAATTATAAATATGTTTGGATAGAAATAATTTTTATTTAAATTAAAATTATATTTTAAAATTGAGTTAAAATTATGCTTCAATCAACATCCTTAACTTTTAACTTATGTATTCTAATTTACGCTACATTCTTTCTTAAAAAAAAAAAGAAT
The DNA here is from genome assembly GCA_963924115.1 of Dovyalis caffra. NCBI lineage: Eukaryota > Viridiplantae > Streptophyta > Magnoliopsida > Malpighiales > Salicaceae > Dovyalis > Dovyalis caffra. Next base: position 451,904 of record CAWUPB010001184.1, read on the forward strand.
TATTTTTATCAAATATATTTCTAACTTAAAATTTGTGTAGGCTAGAGAATAAATCAAATGACTAGTTAATAGACTGATAATGATATAAAAAACTACTATTGTGACTTTTAAAAATAACAATTTACTAAAATAGAAGAATGAGTGCTAGTGGTGAGAGGCATAGAAGAAAAAATAAATAGTGTTAAAAAAACACAAGTCAAAGTAATAAATAGATGAATAGTTAAAATCTAACGGATGGAACACTAAGAATTGTGTGGTAAATGAGTGATAAAATTTCAAATAGATGAACTATTAGAAGTTGTGTGGCATGATAATGAAAGAGTTTTGAGAGAGATTTCTATTTAGCAAAATATTCAAACTCTACAAAAGATGTCAAAAGTCTCTTCGTAATTGTTGTGAGATTAGTAATTATAGAGGAAAAAAAAAGTATCTTGATTGATAGGATCACATCACATCATCCATGTTTGGATGGTTGAATTTGAACTAGAGAAAGAAATTTAGTTTTTTAAAACTAAATTGCTTCAACTTGCTAATAAAGATTAAAAAAATAATAATTAAACTTTTTTTAATAAATTTTATTACAAGCCACCAAGTCAATATCTCTAATACATCCTAAAAATAAAATATGATCATTAATCTTATCACAAAAGTTGTGTCCATCCTTAATTATTTAGTCCAAACGTTGTACTAAGACAAAATCTATCGTCTATCCATACCAAAACCAACAAATAATAATAATAATAATAACAACCAAGCCTTTCATGTACTGCACTTACAATTATAGACTTAACTAAAATTGAACCTAGGCTATTAGGTTTCTTACTTATTTAAGGAAGTGATCCTTTGATTTTTTTTTTTATCAAATATGCAATATAATCTAATCAATATGAAATTTGTTTTTGACATGTTTATATTGATTTCTTTGCTATGATATATTAGCAACCTAATTTACATCAATGAATACAGAATACTAGTTTAAGTCCATTATAAGCTCGAGAAAAGCAAAGAAAGATAGATCAAAGAAAGTAAAGGTTCATAGCAAGAACTCACACCAAAACCAACAAATAGCAACAGCAACAACATAAATTAACATATAATCAAATTAATCAAATTACGTAGTTAATTGTCAAGATAAATTGAGCACATATAAAGTCATTTTAACTTAATATGTTCAACATAATTTATGAAATGTAAGTTTTAATCTTGAGTCATTTAATCAAAGATTATTTTTATTAAACAACTTATAAAAAAATAATTTAAAAATACTTTAAGATTGTTTATATATATAAAATAAAGTGTATTGACTTTTCAAAAAAAAAAAAAAAAGATATTGTATCAAAAAATCTGAAATCAAATTTTAAGCGGTCGAGATGAAAAAGATTACAGAGAAGTCATATTCTGATCCCTATAGAAAAAGAAAGAGCTTGTGAACTATATTTTAAGTTTTTTCTCCTATCCGTTCAAGTCTCCAACATGATATTTATGAAATTTCATAAAAATGAATAAGTTTTTATTATTTGTTTAGATATATTAGGCACACAGAAAGGTCCCGTAGCTCAGTTGGTTAGAGCGTTGGTCTTATGAGCCGAAGGTCGCGGGTTCGAGCCCCGCCGGGACCATCTTTAATGCATTTCACTTTTTAGATCAGCCAAGCCTTTTCGTGTACCGCACTTGCAACCAACAAACGTTGTATCTTTTACAAGCTCATTAGAGCACTAATTAATGATTGGTGAAATCCAGCTAGATTAGGTGCTCCCTGTGACGTCTGATAGTCTTTTTGATGTATTTGACTGTTGACCTTCCAAAAGATCAAACACCAGTTTCAGTTTGGTTGAGTTGTCATATAAAAGAAAACATGCACTCTCTTTCACCCATTTCTTGTATTGCACTTCACCCACTTCTTCTTACTAGTACTACCACCCATCTCCCCAAACCAATAAAGAACGTTTTGCTTCTCTCTTTGAACAATAACAATAACAACAACAACAAAGAAAAAGACAAAAAGATGGGTTGTTTCTTCTCTGGTATGTTTGTTCTTATTATTCTTAAATTTTGCTACATTTTCTTCTTTATTATTATTATTATCTTGAATCTTGTGTATAATTAAATAAGATCATGCGTTCATGCCAGCATTAATTTATCGAGGATATATATAGCTATTATTTCTATTCATCTACTTTGTTGTTTGTTCTGTCTATATTAATTCTATATGGAAATTCGTGTTGCTTAATTTTGTGGTTAATTTGCTACTTGTTAGTTGTGCTTCTGTGTAATGATTACTTTTGTTGCATCAATGAAGGAATGTTCTTGATTACACTCATGAGCATTGCCCTAGTTAGATGAAGCAAATTTCTTTTTCATGTGTTCTTCAATTATATATTTTGTCTTTTAATTTTAACGGTGTGGTCATGATAATGTTACAATTCGCTCGATAGTGATCGATTCAGCAATTTTGCTTGAGAAATGAAAAATTTAGTGAAGTAATAACAAGTTTGTTCTAATTAATTGTTTTTTCATTTCTTTTTTATCGAGTATCAAACTGAACATGTTTTGCTATTGATCTTTGTCAAAGCTCCACCTATTTCAGAATGGAAGAATCTTACCCTGTAAGCTCACAACTGGTGTCACAAGTTGTCTTATCAAGATTTTGAAAGCAATTATAGACTTAACAGAAACTGAACCTAGGCTATTATTTTTCTTACTTGCATGTTTAAGGAAGTGATTTTTTGATTTTCTATCAAATATGTAATATAATCTAATCAGTGTGGAAATTTTTTGGCATGTTTACATTGATTTCTATGCTATGATATATCAGCAACCTGATCTATACCAATGGATACAGGATACTGGTTTAAGTCTATTATAAGCCCGAGAAAAGCGAAGAAAGATAGATCAAAGAAAGTAAAGGTAAATGCTCAGGATTCTGCTGATTCCTTTTGGTAAAACCAGCGTTATCGTTTCTTTTTTCTAATCCCTTCTTTCACCTCTGCGAGACAGGTGCATTCAGCTGCTGAAAAGGCAAATCGGTCAAAGGAGAGTTCACCAACCCATGGAGAATCTGGTAGTCTCGCCAATGGTGATTTGCAAAGCATTCATGTTGTTCCTGAATTCTCTGCAGAATATATTGCTGCTTTCAGGATTCAAAAGGCTTTTCGGGCATACAAGGTACACTTCAGCGGTGTGATTATAAAAGGATCATTCACTTCTGTTATCCTTTTCTTTTTGTCCCATGAATGAAAACTTATTAGGAAAAAGAAGAAAATGAAGATAGTTGTGAATAATAGCTTGGCAGCAGCTACTGATTCGTTCCTGCGATCATGGCACATACATATTTTCACTTCAATGTTACTTTTCAAGACTTGTTACTTATGTTAGTAATTTCATTTTGTCAACTGAAATTTCCCCTCGCATATAATGGAATAAGAAATTGTTTTGCATAGCAGAAAGAAAGTTAAGAAACGGATACTGATGGCATCTAAAAAATTCACTCACTATCTTCTTCTCACATTTTTCTTCTGTTGACAGGCGTCATACCAATCTCATAGTTTCTCATTACTGCTTGATAATCGAACTAGTCAAACATGACCTTATTCAATAGAATGTTTCTTTCTTCAACTTGTTGAGTTGTGTGATTCTTTCCCTCTTAGAACCTTCTACCTGTGTTTTCATCTTGCTATATTATGTACAAAACCCCAACATAAGATGTCTACTGCTTCATATCAAAACATTTGTGTCAGCATAATTTATTATTTCACTGAGGTGCACTAAGTTCCGTTGATTTAGCCACCAAAAATCCATAACATTAAGGTACTTCAAATTTGGGATTTTATTTTATTTTTCAGTCCTTCTCAGCAAATCGATTTCAAGATTACTTTATTTATCAAATGTTTGCTTTGAATCATACCGCCAACAATAATTTTCTTGTTGTGTCCATTGACCCACTGCAAGTTTTTGAAAATCAAATGAGTGAATATTTATTGGTATCAGCTAAATAGCCTTACCATTTTTCTATGTTTTTAGATCGTGTGTACTGGTTTGACATGAAAACAACTGGTGGTCTGCGGAAGGAAGTGCAGTGAAGTAGCCTAGAGTAGGGGCTTGGGTTGACCAACAAAGACGTAAAAGATAGAAAATTTTTCTCAGCGCCGTTGGAATTTTAAGCAATTTACTTCTGACATTTGGTTGCACTCGTGGGCTTATAGCCAGTCCGTTGTAGAATTTATATGATCTGTAAAACAATAATGGTTTGCCGTTTTCATTTTCAGGCAAGAAAGGCAGTACACCGTCTTAAGGGTGATGTGAGATTTAATGTTCTGATCCATGGTCATGATACTCAAAAGCAAACTTCAAGCACATTAATCCATATACATTCATGGAGCAATATACAAGCTCAGATTAGAGCTCGCCGACATCATATGGTCACAGAAGGGCGTATTAAGCAAAAGAAAATGGAAAACCAGTTGAAACTTGAAGCCAAACTTCAAGAGCTAGAGGTATTAATGACTATTTACCTATTACTTAGTTTCGCTAGAGCAAGTGCCGAGACCTTTAAGAATGGAGGAGGAGCCTTGCATTACAATGAAACAGTTTAAGGAATTTTTGTGCACATTTCATGATACTTATGTCACATATAGGGGTTAAAAATATAATGCTGCAAATTTATGAGGCACATGGCCCGCCAGCCAATAGAGATCTTGGATTCCACTAAAGGTTGTTTTCAATGACTTTGATTTTGGTGAGTGAATGTTTGGAGATCCCAAATGAAAAATAATTTTTTTTAAAGATTTTCCTTTGCATTCAACAGAGTGTATAAACTTTCTTTCCGAATTAACTTTTTAAAAGATTTTCCATTACTTATTAAAATAATTTTCAATGAAAATTCTTTAAATTTAAAATTTGTATCGAACAACCTCTATTTTGTGCTGAATTTTTTGATTTAATTGGAGAAAATGGAGTCGCAAATTATCAATTTTTCACCAATTTGTCAAAATAATTATAATATCATGTCAAAAAATAATTCCAACCCAAAAACAAAAAACACTTTGTTTTCATATTAACTCTCAATGATGGGATTTTTTTCCCCTCCATGTACGTGTGATCCTTAGAATTGTTTTCATTTATACTACAAAACAATTATGAAATAATTGCACTATAAGTACTTTACTTTTTAATTTTTACTCAATTGAATATAGTAATATATTTTACTTTTTTTTATTTAGGTACACCAATTTTTTTAAAGTCTGTCAATCAAGTAATTCTATTAATTTTTCTTTTTATTACTTGATGAGGTTTGTTAACATGAGAATATCAAATTATAATTTCTCTCTTTTTTTCTCAATTAAGTACTTGATTTTATTTTATTTTTTTAGTATAACAATTTTTTTTAACATCAATCAAGTACTTCTATTAATTTTTTTCATTAATTAATGATGTGTATGAATATCAAATTATTTTTTTTCTCTTTTTATTGCAAGGAACTTTCTTCCAAATTATTCTACCATTTTAAAATTTGATAAAGAATTAAAAAATTATTTTTTAGCTACAAAATCTCGAACTAAACTCAATTATACTAGCTATTAAAAAAAAACTCAATTAATTAGATTTTGGACGTGAAAGTTTAAGGAAATTCAAATGGAAGGTTTTTTATCAAGAAAATTCATTTGTATTTTTCTTCAATTTTCACTCCTAAATCTAATTAATTTTTTTTTAACAGTAAACATAACTGAGTTTAGTTTGAAATTTTCTAATTAAAAAAAAATTTTAATTTTTTATCAAATTTTAAAAGGGTAGAATATTTAGGGAGAAAGTTCCTTTAAAAAAGAGTAAAATTATAATTTTGTATTCGAACAAAAAATAAAAATAAAAATTATTAATTAATAAAAAAATTGACGAAAGTATTTAATTAGTAGTTTTAAAAATATTGATGTTTTCAAAAAATAAAAATAAAATTCATGTATTCAATTGAGAAAAAAATAATAAAATTATAATTTGATATTTTGAGGGTCACAATTACATTACAGATGAACAAAAAAATAAAAAATAAATAAAAGTATTTGATTGATAATTTTAAAATATATATATATATATACTTAAATAAATAAAAATTAAAAATTAATGTAATTATAGTGTAATTAATTTTAAAAAGGCAAAAAAAACCTATAGAATCTACGAGAAGCCAAGCAATCTGCATGACATAGGTGGAGTTGGTGAGTAATCAATGAGCCTTCCCGTACTGTGTTGACGGGTTGCTGTTGGTCTTTTTTTTTTTTTCTCGGGGGGCATTCATATTCAGCTATTTGGGTAAATAGAAACACGTCCATGCGGGAAACGGGGAATGTCTTGCTACGTGGTTTTGGTTGGAATTTCTGGGTAATTTTTACTTGGTTTGTGAAAGTGTTCTTTTGATACCATTACCAATTCATGCTCAAGTTCTGACCGACACTGCTATGAAAGAAATTAAATGCATCCAAAGTAGTTAGCCCACAGAAAAAGGCAGTTACCCAGTTAAAAGCAATGTTCCAAGAGGAAGAATTTGAAGGCGTCCTAGCACTTCACTGATTGTGGTTGTAAACCCAGACCTGTATAATTATTGCACCAAGCAACAGCCAGAATTTCGTGAATTCAAGATCCACTATCCACATTTACTTGCTCAGTTTTGACTTTGCTGATTAGGTGGAGTGGTGCGGCGGTTCCGATACTATGGAGGAAATCCTTGCCAGGATCCAACAAAGAGAAGAAGCAGCGGTAAAGCGTGAACGAGCCATGGCGTATGCCTTCTCTCATCAGGTCCATAAAATATTGAAACTAGTACTATTTCTTATAGTTTCTGGTTCATGAGTTGAAAGTAAATGCATGATTTAATGTGAATAATTTACAGTGGAGGGCCAATCCTACACAGTATCTAGGCCAGGCCTATTACAATCTTGGCAAAGAAAACTGGGGTTGGAGCTGGAAGGAGCGCTGGATTGCTGCTCGGCCATGGGAGATTCGGGCTCATGCTGAGCCTAATACCCTAAAGAAAGTTCATTCCAGACAAGAGAGCAAAACGGAGATTAAAATGCCACTCTCAACCAAACCTGCTTTGTCAAATGGGAAGGTAAGTGCGAAAGCTAAAACTTTGTCCAGTCCAACTGTGGATTATCAAGCAACCCAAGATGCCTGTTCTACAGCCGGCTCATCTCATTTGCTGAATCCAAGTCGAGATATTTTAATTTAGCAAACCTATACACTCCTTGATCCTTTTTTTTTTTGGTCTTGTTTATTTGTTTGAGATTGGCATGCAGCGTGTAAAATAAGGCAGCAAACATATATGCCTTAATTTGGTTACACTTGTTATTAAGTAAATTATCTTAGTACCTTGAAAGATTGATGATTCTATTTTCTTACCTATTGTTAATGTTGTTTAGTCTATGATGGAAAAGGCAGATCACACTGTAATTTGGCTTATTCGGTAATGACAAAAAGCTTAATGGTTTAAACTTGAAAAGACGTAACATGGGATGGATGGGTCAAATGTGGAGCTCCAAACCACTTGGGAAACAGGAGGGATGAATTTTAACCGTGAAATTAATTAATGTTTTAATTATGTAAGCACTTGAAGAGCTTCGCACATTGAGCTAACTCATTTGTCCATATCATGCATTAATTAACACACTAATTCCATCGTTGGTTGTATAGCTAGACAAGAAAAAGTACATCCCAACAAGATCTTGCATTCCTAACCCCAATAAAATCTGTATTTTTCTGGTAAATCTTAATTTACTAATGCACCATTCAGCATATTCATCTCATGCGTACCGATATCCCCGCCAGCCACCCTATTTCATTAGCTTTCAATGAGCTGAAAAAAAGAAGAATTTGGCATAATTAAACTTAGGGTTGTATTTTACCTTTGCAATAATAATCAGCAATCCAGTATGTATAAAGACGAAGACTAGCATCCTAAAGCAAAATGTCACCATCTCCATTGAATCCAAGGGATCCACTTTTATATTTTCTGGTTTTTCCCCTGTGGAAAAATAAAACCCAGCTAGGCTGAAGAGATATTTACTAGGGACTGAGATTTACAGGGTAGGGGACCAAACACAGATGGGCAGATGGCAAAGGATCACATTTTTGGTGGTATCCAGCTGCGTATTCTTCCACAATTGATTTTTGTTGTGTTTATCCCTTCTATTTTCATGGTTACTCCTGCAGATGTATGTACTCCACTTGGCCCCACTCCACTTGTTCTACCTTCTAAATTTATCTAAGCTTAGTACTCATTGATCGCACCAAGAACGACAGACCAAGAACTTCGGATTCCTCGCAACCTGATCTTAATGCAAACTGTAACATCCAGGAGGAGATGACTTGTATTTCAAATCCCACTTACCCAAATCTAAAGTACAAATAGGTCCTGAAATAACTCTTGGATATCTTTGACATTGGCTAAATAAGGAAGTTCAGATTCTACCAATTTTGGTAATTGTGGTTGTAACTACACAATATTCTTCAGCTATGGAGAAAATGAGGTGTTCAAGATCTGTCCTTACGTGTTGAGCTCTCTAGTTACATTCAAGACACAAGTCTAGTCAAATCATACTAAAGAAGCTAGTAAAAATGATAGAAAGTAAGGAGTAAATGACACTAGAAAACACAATTCTCCACTCAAATGTACAGTCATAAAGTCTCTCCCATTTCTTTCCCAGCTTCCTATTCTATTCCATTGCACACAGATTCAACTATTGATGGAAAATGACTCATTGTTCGATGCTCCCGAAAATCCGAGCAACGAAAGAGATGTTAAAGATGGGTTTATTCTTTCAATTCTTTTTGCAGATTTGAGGAAGTTGCTGAGGCATCGAAAGGCAAAAAAGCAACCAACAAAAACAATCACAAAGAGAAACTCTCTCTTTCAACTCTCTCTTTCATCCATTCAGAGGAAGTAGCCCTTATTGTGTTGCTCGCATTTTTTGATACTAAAGAGAATAACAATCAGCTCAAACGAACAAGATATAGGAGTGAACGAGGGGAAAATGCTACTACAAAAAGTCTATATTTGCTGATCTGGAGTTGCCTCGTTTTAGGATAACAGATTATGCGCATTAGGTCTGCTCTAGTTGGGGAAAACATGAAACCATTCATCAAAAAAAAAAAAAAAAGTAGTAGTTATGTTTCTATCAGCAATTCTAGAAATGGAATCAAATACAAACAAAACATCATGACATACAAAAAGAGTAGCAAAATAAACACACAGCCAATCCAACAAAAGTTCAAAGCAAATTAAGCTGAGCTATCAAAAGCCCTCTCAAACATGGAAACTAAAATAACAAGAATATAATACTAAATAAACATCTGATGGAAGCTAAACAAACCCGGGATGGACCGAAAAACCTGAAATATCCACTCAGATCTCTCTCTCCCACGGTATTTGCCACTGATTCATCTCCAACTGACCAAAATCTCACCTCCAAGCCGGTCTTTTAAATATCTTCTTAACCCCACAGTAGTCTCTCTTGGAGTAGAACAAGTCCTGCAGGAACCAAGCTAAAATGAACAAATGATGACATGAAATGGATAAAAATTGATGAAATTGAGAAAAGGGTTTTAAAAGTAGCACCTGATAAACATGAGATTTTGGATGTTTTTGCTCAATCAATGGCGAGAATCAGAGGAAGCAGAGGACGGCTTGTTGTGAATGCCGTCGTGCTCCTCTTCTTCGCCCTGAATTCGTGCTGGAACTCGAAACCCAGAGAACCCACCCCCTGAGGCAGTGAATCCAATGCCTGATATTGCAGTTTGCTGATGATGAATTTGTGGAATTTGTTGATGATGATGATGATGAGAATGATGATCAGGAGTGATCGCTGGGTCTATCCAAGCACGAACTGAAGGCGTGTTACTGGACTGAAGGGGTCCCCTCTGAGAAAAAAACTGGTTTTGGCCGAAAAACGGCTGCACAAGTGGCGATGGCGACATCGTCTGTGGCGGTGGTAGAGGTGTGTTGAAGATGAATCCTCCACCTCCGCCACCGCCACCGCCAACACCACTACTAGCATCTGCTGCATTCCAAGCCACCAAATTTCTTTGGAAACGGGTCATTTCTGGTGGGTGCTGCTGCTCAGACCACCCACCAGAAGAGCCATCAAAGCCGAGATAATGGGCAGTGGTTCCAGAGAACAACATTTGATGTTCATTTTGAGCTTGATGACCATGATGGTGTGCTTGCTGTTGCAAAAGAATTGGTTCTTGAAATGATTGGAGCGAGAGCCTCAGATCTTGGCTCTGGCTGCTGGTTCTTGACAGCAAATCTGGTGGATAGTTCTGAAACTGTATAGTTGGAGACGATGTCTCCGTAGAAGCACCCATTGGAAAGAAAGTTTTGATTGTGTCAGCGATGGCATCTGAGTCTAAAGATGGTGGCAGAAAACCTGAACTACTGTTGGGGTTTTCTGCCATTTGTTGTTGCATATTTTGAACTTCAATTGCGGCTGCTGCTGCTGCTGCTTTTGAAGCAGCAACATTTTCAATGGAAAGCTGATACTCCCTCTCATCGCTTATGTTTTGCTGCTGGGTGCTTCTTGTTGTAGTTTTACTAGTTGCGGGGGTGAAGCCCGCAGTGGTTGGATCCCATGCGGGTAGCTTTGCAAGCTCGTCTATGGAAGCCTTGGCTTTCTTGATGAGCCAATCGACGGCTTTGCTTGGACGGTCGTAGCCTAGGCGGTCCTGCACATCGTAGAACTGGATGGCAGTGTGGGCTGAGAGCCGGACGCGGCGGTCTCTGGGGCCTTTGGCAGTACAGACCTTGCTGTGGCGGTCTTTTCTTCCCGTGGACCGAACAATGTGGCCTCCTTGGACCTCCACAATCTCTCCCACTGTGTTTCTTATCCCCAATCTTGACGATGTTGCTGCTTGGTGGTGGCTCTCTCCCATTTTTCTTGCATATTCGAGGCTTTGCTCTTGGAAAGTTGAAGATGAAGAAGATGGAAAGTAAGATCTTTTCTTGGATGGTTGTAGAGGAGGCTGCTGCTGCTGTTGTTGGGTGTCTAATCTTTGATACAAATATTGGTTTTGGTCTTGTTGGGGCTGTGAGTTTTGGAGATACTGATGGTGGACAAGAAAGGGTGGTACTTGTTGATGATGATAGTGATGCTGTTTGGGTGATAACTGATCTTGTTCTTCTTCTTCTTGTCCTTCTACTCCTTCTATATGTCTTGAATTTAGGACTATGTTTTGAAGTTGGTGATGGTGGTGGTGATTCCTTTGAGGATCCAGACTCAGACCCTTGTGCTTTATCTGTTCCAGCTTTGAGTGGAGAACTCTTTTCTTTAATGGGTGGGGGTTGTCTCTTTACTACTCTCTCTAATTTGCTGCTTCCTAGTCTCTTCTTGTTGCTTGTGCAACTGCTGTTGCCACCACTCTGATACCTGATACTGCTGCCTCTCCCACAAGGTTCTGCCATTCAATTTTTCCTCTTCCATCAAACCCAACATCACCTCCAAAAAACACTCTTACCTAAAACTGAAAACCAAGCCTGAAACCCTATGCCTGCTCTATGTGAAGCCTAACCCATCTCTTTCTTTTTCTCTATATTTGCACTTAGCTAGGCTTTTGCTAATTGGCCCCCTTTGATGTACTAAAAGGGTAAATATGGATAATACCTGGTAGAGAAAGAAAACCCAGAACAAATTACAAACCCAATTTCTCAAGAGGGGTCTTCTTGGGAAATCTCCTGCAGTAGGTGTTTTATTGTTTTGTAGAGAGAGAGAGAGAGAAGGGAAGGGAAGGTGCTATAGAACAGTAAATATAGTGACTATACCTAGCGAAGATAAATTCTCTCTCCCTTTCTTGACCTATAAGAAGAGGAGTCCTTGATGATGCCACTGGTAAGTGTGGCAGTGTTTGGTCAGAAATGAGATTAAAGATCTCTGTGACCTCATCACTGCGTCTGCTGCTGCCGTTCTTTGTACTACTACACAATACGCACAAAACACCAACCCAGAACTAATCATTCAATCAAGGCTCCAAGTTTCAACTTTATTTAACCCTTCCTCTCTGTCTAAACCCATTTTTTATTTCTTTGTATGTCTCTATCTCTCTCCCTCTCTCTTGTTCGGTTCTTTTAAGATTTTTTTTTACTATTCCTACTTGACTTGGTTAGAAGTTAGAACCGTTGGTTGTGGTTCAAAGGGAGGGGTGACTCTATCTCTCTCTCTCTCTCTCTGGATGCTTTGAGACACTAGATCCTTTATATGCCAACACACCATCACGCCTCTTGAAAGCGACCCCCCTACAGCTTTTTCTCTGCTCTGCCTCTCTCTTTATTGCTTCCCTCAAAAAGGAGCGACACCATCTTTTCCTCAATGCTTCTATCTTCCACCCCATCCTTTTCTGCTTGGATTTCTTTACATGGCATCTTAAGACCCTGGCTTTTTATTTTTCCTTTGAACCAAAATATGTTTCTCTTCATTTATTGTTCTCATTTTCTGAATATTCTTTGCAAATTTTATTTATGTGACCACTCTTTTTTTTTTCATAGTTATGTAACCATGTGTTTTTAAATTACTTGTAAATTCAAATATAAGCAGATGAATTATCTACATATTTGATCTAAAGAAAACAAAATATCCAAATGATGCTCTATGGCAGTATGGTATTGTAGTTGTAACCATTAAACTTAAATTTTAAGAATAAATGTCTAATTGAAAATTATTAGTGTTATACAAATCCAAATTCAGGAGCCAAATGGACAAATGAACTCGATCATTTGGCTTTCTTTCATGTTTCTTGGATCTTTGTTGTCAAACAATTATTTATGAAAAATCATTTTCATGTGTCCCATGGTCCACTTTTGGTTATTTGGATATTTACAAATAATCAAATCTTTTAAAACTAACTAAATTTTTATTATGTACTATCCTTTCTTATATAATAACCTCCGTACTTATGATTATATTGAAAATTCATATCAATAATTTGTAAATCGTGCATAATGAAATCTTAAACAAAAATTCAGAAGAGACATGAACATGGATTAATGTACATTGTGGTAAATTGTGTCACCATAAAATTATATTCACGTCAACTTTAGACACCATTCTTTTAAAAGCTCAAAAGCAGAAAATTAGTAAGTCAAAATTCAACATTTTTATAATATACGGAGCATTTTGTACATGTATAATTTTTAAATTTTATGTGTAAAAATTTTTATTGTTTGAAACATACACACATAAATAGAGAGAGTGAGAGAGACTTTTAGTTTTGAAAATAAAAAAAATTCGCAACCAAGAATCCAATTGATAATAAGATTTTGGGATATGAGAATCCAATTGATAATAAGATTTTGGGATATGAGAACTAAATTGAATAATTTGAAAAATCTAGCGGCTTAAAATGTATATAATTGTTGAAAACAATGAAAACCCTATGAGTGTTTGATGTCTTCCATTATCTCTATTAGAATGATAATTGCACCAGCAAAATATTTTTGCCTTAATATCACTACCACCGACACATTTTGCAAAAAGTTTATTGTATTAAAAAATTATAAATTTTACATATTTTGATCATTTTAACACGTTTTTTCAATATTAGATAGAAAAAAATATGAACTAAGGTTTTAGTAATCATGTTAGCATGTAAAAAAATTTTTAGACATGATTCTATTTTAAGCCGACGTGACGGGACGGATAGGATGACAACAGAAAATTAAATATCACATAGGATCTCACGTGGTATATTTCACAATCCCAATTTAAATGAAATTCATATTCTCCTAATTCATTCCTAATTTTCTTCGTAATTAAATTGAAATTTCATTTTCTCCGATTCATTTCCAATATTACCAACCGACAACAACCTTTTCTCCTTTAAAAAATTCGACCGCTCACCACTACCGACCACCACACCATCGATCCTTAGCCACTACTAGCCACCATGTTGGCGTCTTCACCAATAAACTCTAGCCAACCACGGATCCGCTAAATCCCAACTCGATTCGGACCACAAACCTCACAAAACACGTCGAACACCACAAATCTCCTATTACCGAGTCACTTCATTGTTGACCTCTTTGCCAAAAGCCTAGCCAAAACCCAATCTCTAGTCATCATCTATCCCCATTAACCTAATCGAACTCTAGCCACTACCATCCCTCAATAAACATAGGGAATTTCAAACAATGGAAATGATATAATATCATTAGACACAAAGACCCTAGAAACAAACCTTGCTCCCGAAGTTCTTGCAAGAAAAAGTAAAGTTAATATTTGGTCTTGTGGGATTGTTTTATTTATGATGATGGTTGGTTAGTTACCATTTCATGATCAAAATGTTATGTTCATGTATAAAAAAATCTATAAAGGTGAGTTTAGATGCCCTAAATGGTTTTCTTTTAATCTAACTAGGCTTCTTTCTAAACTTCTTGATAATAATCCTATTAATAAAATTACAATCCTTGAGATTATAGAGACTAAGTAATTCAAAAGGGGGTTTAAGGTTATTAAATTTTATATTAAAGATGATAAAGTTTGTAATGTTGAAGATGAGGAAGATGTGGGTTCATCTTCTAATCAATCATTGTCCGAATCGAATCGAATTCGAAATTAGAAGATGGGTTACCATTTTCCTAGACTAGTAAGTTTGAATGCTTTTGATATTATATCATTTTTTTCTAGGTTTGATTTATCGGGGTTGTTTGAGGAATGTGGTGAGGGAGCAAGATTCAAAAGAAATATTAGATGGATAGCATTGGAAATGAATTAGAGTAATTGGGAGATGGGGATTTCGGTTCGATTCGGAAGAAAATTATGAACGAATTGGAGGAATGGAGATTTCAATTCAATTAAGATTGTACAATATACCACCTAAGATCCTATATGGCATTTAATCCTTGTTATCATTCTATTTGCCCTATCACGTCAACCGAAAACAAAATATTATTCAAAAAATATTTCACGTGCTAATATACTTAGTAGAAGCTTAGTTCATATATTTTCTATTCAATATTAATAAAAATTGCTAAAATAATAAAAACGTGTAAAGTTTATGATTTTTTAATAAAAAAAGCCTTTGCAAAATAATCTAAATTATCTTAACTTATGTGTGGTTAAATAAGAATCTTGTTAATAGTTACCATAATTACTCTTTGATGTCTCTTTAGGTTTTTTTTTTTTTTTTTTTTTGGTCGTCAATATGGTAAGCGAGGGTTTTAGTCTATGAGTAGTTTTTGTCTTTTTGCGGATTTGTCTATCTTGTGATAGAATTAACTTTTTCTTTTCATTCCTTAGCTATTTTTTTTTTTTTTAGCCTATTTCTTTAATCTATGATTATTTCCATGTTAAGAAAGGGGAGGTTAATAATATTGTAAAGGTGGCTAATGGCAAAAAAGACGAAATGGGGGATGTGATTGAGATACTATTCAAAAACTATTTCAATCCAAAAATTTAAACTATTAGGTGGAGTTCTTGGATATAATTTATATTATTCTCCAACATTCTCTTTTAAGTGAAAGTCTTTTTAGGCTTGAAACTTGCATAGGTCTACTCGTTACCTTATACTTAGAAAATAAAGTAAAAATGGTGATATCATGACAAAAACCATCTCAACTTAAAAAGTTAAATTATGAATGGTTGGTCATTCAACATCTTTTATATTGGTTTATATTTTTGTATTTATTCAACATAGGATATATTTACTAACAAATACCAATAAAGAATTCTGAATCCTTATGACAATATGTTACCTTAAATTTAATGGGTAGACTTTGGACACATAAAACATCTAATGCAAAGGTGTTGATGCAATCTATGATAAGATTTTAGAATCCTCATAAAAGTATGAAGGCAAAAGAGATTGGTAGAAATTTGATTATGCTTCAATTCAATAATATAAAAGAAAAACTTTGAGTCCTTGTAAAGGAGCCATAGCATTTTGATCGTCATGTTGTGGCTTTAGTTGGTCTTAAAGAATATGATAAGCCATAAGCAATCCGAGATGAATCTCTTTACCATTATTTTTTAGGTTTATGTGTTTAATTGATATTTGAATTATTTCTTTTTAAGACTGGCCCAAATCTTAGGAAATTTATTGGGTGAGTTTAGTGAATAGGAGAAAACAAAGGTTGTGATTGATATCTAAGGTTTCGAGTGAGGATTAGACTTCTTAGTCCTTTAAAGGTTGGTTCCACTATTAAGGTTGAAGTTTATAAATAAAGCGAGTCTAGTATATCTAAGAATTAAAAGAAAGACTTGATATTTGTAAAAAATAAAAAAAGGTTCCTTGCCTAAATCTCATAAAGGAAAGTGTTTCTTCAAAGAAGCCATCTCCCTCTAAATCTTCAAAGAAAAGAAAAATCAAGAATTACAATGATCTCTCCGATCGAATTGTCTTGAAAAGAAAATTCAACGTTGTAATCCTACATCGGATGGATTACACATGGCCAAATTTATATCTAACGGCAACCTTATTGAAGAAAACACCAAGTATGTATAAGAAGGTCCGACAAGAGTTCTTAAAATAGACAAAAAGAAGATATCACTATGTAAATATCTATCTAGAATAGTATATAAACCAATTTATTATCTTAGGCATTCATGTAGATATGTTATATCTTAGATCATTAGCATTCTTTTAGAGTATGATGATGATTGTAGATCCTACTATCTCATCAATTTTGGATTCTCAAAGAACCATCTCAATCGAAAAAGGTTAAACTATTAGGTGAGGCCTCATGAATGATTTTATATTACTCTTTAACACGACTCTTCAAGTGAAAGTCTTTGGACTTCAAACTTGCACAAACCTACCATTTCCTTGTGTTTAATTAAAAGAGAAAGTGAGGGTGATAAGATTTGAACTAATGACCTTTTGATCATTAAGACTCGATAACATACTAAAGAACCATCTCAACTTAAAAGGTTAAGCCTTTTTTATTAGATAAAACTCAATCTTAATTATCTAACTCTATATGGTATTAGAGCAATAAAGAGATCCAACGGACCAACAAAGATTTTAGAGCTCATGCCATTTACAAACTAAAAAAAAGGGCTATAAGTGAAAGAAAGTGTTAAACAATATATCCCACATTGAATAGTTAAACCAAAGATAAGTAATATATAAATTTAAGAAAGGGCCACTTACCACAAGGTTTAAGTTTTTAGAATAGAACTCAATCTCAATTATCTAACTCTATATGGATCTATGACCAATACAAGAAATTATATTTATATATCCCTAAAAATGAATGATTAAGCTCTTAGCTGCAATTGGAACAAGTATAAACACCACCAAGAAAAAGTCTTAATGAAAGGATTAACTTTCTAACAATATTCTTGGAGAACCTATCTTCTAAATAGGATGATTATTGTGTCCTTGAAGATGAAAGAATTTTTATCCTAATTCTTCGATTAGATGCGACCTATATAAAAATCTAATGATCACAAGACATAAAATAGCAAAAAATTTACTACATAAGCTCGTGAGAAAAGGATTTGATACTGAATTTCTATAATGGAAAAAGGCTATTAAAGAACAAGAAAGAAATTTAGTCCAAGCCTTAGATTTGCGAGTAGGTCCAAGCCCAATTTGAAAATAAAAATTGAGATGACTCGTCAAAGCTCATTCGTAGATTGAATATTGTCATTTATGACACCATCATTCTATGTCATCCTTATGTCATAACACACTTGTAAATAGGGGTGTTCACTATTCGATGAAAATCAAAAAAACGAATCGAACCATATTGAAATATCAATTTCGGTGCTCTTTTTTTAGCAATTTTAAAAAAAAATTGAACCAATATATAATCGATTTTCGATTTTGGTTTTAGTTTTTTTTTAAACCGATTAACCGAATAATTGAATTATTAAAAAAAAATTTAAATTCATGAGTGAAACGTATTTTGAATTTTTTTAAATTAAGCTTGATTGATATGCTCGGGAATAATGATACTTTTACATGCTTGGTTTGAGGTTTAAAAGCCACTGGAATAGAGTAACTTTTTTTTTCTTTTTTTGGTTCTATTTGATTAAAAGGTGATAGAAAAAGGTTGAAATTGGAGAATCTCGTGTTAATTTACTTGCGTATAGAGGTGGTCTGTATGGATGTTATTTCCGTTTCATTTGCCCTTCAAAAAAATGGAACGGTGATTCTTTAATTCCGTAGATGGATTTTATTATGCTACTTAACATTTCTTATTACGATGGACATTATGGATTTTATTTGAAGCCAATGTAATCGGGGGCATTTGTTTTGTGCAAAATATTTATTAGTGTTCATTAAATAATAATGTGAAAATTATGATTATAGTACAACAATAATGATATTTTGGTGATGGGTTGGCAATGGTAGTGTGGTGGTGCTAAAGGCGGTGAATGTTATGGTAATTGAAATAGTTGAATGGTATCTCGAGTGGATTCATGCTCAAAAAATATTTTATGAAATTAAAGTAAATGATATATTAGTTCACTAATCAATGTTGATCATGCTTAAATTAATATTAATTTATTTTAAAAAATTTAAACTTTTCTCATCAATTATTTCATTTTTTTTACTTTTTTTTAATTTCTTAAAAAAAAATCAAAATAAATTGTAAAAATATAGAGACTAAATTTGTTTCTCAAAACTAGAGGGATTAATTTATCATTTATTTTATAAAACTTCAAGAGTTAAAAATGTTCTTCAACAAATGAACTAAATTTAAACATTGACCATACAATATTTCACTTTGACCAATTTAATTGTAAAATATTTTATTAGAAACAAATATAAGAAAGAAAAAAATCTTGAGTATTACTTATAGGTGAAAACCGAATTACCGTATAAGAAAATTGATATATTTTGAAATCAAATCGAAAAACCGAATAATAATTTAGTTCGGTTTTGGTTTTTTTTTTTGAACAATTTGGTTAACCAAAAACCTATAAAAAAATTTCAAGACCGAATCGAATTGCCGAACGAACACCCCTACTTGTAAAAATTGTACATGTAGTCTCTTGGATGCAACTATGAAAAGTATGAGCCAATATGTAAGCTAACAATAAGATAATTAAGATTTGAACACTTGACATATAATCTTGTCTAATTTTTCAATGTCTTGACACCTAGTATGTAATTTAATCTTAACTTATCTTATCTAGAGCTAGAAAATAGTAAATAAACACTAGCTCTTCTTGTGTAGACACCCCCTCCCTCGTCATTTTTTTGGGCCGAGAGTGGAAGAAAGAATGAGTGCTTTTATATAATTTTCTATACAAAACTCTTATATATGTCTAATCTTTTAATCTTGTTAATATTTAATGGTTTGTAAGAGAAGAGTGTGAGAACGAGTAGGACTTTAAAAAAGAGTAAAAGAAACATATCCATAACACAAAGAAGAACCTCGTTCAGTACTGGTGATAAATGACTGGGTAAAAGCATAATGGAACAAATAATTACGATCATGATGAGTCTAAATAATTTTTTTATATCTATTTATGAATTCTAACTGAAATTATATAAGAGATTTATCTTTAACTAGGGCTAGAATTATTGAACTTAATGTATTTTTAAAGTTACGGGATCCTTTTTTTGCCATATATGAAAGAAAATTATATATATTAGGTTTATTAAAGAAGATTGAAAGTGGTTACAAGCCTTTACTCTTAATATTATTTTCTTCCTAAATAAGAACTAGAACAAAAAATATTTTTATCAACATCATATTTTTGAAAGACTTGGTGATTTTGCACATATTATTAATAAATAATGATTGTTCAAACAATGACTATTTTCATCCGGATCAAGCTCTAGATAAGAAATCAATTATAAGATTGCTAAATTCTATAATTAATCATTTAAATAGAATGGTTTGTTCTTTAAAAACTTTTTTAAAAGGATAAAGGAACTAACTCTAAGATAAAGTGAATTTGAGGAATAGTTTTTAAGAACAAATCTACCTTTGAATTTATTGCAAGTTTGTCGTATTCCATTGAATATAGAAAATTAATAGAACGTAGACTTATGCAATTCGACATAAGCGGCTTTTGAATATAAGAGCGAGGCTTTCTAATTGGTATTAAAGCCTTTAGATTGGTAAGAAAATCTAGATGAGTGATGATATTTTTTGTGATGTTGTTTTTCACTTAAGATATCACATTGTTATATTAAATGAGGGATAAAAGTCTCGCTTGGATAGCTATGTGCAACACTTATCTTGAAGTTCATAGAATAGCTAAATTAAGAAAAATTTACAACTAGCTATAACGACTTCTAAAGAAATTCATGAAGAATTAAAGAATATAAGTTGTTATCTTGAAGAAATTAATCAAATCCTAAGAGAAGATAGAGTTAGATTAAGAGAGACTAAAAAATATATAACTATATTTTAGTGGCCTCTCAAAATCTATAGAGAAAGAGATAGTATGCTATAAATAAATTAGTTTACCAATTTATAAAGATATGGAGAATTCAAAATGTATTAAAATGATAAAATACTTTTCTAAGATTGCAATAATTTTAGAAAAAAAATTGCAATGCAACAAGATATTTTCTAAAAAAATATTTATCAAACGGTACAACCGTTGACATTTGAAATAATATTCATAACTAAATAAGCAACACATAATACATATGTGGTTGTGACATTCAAATTTCCTAGCTTTTATAAATATTTTTTTGGATGTGCTATTAGATAGAGGAGCAACTCGAGTAATGCTATACCTTATGCACTACAAAATGAATGATGGCATCCATTGGCCCAACATGCTCTCATTACAATGGCAAGAGGCGAAACCTCCTTGATAACTCATAGAGCTACTAAGGTGTCAATTGTCCTTAGTGGACAATAATTTACTATTGACACTATTTTTGCATTCCCCGAATTAGATATTTATATGGTATCGGAAATGCATTTCTTAAAGGCTAGAAAAAAAAATTCTACATTTTATGCCAAAAACAAAAAACTTGGGTTTCTATTACGGGAGTTAGGATCAAAATTCTTGGAATACCAAGACTAAAACTCAAATTTGAGTTTTATCCTATAAGAATCTTTGAGTTGTGTGGTATTTATCCATGTGAAAGAGCTTTTACAATGCGCATCTAGCATGATTATACATGGTTAGACAAATTATTTAAGGAAAAAAATTCAAAAAATATTTCCCATAGGTATGAAGAAATTTATCCATAAAAGTTTGGGAGTATTTATTAGTTTGGAAAAAAGCAGGATAAATTCTTAAGCAAATTTGCGAATATCTTAGTAAAGATCCATTAAAATTGTGGAATCTAAATAGGATAAAAGTTAGACTTGAATTGAAAGACTCAAGTACTATAGTTAGAGTTACGAATATTACCTATAAAGTTGAAATGATAAAGGAATTTGAAAAAGAATTCCTATGGTACTAGAAAAAATTTAATTAGAAAAAGTTATAGCTCTCTAAGGTTGGATTAAGAGATGTCAAACCATGCGAAGCTCAAATACACAAGCACCAAAAGAATAGTCCAAGGTCAAAATATTCCTGCAATAAAACAACCTCAAAAACACCTCGAAGAAACTTCAATCAAAAATTATTTCATAAACAAATAAACCCACAAACACAAAGACAAACAAAATTTTGAAATCACCAAACAATAACCACCAAACCCGCCAACTAAGGTTAAATAAATACCCAAGAAAATCAACTTATAATAGAATGAAATTTTACCACAATGTAGATAAGGTCTAGAGGTATGTGTGTATCAAATTTTAGGTTAATCTAAGCCATATAGGCCCTTATTTAAACAAGTCAAAATTCTAGACATAATAGGATCCAAAATTATAACAACTTTAACAACCCAAAAACATAATAAAATATTTAATATTCTATAATTTTTTTACTAGATTTAAATAAAATAATTAATAAAAGATCGCCAAAAAAAAAAAAAAACTAACCTTTGTTGTTAGCTTTGAGACTAAAACTATTCAATCTTGGAATTTTGGTCAATCGACAATTTATCAATAAAAAAAAGTATAAGCTCTAATATATCGCCTTTGAGAAGAATCCACCACCCAAGAAGACTTAAAGAATACTTATGAGATACATTTTTTAAGAGTTCACCTAACGTAATTGTCAATTTGACCCCATCCGAGTCGATCACTCTAAGATGTGTTTCACGATGCGCTACCCAATCCAAGTAAAGGAAATATAAAAAGAAGTTATAGAGAAAATTTTTTCATTTTTCATTCAAAATTTTATCAAAAGTCCTCCCAAAGAGAAGCACAAAGAGTGCTTAAATACTTACCCCTTAAACCCTAAAAGATGTAGCTAGGGTTGAGTTTCCTCCCTTAGGCCAAATTTCTCTCATGCCTTATTAATCTGGGACTTATGTAATCCACACTCAATTAGAACTTAATTAAGTTAGAACAATTAAGTATGAATTCACATATTACATGGACTCATAATTAAATAAGGACTCATAAATAAATAAGGATCTATAATGCATAAGGCTCTAATCACCAACGAGAGGTTACATTCGACCATGATCCAAATTAAATAGAAAATCCAAAAACTATAAGGACTAATTAATTAACACATGAAAGGATCCTACATTCTATGAAGGTCCGAAATAAATAAAAATTTTATTTTCCTTTATCTAAAGTTCCCAAGATCAACTATTAAATCAACTAATTATATAAATATAATAAGATAATAAGTAATTACCTCTTGTAGTATAGAAATCAAATTGTGCGTAAAGAATAGTCTAAGTATCTCGGTCTCTATTGATGATCCATGCAGCTTAAACAATCACATAAGAAGCATTAAAAGTCATAGAGTGCTAGCTCTACCCCTTTCTGCAAAGTAAATTCTCTCTCAAGAAATCACTAGGGTTGGCGTATTATATTTTTTAAGGGAAAGATATGGTAACTTTTCCTTTTAAGGGAGAGACGTTTTTCTTTCTCAAATATTGTATGTGATTATTTTCTTACACTTATGCATGTCTCTCTTCCTTCTTATATATATATAGCAGTAAGTTCTCCTTATAGGTTAAGAAGATGCAATTAATGTGGGCTTGTTTGATCTTATCCTCGTAAACCCTAAGCCTTATCCTTTAGTGCTTAAGATTATCCATCCATTAAAAATATCTTGTAAGTTTTTTAATTAACCTATTGACCCAAACTCCTTTGGCTTAATTAATTACCAATTAATTAGGATTATCCAAATAAATTGGGTCGGATATTTTTAGAAAGGCCCACATCGGAAATAATTTCTCAAGTTATTCTTAAACCTAAATTAGAAAACTAATTTTTGAGATAGAAAATAGATTTCCATTTTAGAAAACTAGTTTTTTTAAAATAGAAAACTTTTCCTAAATACAAAAAGTTTTCCAAAACCTTTGCTTCTCTTTTATAGTGTAATGTTTAAACTTATGTTTGTGACTCAATAGGCTTTTAGATATGTTAGCAATGTAGCAAAAAGATAAAAAAGACACTTCTTTTATCTCTTAATACATAAATCAAGATTGACCTCTAGTAAGACATTGTGACTACCCAGTTCTCAAGAAAGATTAATTAATTCTCAATTATCTTTCACAAGCATGGTTTTTATATAATTCAATTCTCATGTCAATTTATCACAAGTGTGATCTCGAACTTAGTTTATAGTTTGTCTAATTATGATCATATAAGTTTTTTTTTATTTTCAAATGCCTTAGCTCTCTAGTAAGCCAACTATGCTCGTATTGGTATACATTTATTATAGACACGGATTCTTGAGCGTGACATTCATCAAAGTACAATGTGATAACTCCCTTAGAATATAAAGAATGATATGTCCTATGTTGGTCATTCATCTATTTGTATTGAATTCTTAATACACCAAACGAATAGCCCATATGTAGCTCTTTACTAAGTCCATCAAAACGAATGTCAAAGTACACCAATCCCGTAATGAGATAATCATGATGACTTTAAGTCTAAGGACTACTTGTATCCATCTCGTATGAGATTTACATAAACTAAATCAAATGAGTTCTCATGGCGAGTTATGTATAGTGATATATTCTCTAACATTATTCACCCGAGTGTTTGCTTTGGCATCATCATGTTAGTAGGTGAGAGATCTCCTACTGCTATCTTATCATATGTTGTCAATGTCCAATCTTGACAATGGTATGACTTGGGACATTTAATGATATTATTTATATGCATTGATGTTTGTCTTACATCTATTGATCAATCGTTAATGTACTACATATCATATGAATTTCTATTTAATTGTATCAAATTATAAATAACAAGAATTAATAGATTTTTTTTTATTAATATTGAAATATAATGATATAATAAATCAAACCATCTAAATAGGTTAGATCTAGTGGTAGCTATACTAACAATCTCTTACTTACACTAGAGCTAACTACCCATATCCCTTATGTTTGACGATCAAACAAGGGTTTCATGTTTTTGCTGTGACAAAGACTTATTCAAGGGGTCTGCTATATTATCATAAGTGTGAACCTTTTTTATTCTTATATCACCATAATTGATAATCTCTCTAATTAGGTGGTAACGTCGGAGTACATACTTGGATCGTTAATGAAACCTTGGTTCTTTAGCTTGTGCTATGGCTCCATTATTGTTAACCGTCAAGCTATGTGACATTGGAAAAAGTCTTTTTTTTTATTCTTTCATACTAAACTTTTTAGTACTTTATCAATGTACATGCTTTGTGAGAGCTCTAACATTCTACATGATCTATCTTTATATATCTTTATTTCTAGAATGTAGGTTGTCCTTTTATGTCTTATATGAAAAAATTATTGAATATCTGATTTTTTATAGATTGTAGCATGATAATATTATAGTCAAGAAGTAGTTTCTTATCTTTATATAGAACAAAAAAGACTATTAAGCTTTCATTAACGTTTTATATACATAAAGTTCATCTTCATTTTGTGAAAAGTTAAACTTTTTAATCATTTGATCAAAACATTGATTACAACTTCTAGATGCTTACTTAAGTCCATAAATAGATCTTTGCAATTTATAAATCTAACTTGCATATCCGTTTGGTGATAAAACCATCGAGTGTGTCATATACACATCCTTATTCAAATTTTCATTAAGGAAAACAATTTTGACATCTATTTTCCATATCTCATAATCATGATATACATCAATTATAAGCATAATCCTAATGGATTTAACCATAGTAACTAATGAAAAGTTTTTATTATAATCAACCATTGTTTTTTATGATTGCCTTTCGTCATCGGTTTGGCTTTGTACATATGTATATTATCGTCAATGTCGGTCTTTCTTTTAAAGATCCACTTACACCCAATAGGTCTAACACCTTCAACATCAATCAAATTCCGTACTTGGTTAGTATATATGGATTCCATTTTAGATTGTATGACTTCATGCCATTTCTTGGAGTCAATGTCTAACGTTACTTCTTCATAGGTATCGAGTTCATCATCAACTATAGGATACACATCTCTTTGAGTAGAGACAAGAGGATCATATTTTCTTAGCTCTTGATGAATCTATTCAAACCTATGATGTTATTATGTATTAGTTTATGGGTTAGTTACAATATGTTATAACTTATCTACATAGGATTCCATTAGTGGATTGACAATTCGTGAGTCTTATTGAATCTTATCGAGTTCAACTTTCCTCCCACATATATGTTTTATTTAAGATCATTTAAGCCTTTTGGTATTTATGTTATATATGGGTTTATCTATATTCAAAACATACAAACTATTGTTAATAACAATATTTTTATATACAATTTCATCTTTAAAAAGAATAACTATTATTCTTAAATAAAAAAGAAAAACATCTTGGTCCAATCAAGAAATAAAAATATTATTCTTAATCTATACTAAGAATGTAATAATAGTTATCAAGTCTAAGCACAAGCCCATATGGTAGTGCTAACTCATAAGTGCTTACAACTATTAGTACAACTCATGTACCATTATGAACATGTAAGTCAACCTTTCTTGAAGCAATCTTCCTACTCTCTATAAACCCATGCACATTTGTATAAATATGAACACCACATCCATTATCATATACTGATGAGGTAGGATTATAAGTAGAAAAATTAACTTTAATAACATAAATACCTAAGATCCTAGTAGAACTCTTCTTTTGCACATTTGCTAGGTATTTCTTATTGTTGCACTTTTAATGTCCTTTCTTATTACAATGAAAACAGATCGATTCCTTTTAGATATATTAGACCTTGGCCTTTTTCACCCTTTCTTTAGGTTTAATATAAGACTTTTTTTAGTGCTTGGGCTTTTTCCTACCCTTCATCTTGCCTTTGCCTTATTAGTAAGAAGTACGTAACTCTTGTTCTTCTTATTTATCTAAGATTGAGCTTTCTTCGATGGACGATAACTTTCCAAGAGTCTTTTACATATGCATTATGTTAGAGTTCATAATGAACTATCCAAAGCTATTAGGAAATGATTGTAATACCATATCAATGGATACTTCTACATCCATTCCAACTTCAAGCTCTGGCTAGCCTATTGATGTAGCCTATCATCTCAATGACATGCTTCTCCATATTAGATCCTTCATCCATTATGGCTCTAAAGAG
The DNA here is from genome assembly GCA_963924115.1 of Dovyalis caffra. Taxonomy (NCBI): domain Eukaryota; kingdom Viridiplantae; phylum Streptophyta; class Magnoliopsida; order Malpighiales; family Salicaceae; genus Dovyalis; species Dovyalis caffra. The sequence goes on from CAWUPB010001184.1 coordinate 478,459, forward strand.
CTTTTTGACTATCTCATAGCGCTCATGCTTGATATTCTCCTCAAATAAGCCTTTAATCTTTGCTATGATATCAAAGGTATTTATGCCTTTATTTTAGCACTTATGCTTTGTTGTCTTAACAACCGTAAGGTTTCCTATGGACTTAATCAAGTTTACACGCAGCAAAAATCATAAACTTTACCATAGAAACATGCCAAGATCATATGTATGTTAAAATAATCAATAAAGGTTGAGACTTTTACCTTGAGTTAGATGCCGAATCTTTATTCAATAAGGTGAGCTCGAATCAATTTCTCTTCCTTGCTCCTTTTTCTACCGATTTGAACAATGGGAGACACCGCCTTAACGCGAATGCCCTCTACCATCTCACACACAAAAACCTATGGGATTAGGATTATGTGTGCTAGCACTCAAACAATCTCACTTTTATTAATTGATGATTTCGGTTTTGAAGAAAGAAAAGGGGGCGGCCTTGAGTTAGGAGGAGAGAAAAACCTCTTTTCTCTCTTCTTTTATGTGTGCTAAATTTTTTCAAGAGTTAGGAGAAGAGCAAAACCTATTTTCTCTCTTTTATATGTGTTTCGAATTTTGTCTTAGAGTTAGAGAAAATTTTTCTCTCCTCTTTTATTCTTATTTTATTAGGAATAGATTTGTTTCCAATTTGGATGGCAATCTACTTCCTAAAAAATAGGGATCACATTCCTAATCAAATTCATCTTTAATTATTCTACAATAATAAAGAATCTTTCTCTCCTTTTAATTAAATAATTTATAATCATTTAATTAAAATACTATTAGGGCTAAATTTAACATTTAAATAAGCCCCAATTGAAAATCAACTTAAGTCCACTCATTTATGTTTTAATTAATAACATAATTTAATGGCCCGATAGGTGAGATAGTTTAAATCCAAATCTAGATTTTTAAAGTGTGCGATCCTATAGGTCCATACAATGTTGGTAATGGGCCTAAATCCAATTTATGGACCATAAATCATAAGCGGTCTCTAGCAAGATATTATGACTACCCAAATTGAATGAATGTCAATATAAATTAGCGTAACCTAGTTGCAACCTTATACAACCCTTTGCCTCTCGATATCATGATCAGCATAAGGCATGGAACATGTCATCCTTACTTATTGCTAAATCATTTCTTGATCTATTAGTGATAGTGACTAAATCAAATAAATGATAACACTTATCATTTCATTTGGGCATGGCCATGCACTACTCGGCTTCACTAATCAAGTGGCCGATGATATCTTCTCTCAATAAAGAGAGTGGTAATCCCTTCACTTCATTCATGTTTCTTAGCATGAATCGTGACATACCCAATCATACCCATACTTGTCATTTAGTTACAAATGACGTTAGACGTATGTCAAAGTGTGCAAGGATTCATCTAAGAATCCATAACGATTTCAGGTCGAGGGATTTAAGTATAAGCATTTGCATGAGAATCACTTATTACTTTCAACCATGTAGTGTTCTCATGAGCGGATCGATCCAAATACACTCGTTCCCTAACATGTATCTATGTTCCCCGATTGATATCCCATATCCATGACCAAGTAAAACATGATCATCTCACAAAGTACATACTAGTCTTAGTTTATTGCCATTCCCATGACAATAATTGACTAGTGGACATTTAGAATAGTATTCTTTTATGCTTTAAGGTTTGACTATCAAATCACGTATTTGATAACTTAAGCAGTAATTATTCTATTTATGGATATTTTATCTATTTTAAACATACACAAGAATGATAATAAGATAAAATAATACCTCATATGTATATATATAGTAAATGAGTCAAAATACAATGTATTGGGCTAGGGCATACACTAACAATCTCCCACTTGCACTAGTCCCAATTAGGCATAATCCTAAGACCAAAAGATATAACATAACCCTCATGCTTTGGCCTATCTAACTACTTAGTTAAAGGATCTACTATATTGTCTTCTCCGAGAATCTTGCATATCTTCACATCTCCTCTCTCGATGATTTCTCGAAAGAGATGGAATCTCATAAGTATGTGTTTGGATTTCGGTGTGACCGGGGATCCTTAGCTTGTGCGATGGCCCCATTGTTATCACAATAGAGGTTTACCGGATTTAGGGTGCTCGGAACAACTCCTAGTTCAAGAACAAACTTCTTAATCCAAACTCGCCTCCTTTGTAACATCCGATGCCGCAATGTACTCGTACTCTATGGTAGAATCGACAACGGTGTCTTACTTTGAGCTTTTCCAGCTTATAAGCACCTCCATTCAAACAAAACACATAACCAGATTGCGATCTTGAGTCATCGACATTAGTTTGAAAAACAGCATTAGTGCAACCATTTACAATTAGCTCTTCTTAACCACCGTATACTAAGAAATATCCTTTAGTCCTTCTCAAGTACTTAAGGATGTTTTTGACGATGGTCTAATGATTTTCACCTAGGTCCCGTTGGAACCTCGCTTGTCATACTTAGTGTGTGTGCGACATCCAGTCTAGTACATAGCATGGCATACATGATAGATCCTATAGCCGATGTATAAGGAATCTTACTCATATATTCCCTTTGTTCTCTTGTAGAAAGAAAATCCTTCTTACCTAGAATCACGCCTTGATTCATAGGAAGAAACCCTTTCTTGGAGTCAACCATACTAAAATGTTTCAGTACTTTGTTTATGTACTTTTCTTGACTTAGTCCTAAGAGCCGTTGTGATCTATCTCTATATATCTTTATACCTAGTATAGTTTCGACTTCGCCTAAGTCTTTCATTGAAAAACACTTCCCTAACCATTGCTTAACTCTTAACAATGTTAGGATATCGTTTCCAATGAGCAAGATGTCATCCACATATAAGACTAGAAAAACTACTATGCTCTCACTAACTTTCTTGTACACATAAAGCTCATCTTCGTTTTTTATAAAACCAAACTCTTTGACTCGCTTCATCAAAGCAAAGATTCCAACTTTGGGATGCTTCGCTTTAATCCATAAATGGATCTTTGAAGCTTGCATACCTTTTTAGGATTCTTAGGATCGACAAAACCCTCGAGTTGTGTCATGTACACATCCTCGAGAAGGTTTCCATTAAGGAAAGCCGTTTTGACATCCATTTGCCATATTTCATAGTCATAATATGCTGCTATGGCAAGTAAGATCCTAATGGATTTGAGCATGACTACTCGGAGAGAAGGTTTCATCATAGTCAATACCAAGAGTTTGTCTAAAACCTTTCGCCACTAGTCGTCCTTTGAAGGTGTTATCGGCCTTTTGTTTGAAAATCCATTTGCACTCAATGATCTTAGCACCTTCAGGGGGATCAACCAAAATCCATACTTGGTTATCATACATTGATTGTATTTCGGATTTCATGGTTCCAAGCCACTTGGCTGAATCCGGACTTTTAATCGCCTCTTAATAGGTAGTGAGCTCATCTTGATCCACTAGTACAATACTTTGATCATCAGTTATGAGAAATCCACATCTCTCGAGCTAGTGGCGAATCCTATCGGACCTTCTTAGTTCTTGTGTAATCGATTTAGGTTTCATAACTCTTTGTGAATCCGTTTCGATTTTTATACTATCCTCTATAAGAGTTTATGGTTCTTGAACTTCTTCAAGTTGTACTTTACTCCCACTCGTTTCTCTTGAAAATGAACTCCTTTTCAAGGAAAACAACTTTTCGAGCAACAAACACTTTGTTCTCGTTTTGGTTGTAAAAGTAATATCCCTTAGTTTCTTTAGGATATCCCACAAACAAGCATTTATTGGTTTTGGATGCTAGCTTATCCGATGTTAACCTTTTAACATGGGATTTGCAACCCTAAATTCTAATAAAAGAGATGTTGGACTTTTTCCCATTCCATATCTCATATGGTGTCTTCTCAATCGCTTTAGTTGGAGTCCTGTTTAGTAGGAATGCAAGCAGCTTCAAGGGCGTAACCCCGTAAAGAGATTGGAAGATCTGTTTGACTCATCATTGATCGAACCATGTCCAATAAAGTTCGATTCCTCCTTTCGTACACACCATTCCATTGGGGTGTACCGGAAGGAGTGAGTTATGAAACTATTCCACACTCTTTTAGGTAAGAGTCAAACTCTTGGCTTAAATATTCACCACCTCGATCGGATCGAATAACTTTTATTCTTTTACCAAGTTGATTTTGTACTTCATTCTTATACTCTTTGAACTTTTTAAAAGTCTCGGATTTGTGCCTCATTAGATAGACATAGCCATATATACTCGAAGTCATCCGTGAATGTAATGAAGTAGCTATAACCACTTCTAGCAGATGTACTTAGTGGTCCACATACATCGGTATGTATTAGGCCCAATAAGTCACTTGCCCTTTCACTCGATTTGTCAAAGGGGCTTTTAGTCATTTTTCCATGTAAGCAAGATTGGCATGTTTCATAAGATTATGAGCCAAGAATTCCATCTTTATGGAGTCTTGAGATGCGTTTCTCATTCACATGTCCTAAACGACAATGCCGAAGTAGGTTGGGTTTAATTCATTTGATTTAACCCATTTGTTATCAATGTTATAAATGGGCTTGTGGTTTTCTAAGTCTATAATATAAAGACCATTACTAAGCAAAGCATTGCCATAGAAAATATTCTCATGATTAATAGAAATAACATTATTCTTAATAATGAAATAGAATCCATCAATATCTAAACAAGAAATCGAAATAATATTCCTACTCATAGTAGGAACAAAATAACAATTCCGTAAATGAATTATAAGTCCACTAGGTAAAGTCAAATGATAATCCCCTATTTCTAGGGTAGCAACTTTTGTTTCATTCCCAACTCTTAGGTCGACTTCACCTTTAGCCAAAACCCGCCTATTTCTTAGTCCCCGCACATTAGAACAAATGTGAGAACCACATCCGGTGTCTAATACCCATGATACGTAAATAGAAAGATTGACTTCTATAACAAAGATACTCGAAGTGGAAGCCCCGCTTCCATTCTTCTTCGGATATTCCAAGTAAACCGGACAGTTCCTCTTCCAATGCCCAAGCATTGTTGCAATGGAAACACATGCCCTCCTTCGATGGCTTGGGCTTAAGTGCCTTGACCTCCTTACCTTTGGATATAGGTCCAACCTTACCCTTTACCTTTCCACCCTTACCCTTTTAAACTAGCAAGCATAGGATTGGTTTTCTTTATGTTCTCGCTCAGCATTTTTAAGCATCCCATGTAACTCTAAAACCGATTTGTCCATCCCATACATGTTATAGTTCATGACAAACCGATAATAACTTTCCGGCAAAGATGTCAAGATGAGGTCGATTGCTAATTCCTTACGAATAAGTGCATCAAGCTTCTCAAGAGTATCAATATACCCTTTCATCTTGAGCACATGGGCACTCACCGAAGTACTCGGTGCCATTTTGCATGAAGTTAGTGCCTTGGTTGTCACGAACCTTTCATGACGAGCTTGCTTTTAGAATATTTCCTTGAGGTGAGTCATGATCACAAAAGCCTTCATATCCATAAATTTTTTTTTGTAATTCTAGACTCATGGTATTCAGCATGAGGTAAGTCACATCATTGGAGTCATTTTTTTTTTCGAATGCCTCCCTTTGAGCGATAGTGGCGTTTCTAGCCGGTTCATTGGGTAACGCTTGGTTTAGGACTTCAAGCTTCCTTTCTTGCTTGAGAACTATTCTCAATTTTCGAGACCAATCAAGGAAGTTAGTCCCATTGAGTTTGTCCTTCTCAAGAACTGATCACAATGAAAATGGTTGTGAGTCATTCGATGTTATTTTAATTTACACAATGTATGCGGGATTAATATGAGGTCTTTATTTATAATCCCATAATTTGAATTAATATCCCTTTAAATAATTCATGTTAGTGTTTTTGATTGTTGGCCAAGATCCTTATTTCACCTTGTCTTAGTCAAGCTAAGCTCGTACACCTAAGACTTAGTTATTTCGGTAGGAATCCTTTCCAATTATATCTAATATAACTCTTGGATCGAATGGAATCAACATCTTATGTTGGGCACTATTCCATTTTATTGCCTAGTGGTCGGGATAGTCCCACTACCTATGTTAAGTCAATCCTACATTCGAGTGTTAGGTATAACATTTACCCTAACTCTTGCCTTGCAAAGATAATCCAACGCACCTAGTTGTGGCATAGCCCACATTTAGACAATCGATGCCTTGACAAGTTTCAAATTAGGAAGGCAATTTTATGACTTAATATTGTAGGGATTCATTTTATTACGGCTTACATGGCATATACGAGTTTCCATTCATTCACACATGTATAGTATATATAAGGTGCATTAAATTTAAATGTGACATGTCATGGGCCAAATACCTAACTCTAAGAAAAGCTACATCTAATGGGCTTCCTCCGAGTTAGGTCGGCACACCTCCATTGGGCTCCGTCTCTTGTCTTGATTACAAAGTCTTCAATATGATATTAAATACATCTATTCTAATAAAGTAAAATTAAAAATTTTATAAAAAAAAAAATAGACAACACTCAAGCCGTATTTAATTACAACCCATAATAAAAAATAGGCCCATGATATGCACCATGCATAACCATTCACAAAAAATACACCAAAAAGATTAAAATAAAAAACATATACTAGCAAATAATATGGATTTTCAATTTTAATTATGTCCATAAGCCATTTGAGAAATTGTGTATTTGATTTCAAGAACTAACGCTATTAAGGATTTGGGTGTTAACCCAATAGGTCAAACCTTTTGACCACTCATTGAATGAGTTCTTCATAAAATCACAATTTTAATCATATTAAAATATCAATACACTATTAGATTAAGATAGTGCCATTAATCCTTTTCTAGTCAATTTCTCTTGACCAATTTTATGTTATAATTTAATCTCATTAAACATAAAACCCATAAAACACAATTGGAAGTCACAACATATTCGGTTTACCAATTAAACTCATGAATTTATCAAGTTAATAACACATTCGGCTATTGCCATTAAACTAATCAAATTCGGCCTTTTGACATTTAAACGACCAAAATCAGATTTCCAACATGGCAAAATCGGTTTTTAATTGATTAGATTAAGCATACAAGCCATGCTCGATACCACCGTAAAGGTTTCCTATGGACTTAATCAAGTTTACATGCAGCGAAAATCATAAACTTTACCATAGAAACATGCCAAGATCACATGTATATTAAAATAATCAACAAAAGTTGAGACTTTTACCTTGAGTTAGATGCTGAATCTTTATTCAATAAGGTGAGCTCGAATCAATTTCTCTTCCTTGCTCCTTTTTCTACCGATTTGAACAATGGGAGACACTCGCCTTAACGCGAATGCCTTCTACCGTCTCACACACAAAAACCTATGGGATTAAGATTATGTGTGCTAGCACTCAAACAATATCACTTTTATTAATTGATGATTTCGGTTTTGAAGAAAGAAAAGGAGGGTGGCGGCCTTGAGTTAGAAGGAGAGAAAAACCTATTTTCTCTCTTCTTTTATGTGTGTTGAATTTTTTCAAAAGTTAGGAGGAGAGCAAAACCTATTTTCTCTCTTTTATATATCCGCTAAATTATGTCTTAGAGTTAGAGAAACTTTTTCTCTCCTCTTTATTCTTATTTTATTAGGAAGAGATTTGTTTTCAATTTGGATGGCAATCTACTTCCTAAAAACAGGGATCACATTCCTAATCAAATTCCTCTTTAATTATTCTATAAGAATAAGGACTCTTTCTCTCCTTTTAATTAAATACTTTATAATCATTTAATTAAAATACTATTAGGGATGAATTTAACATTTAAATGAGCTCCAATTGAAAATCAACTTAAGTCCACTCAATTATGTTTTAATTAATAACATAATTTAATGGCCTCGATAAGTGAGATAGTTTAAATCCAAATCTAGATTTTTAAAGTGTGCGATCCCGTAGGTCCATTCAATGTTGGCAATGGGCCTAAATCCAATTTATGGACCATAAATCATAAGCGGTCTCTAGCAAGATATTATGACTACCCAAATTGAATGAATGTCAATATAAATTAACGTAACCTAGTTGCAACCTTATACAACCCTTTGCCTCTCAATATCATGGTCGGCATAAGGCATGGAACATGTCATCCTTATTTATTGCTAAATCATTTCTTGATATATTAGTGACGAGTGACTAAATCAAATAAATGATAACACTTATCATTTCATTGGGCATGGCCATGCACTACTCGGCTTCACTAATCAAGTGGCCGATGATATCTTCTCTCAATAAAGAGAGTGGCAATCCCTTCACTTCATTCATGTTTCTTAGCATGAATCGTGACATACCCAATCATACCCATACTTATCATTTAGTTACAAATGACGTTAGGCATATGTTAAAGTGTGCAAGGATTCATCTAAGAATCCATAACGATTTCAGTGTCGAGGGATTCAAGTATAAGCATTTGCATGAGAATCACTTATTACTTTCAACTATGTAGTGTTCTCATGAGCGGATCGATCCAAATACATTGTTCCCTAACATGTATCTATGTTCCTTGATTGATATCCCATATCCATAACCAGTAAAACATGATTATCTCACAAAGTTCATACTAGTCTTAGTTTATTGCCATTCCTATGACAATAATCGACTAGGGACATTTAGAATAGTATTCTTTTATGCTTCAAGGTTTGACTTTCAAATCACGTATTTGATAACTTAAGCGGAATTATTCTATTTATGGATATTTTATCTATTTTAAACATGCATAAGAATGATAATAAGATAAAACAATGCCTCATATGTATATATATATAGTAAAGGAGTCAAAATACAATGTATTGGGCTAAGGCATACACTAACATAACAACTAGTATGATGCTTTGAGAGGTGATCACATCATTTCTATGTTTGAGCCATATTGCATAAGCTTTAGCTTGATCCTAAGAAGGCTCAGCTAAGAGAGATGTCTCTATCATATAGAGAATTTTTTCATGTTGGAAGAATATCCTTAGATTTATTTCATAATCAAGAAAGTTTATGCCATTGAAGGTATTACATCCATCAATTATCAATTGAATCGATAAATTATCGCTTATACCGAGCAATAACCTGCCAAGATAGAAAAGCATATGATTTGGTTTATTAATTTACATTTTAAAAATAAAAGTATAAATTAAGAAGTAAAATCTATATTCACTCCCATTATTTTCTTTAACTTCTATAACCTTTATATAGGACTTAAGAAAACTTTTTGATTCTTTTTTCTTAGTGGGTTAGGATCCTATCCATAAATATATATTAATTTGGTGTTATCTCAACAAGTCATACATAAAAGGATTAGGTAGGTAACTCCTTACTAATTGCATCCAATGCAATTTTTAATTTTATTGATATGATAACTCCTTGTCATCTTACATATTATGTGAATACCAATCTTTGCTTATGAATTGATTAGATCTTGAGCTATCTCAATAAACCCAAAAATTCATTTCAAGTTGGACCAAAATGTTCAAAGCCATCGTATGACCCATGATTTAATTCTCTCAAGGAAGAAGTGGCCTTGAGTTATCTCAATAAGTCAACAAAGATCAAGAGAGTTCTCTTCTCATAACATTAGAAGGTATTTAACTTGATATTTGTTTGAAGGATTTTATATTGTTTGGTCTTATCATTTTAATCCTATATGCATGCTATATTTTAATCATATAACTATCATGTATGCAAGTATTCAATCATATCATAATCATGCATGTTAGAGTTCAATCACATCAATCTCATACATGACTTAAGAACTAGTGAATGATAATATATTTCTAATAATAGTCATCTCGAGCCAAAAGGAGACTAGTGGATCATATACTTAGGTGAAAAATGATTATGAGTGTTGTCTTCTCTTCTTGGCTCCTTCTCCATATGCCTATTCCTTTAACCTCGTCTTTTAGTCTTATAATTTTTAAATAAGAAACCTCAAGTTACATGCGAAAGGAGTAAGATGAGAAGAAAAATAGATTAGAATAAAAGAGAAGATAGGACACGTAAGTCCTATCTAACCAAAAATATTACAAGCATACATTCCCAAAAACTAGGTTGATTCATCCATATCATTCACCCATGCTTCAATCATATTGATGCATGGCATATAAACAAATGAATAAATTTCATTTTAATATAATTATAAATATGTGATTTTGGTCATTTTATAAAAACATTAAATTTTTTTTAAATTTTAATTTTTAGACTTTTAGACCTTAGACCTATAGAGTTTTAGGCCTTGGAAGCCCACAGTCGGCCTCGCCCTTATTGGCTAGTAGGTGGGAGATTAATGTCGGGCACTCGTAAGCATTTATGGCTTTGGGTTGGCTTAGCATGCGCAAGGCACATATGGCTTAGGGTCGGCTCGGTGGTGGCTTAGAGCACTCCTATGCACATGGCCCTACCATTGTGCATGTTTGGTCAGGCGAGCATAATGCACACTTAGCCGAGCACATGCCATGGTGTTGGCCTCACGTGCCCTCCCATTGCTTAAAATATGTTTTTAACTAATTTATAAAATACCAAAATCAAGATATTTATAAACGAAATCAACAATTTATGCAATAATTAAAATTAACATCAATATAACTAAAGATTCAACGAGGGATTTGATACCAGTTGAAAGGATCATGCATCCTATGGAGGTGTAAAATAAATAAAAATTCTATTTTTCTCTATTTAAAGTTCCTAAGATCAATCATTGAATCAACTAATCATATAAATATAACAAGATAATAAATAATTCCCTCTTGTAGTGTAAAAATCAAATTACTTAGAGAGAACCGTTCAAACATCTAGTCTCTACCGATGATCCACATCACTTAAACAATCACGGAAGAAGCACTAGAAATCATAGATGCTAGCTCCATCCTTTTCTATAAAGTAAATTTTCTCTCATGAAATCACTAAGGTTAGTGCATTATAATTTCTATAGGAAAGATGCGTTAACTTTTACCTTTTAAGGGAGAGATGTTTTCCTATCTTAAAGATTGTATATGTATTATTTTCTTACACTTATTTATGTCTCTCTTCCCTCTTATATATATAGGTAGCAAGTTCTCCTTGTAGGTCAAGGAGATGCAATTCATGTGGGTTTATTTGATCTTATTCTTGTAAACCCCGAGCCTTATCATTTAGTGATCGGGATTATTCATTTGTAAAAAACATCTTGTAGGCTTTTTAATTAACTTATTAGCCCAATTAATTATCAATTAATTTAGATCATCTAAATAAATTAGGTAAGATATTTTTACGAAGGCCCAAATTAGAAAAAAAATTTCCAAGTTACCCTTAAACCTAAATTAGAAAAGTAATTTCCATTTTAGATAATCGACTTTCAAATTTGAAAATTGATTTTCAAATTAGAAAACTGATTTCTAAAATAGAAAATTGATTTTCATTTTAGAAAAGTGATGTTCCAAAACATGAAACTTTTTCAAAATAAGAAAGTTTTTCCAAAACATTTACTTCTCTTTTCTCGTGTGAATGTTTAAATTTATGTATATAACTTAATAGGCTCATAGATATGTTGACAATGTACTAAGAAAATAAAAGAGATCTCTTTAATCTGTGATACATAAATCAAGATTGGCCTTTAGTAAGGTTGTACCTAATTCTCTAGAAGAAGTAATTAATCCTCAATTACCTTTTACGAGCATGATTTTCATACAATTCAATCCTCATATCAATTTAGCATAGTGTGATCTTAAACATGATTTATAGTCTATTCGATTATGATTACACAAGTTTTCTCCAATCTTCAAATGTCTTAACTCTCAAATAAATCAACTATGCTCTATTGGTATACTTCCACTATAGCCTCAAATTCTTGACTAGACATTCATCGAAGTGAAATATAATAAATCCTTTGACATATAAGGAATGACATGTTCTATCTCAGTCATCCATCAATCTCCATTAGATTCCTAATGCCCCCAATGAATCATCCACATGTAGCTTTTTACCGAGCCCATAAAAAGAAATGTAAAAATACACCAATCCTCTAATGAGATAACCATGATGACTTCAAGTCAAAGGATTACTTGTATCCATCTCGTATTAGATTCTAATAGAATAAACCAAATAAGTTATCATAGCGAGTCATATCCAAGTGATATGTTCTCTAACATTATTCACTTAAGCGCTTGCTTTGGCATAACCATGCTAAGTAGGTGGGAGATCTCTTATCGCTATCTTATAGTAAGAGCATAGCACTTGTAAGTCTTACCATATATTATCAATGTCTAATCTTGATAATGCTATGACTTGAAATATTTAATGATATCATTTAAATATATTGATGTTTGTCTCATATCTATTGATCAATCATTAAAACAATGTATACCATATAAATTTCTATATAATTCTATCAAATTATAAATAATAAGAATTAATAGAAAGATTTTTTTACTAATATTAAAATACAATGATACAATAAATCAAACCATCCAAAAAAGTTGAATCTAGGACACCTACACTAACACCATGTTCATACAAATAAAAATAACTCAAATAATTAATATCTAAATCAAATAATTAAAAGAACAACAAAATAAAATATGATAGAAGACTAAAATTTTTGGCCACCATAGCATGGAAACTTTTAGCTAAGTTGAGAGGGATGTTCTTGCATCATACTCCTCGAATGTAAGAAGAGTCAATCTCAACATCATGGTTTTTATGTTCCTTTCTAAAGTATAATGAAAGGTCTACAACATTAAAGATGTTCAAAACATTATAGTCTTCTAGCAACTTAACCTTATAGGCATTGTCATTCACCTTCACTTCAATATGAAATGGACTATCCGCCTTTGGTTTTAACTTTGCATACGTGACCCTTAGAAAATCTATCCTTCTTTAAATACAACACTAGATCTCTTTTAGTAAAATATGTATGACACCTAGATTTACTAGCTTGCATATAATATTTTTCTTTCTTCTTTAAAATCTTCTTCCTAATTTGTTAATAGAGTTGCTTGATCCCTTTAGCCCTCGTATCAACATCATATTGTTAAAAAGTTGGCTTAGGCATAAGCTTTACTAAAGTTATAAGATTTCTTTCATACACCACCGTGAAAGGACTCTTTCTCATTACTCTACTAGGTGATCAATTATATACAAACTCAGCTTGAGAAAGCAATATATCTCACTATCTAATGTTTTTCTCCATAAAGCTTTTTAATAAATTCCCTAAGTTTTGATTAATAACCTCGGTCTATCCACTCGTTTGTGGGTGTATGGATGAACTAAACAATAGTGTTATCCCCAACTTTTGTCATAACATTCTTAAAAAATGAATCATAAACTTGACATCTCTATGTAAAGTGATAGTCCTTGGAATTCTATCCAATCATAGCACCTCTCAAAAATATAAATAAGCTATTTTGGTTACATCATGAGTAGTCTTACATGCAATAAAAAGAGTCATATTAGGAAATTGATCTACTAATACCATAATCGCATCCTTAAAACTTTATGTTCCGGGAAGCCCTACCATAAAATTCACATTAAAATGTACCTAAGGATATTTAGGGATTGGTAATGTTGAATTCAATCTAGGGTTTTAAACCTTACACTTCGCCAAACAATAAATCTCAAACCTCTTTATATGTCCATCAACATGCTCGTGCTATATTAGGCCACTAAAAACTTTGGGATATAATTTCTAAAGTTTTATCCCATCCCTAATGTATAACAAGTCCACCATCATGACACTCACACAAGATAGAATTCACAGGAAATAATGCAAAATAAATTAATGATTTACATAAAACAAATATTCATTATCAATTTGAAATTGTTTATAAGGGTATATACCATATTTATTTTAAATCTGGATGAAATATTTATCTCCAAGATACAAATTCTTCAGCACTTTAAATCTAATCACCTTGACTTGCGAGTAAAATACAAGGCATATATCCTACTAAGTGCATTCACCATTGTGTTTAAGGCTCTTAATCTACATTTCAATGTATAATAGAATAGTGATAAGAATTTGCTTCAAGTCCAATGGCATCCCTTTAATTTGTCTTGGCTATTCAAATGTTTTAAGGCCTCATAATATGTCAATAACACAAATTCTTTGGTGAGAAGATAATGCCGCCGATGGTCTAATGCTCTAAAAATGACATAGAATTCTTTGTCATAGGTAGAATACTTTATTCTAGCTTCATTCAACTTCTCAATATAATAAGTAATTGGATGCCCCTCTTGACATAAAAAAACCTCAATATATACATTTGAAGCATCACAATCTACTTTAAACATTTTTTTAAACAACGATGCTAATACCGAAGCCTCTATTACTATTTTCTTCAAAGCTTTAAACCTTTCTTGAGCCTTTAGTGCCCACTCAAACCTCTCTTTCTTTAACAACTCAATAATAGGAGTGGTAATGGTACTAAACCTATGAATTAACTATCGATAGAAAGAAGCAAGAACCCGAAAGCTTCTTACATTAGCCATAGTCTTCGATTCTAGCTAATTAAAAATGACCTTAATTTTATCGTTATCCATTTAAATCCCATCCTTTCGGACAACAAGCCATAAAAATATAACCTTATTAGTGTAGAAGTGACACTTTTTAAGGTTCACATAAAGCTTCTACTCCCTCAACACTTCCATCACATGTCTTAGATGCACAATATGCTCCTCAATCTTGCAATTGTAGATCAAAATATCATTAAAGTACACAATGAAAAATTCACCAATGAATGGTCTAAATACCTAATTCATCAATCTCATAAAAGTGCCAAGGGCATTTGATAACCCAAATGACATAACCATCTTTTCATAAAGTTCATCATGTGTCTTGAAGGTAGTCTTCCATTCATCACCGGGTCTCATCTAAATCTGATTATAGCCACTACTCAAATCAATTATCATAACCCAAAATGTCCCTCATTTTTATTCCTTTTATCTTTTTTATTCTTTTATCCTTTTTATTGGTTTCTTTTGTTTATTATTATTATTCTTATTATTATTTTATTTTATTTTAGAATTTTCTAAAAAGAGAAAAGAAGATGAAACAAAATTAAAAATACTAAAAAAAAAGATATAAAATACAAAATACTAAAAAAAAAAAATTTAATTACATTAGGGGCATGATTGAATCAAACATGATTAAAATTGATGCAATTAGGGATACAATCGAAGTAATTTGAAATTATAGGACTCGAAATCACAATACTTAAGGACCTAATTAAAAGAATTAAAAATACAGAGACTACAATAACACATGCAGATGGTACAATTGAAAAAAAATAAACCTATAAGGGCCTAAATTAGCATAGAACACAAATAACGGGACTAATTTAGGATCATGTGAATGACTTGTCATCCACGTCCCCCAATAGCGATCTAGCACGTTAGCTCTAATTCTTGCCACCTTCTAGTACAAGATCGCTCATTATCTTCAAAGAAGACAATGGACTAGAGGGGAAAAACTCATTCTTAGGTGGCATTTGTACCAGCTAAGAAACTCGTATATAGATCCCCCATAACACACATCAAAACCCACATATTAGCACAAGTTTTGGCTTTGTTCATATAGAGTGAAAACTAACATCAAGCTTAGAGAGAATTGTCTATTGTGGGAGAATTTGAGGTTTAGGGGAATTGATCCCGAAGAAGCCGGAGGACCTTTTAGGTATAAATAAGGGTGAAATTAGGGTTAAAAAAGGAGTGTGAAATAAGAAAGAGATAAAGGAAAACATAGAGGAAAAATAAGTGGGAAAATAATTGATAAGAGAAAAGCAAATTGATAAAAGTAGAAAAGAGAGAACAATTGAGAGAAGGAATTGAAACATAAATAAAATTATAGAGAAGTTTAGAAGTTTAAGATTCTTTTGAAGCTATTGGAAGAAAGAGATATTAGATTCAGCATCATCGAGTTAGCCTCCGTAGTTCTTGACTTTGGAAGGGTTCTGTTCCACCAGCTTAGCTGACCATTCCCTTTTATCACTACCCATCCTCACCCAAGCTCACTCAATCGAAACTTATGTAAGATATTTCCTTCGATTTGTAGTCTTTATTTGCATTTATGTAACCACTCGCTAGCTCCAAGATGAAGAATGACAAGTGATATTAATCTTTGTCACCCCACGTAAACCCCTACCCTTTGTTTTTCCTTTCTCATTACTACATTTGATTTTGTGAGAGATAAGGATTTTGATGGCTAATAAGGGTTAGATTCTTAGGGTTACCCACTCGATTCTAGTTTAGAGTTTCAATTTAGGGATGAATTAGGATAAAGTAGGTAACTTGGGTTTTGAGGATTTATAAGATTTAAGAGAAAAGAGGGATTTAAGGTTCCATAGAGGTTTGATTCTAGGTATTTTGGTTCAATTTTAGGTTTTGATTCAAGATCCGGGTAGGAAATAGATCTAGGGTTCGGGATCAATAAAACGACGAGGAGAAATTAGCCAAGATTTTAGGTTGTCTTAAAAGAAGAGGTAGGGTAGGGATTTGATTTTTAAAGGAATAGAAGATCGATTAAGTAAGAGGGAGAACATGAGCTACGCTAGGGTTTCTAACTTTGAGAGAAAAGAGAAGAGATTGAGATGAAATGAGTGAACTAAGGATACAATTCTAAAACGAAAGGTTAAATTAACTTTTGGGTTTGAAGGAGAATAGAAGAGATCATTTAGAGGGATTGGAGAAGAAACAAACGAGATTGGATCAAAAGAAAAAGAGGATTGGAGAAGAAACAAATGAAGCTCGGATTGAAAGAAAAAGAGAGAAAAAATGATATAAGAGAAAAAAGAGAGAGAGATAGATGAATGACTTGGGGTTTTGATTGATTTTGATTTGGGAATGAATTAGAAAACCGTTAGAATGAAGGGCTTGGGTTTTGCTAAAATAAAATGAAATAGAAAAATGGTTTGGCGAAGCATAGCCCTCATAAAGAATTAAGCGAAATAAGCTTCGACTTAGCCTCTTCGACCATGGCTTGGGTTGATTTCAACCCAACCCGTGCCCAAAAAAAAAGAAGGTTGGCCTACCCAACGAGGCTTTTAGCCCAATGGACTTGGCTTAATGGGTCCAAAAGGCCCAATAACCCCAATTTGGTCTTTTTGTTAGATAAATTAGTTTTGAAATTTTTCAATACATGCCTTTTATTATTATGCCTAGTTTTAGATCTAATTATTTAAATTTTTGAGTTCTTGTATTTATTTACTTATTTTGTTAGTGTTTAATTTTAGGTTTTATTTTGATAGTTAGATTAGATAATTAATATGTAGGCGAATTATCGAGTCTCTTAATTTTTAGAGACTGATCATGATTCCCCACCAATAAAAAAATGTAAAAAATTGATAACATGAAAAAAAGGAAAATCATAAAATAAAAGATAAAATAAAAAGGAAAAAAAAGTAGGAAAGAATAAAAAATATATATAAAATACCAAATGAAAATTAACAAAATCTCCTATCTTATAAGGAATGATGTTAACTCAAATCAATCATATTTTAGTAATTAGTTTATTTTCTAAGATACCGATTATGTTAAGACCTAAACTAGATTTGATATTGAATGAAGAGACTCTCGATAGCGGGATTCGATGATTGATTCAATATGATGCCACAAAAAAAAAAAATGGATTAGGGAATAAAACTTGGAATTTTAACTTAGGATTAATTTTTGGGAAAAATAAAAATTTTTAGGAGAAAAACTTTAAGACTAAGTCAAATGTGATACCTTTATTAGAAATTGCTATTTTTGGATGATTAATATCTTCCTAATGGTATAACCAACTCTTTACCTTAGAATCTCTTAAGTAGTGTTAATTTTAGGTTTCCTAGTTCCTTTAATACTATGTGATAATTTTAAAATTAATAATAACTCATATTTTCAAACAAATAAAATTATAAATAATAAAATAATCATAAAATTTTTTAGAGTCTTATAAACAATGGTTAACGATATCAATCTTTGTAAAGATTGTGGAACTATGCAATGGGTCAAATAGGTCTTCAAGCCTCGGTATGGGAACTAATAATTGATTATAATTTTGTTTCTAGCTCGACTATCGATACACATCCTTTATATTCCATCTTTTTTTGGTACCAACAAAGCTGGAATTGCACATGGACTCACACTCTTCCTTGCAAGTACTTTCCCTACTAGTTCTACAACCTCGCCTCTATAGTTTCTTATTCTTATACAAACTTATGCGATACATGGGTTGATATGGAATAAATAATCCTGCACAAATTCAATGGCATGTCGTATGTCGTGCATAAGAGGCAACCATCTAGAAATCTCTTCAAGTACCACATAAGCAACCTGCTCTAACAATGGCTTAAAACTCTTAGGAATAACATTTTGCTCTTCTTTCTCCTCAATGACAACAAATGCACAAGCCATGTTTTACTTATCTACGGACTTTATGAACATGGATTTAGTAACAATCTCCTCATACGCATTAACATAATTAGTTGAAATCTCTTTCTTTATTAGCAACAAGATGACTTTTTTCCTATCGAAGATGAAAGCATAAGTATTTTGAAACCTATCATACAAATTCTACAATCATACTATCAAAGTCTTCCTAAAAGTAAATGACAAATATCCATAGGCACAACATCAAACCAAACCTTATAAATATATTTCTTACTAATAGAGAATGACACCTAACACCTCTTCAATCCGTGAATCTCATTCCTTTTTCATAACTAAGTTAATGAGTAAGGATTAGGATGATCAATTGTTGTCAAGCTCAATTTCTTTATCATTCAAGAAAACACCAACTTCTTAGTCTATCTTCGTCAATGATTAATTCACACACCTTACCATATGATGTGCAACGAGTGTAAAAAATATTATTCCTCATCTAATCTTCTTAACTTGACGAGTGATATCTACACTCAATACGCCTTAAATAACCATCTCTATAATCGATCGGATATGCAAAGGAAGCAAACCTCAGCTACGATACCAAACCGATGTCAAACCCTATGAAAGCTCAAGTACACAAGTACCAAAAGAATAGTTCAAGGTTGAAATATTCTAGAAATAAACCAGCCTAAAAACCTCTAAAAAAACTTCATTCACAAATTATTTAACAAACAAACAAACCTATAAACACAAACACAAGCAAAATTTCAAAATCACCAAATAACAACCACCAAACTAGTCAACTAGGGTTAATGCAATACCCAAGAAAATAGGCCTATAATAGGTTGAAATTTTACCAAAATTTAGATAGAATCCATAGATAGGTATGTATCAAATTTCAAGTGAATCCAAGCCCTATATGCCTTTATTTAAACAAGTTAAAATTTTGAACAAAATAGGATTTGAAAATTACAATGACTTTAACAACCTAAAAACCCAATCAAATATTTTTGTTATTTTCTTACTTTTTTACTGGAGTTAAATCAACCCCATAATAACATACTATCAATATTTCAGAGTAAACAAAAATTCTAGCCTTGGTTATTAGCTTTGAGATTGAAATTATTGAGTCTCGATATTTAGGTCAATCATCAATTTAACAATCAAACAAATAAAGTGTAGGTCCTCACGTCTCACTTTTGAGAAGAATCCACCACCTAAGATGATTTAGAGACTACTTACAAGATATGTTTGCCAAGATTCTACCTAACGTAATTGTCGATCCGAGGCCCCCTTAATGGATCACTCTTAAGATGTGTTTTACGATGCCTTAGCCAATCTAAGAAGAAAAAAAACATAAAAAAGTTGCATAGAAAATTATTTAATTTTTCATTTAAAAGTCATCCAAAAGAGAAGCACAAAGTATGCTTAAATACTTACTTCCTAAACCCTAAAAGATGTAGCGATGGTTGAGTTTCCTACCCTAGGCTAAATTTCTATCCTTCCCTATTAATCTTGGACTTATACAATCTACACTCAATTGTGACTTAATTAAGTTAGCCCAATTAAGTATGGATCCATTTATTATATGAAGTCATAATTAAATAAGAACTCCTCAATAAATAAATTAACCTAAATAATTAATATCGAATTCAAAAAATTAAAAGAACAACAAAATAAAATATGATAGATAGCTAAAGCTTTGGATCACATAGTGTGAAAACTTTCGACCAAGCTAAGAGGAATTCTCTTGCATCACTCTCACTCTAGTCTAGTTTTTATGGCAATAAACCATGCAAAACAGACACGTGGGAAAGAGAGAATAGATACAAACTATCGTCAACTTAATAAAGCAACAAAAATAATGGTTATAAGATTCCCACTATAGAGATATAATTGATAGGTTAGGGCTAAAAAAACCATCTATTGTTTTTTTTAAAAAAATTTGATTTGAATAGTGGATATTGGCAAGTAAAGATAGAAGAAGAGTCTATCCTTAACCGACTTCATTACTCCACCATAAATGTATGAATAGCTAGTAATGTCATTTGATTTGAAAAATACCCTAAGAGGTTTTCAAGAAAAAAATCGATGATGCTTTTAAAGGCATCAATTTTTTTGTCGTCTATATAGATGATGTATTAGTCTTTAGTATAAATAACGATGACCACATAAACTATTTAGAAAAAGTAACCGATATCTTCAAAAGAAAAAATATGATTCTATCCAAACGAAAAATAGAATGGTTTAAAATAAAAGTCAATTTTTTTAGGAATAGAATTAGAAAAAGAAAAACTATGGCTTCAAAGTCATATTACAAAAAAATTAATTAAATTTTATGATGAACTAATAAATAGGAAGCATGTATAGTGATTTTGTGGACTTGCTAACTATACTAGAAATCTGTGAAAAATCTTTCAAAACTATTAAAACAGCTTGTCATGTAAAACTTCAAAAAAAAAAAAAAAACATAAAATGGTTTTAGAATGATAAAGACACTCATGTTGTAATTGAGGTAAAGGAAAAGATAAAAAATTTGTCTTGTTTAAATTTACCTTCTAATATATATGAGTTAGTCTTGAAGACATATGCTTATGAATTTTAGAGATTAGTATTAAAAATAAAAAAAGAAACCTTGAACAAATCTATAAGTATTGGTATGAAAACTTTAAAAGATTTGCAATGAATTACCCAATTCATGAAAAAGAAGTGTTAGCTATACAAAATAGAATTAAATTTTTTTATATTTTTCTTGCTCCTAAAAGATTAACGATAAGAATAAATTCTTTATATGTTAAAAGATTTAGGGATCTGAATCTAAAGGAGGCTAGACAAACTAGACTTTTTAGATTGTAAGGATGGTTTAGTTATTACAAATTTGATATTGAATATATTCATTCCCATAAAAATATAATTGCTGATTCTCTTTCTGGTGAACTTTTTGATCTTGCAGATTGATCGTGCTGTAAGAAAAACCTCTGTTGGATTTGCAAGAAGGAAGGTCATACTAGAAAAATATGCCTTAAACAAACTAGAAAAGACGAGAATGAGAGTGTGGAAAGCTTTGGTCCAGAACTGAGGAAACAAAAGTTTAAAACAAACTAGAAAATTATTGGTTTCACAAAATTTCTGCACATATTGCTGCAAATTGTCTTAGAAAAGCAACGAAGCTACAAACAGTTAGTAGCTTTTCATAGAGCATGATTACGGCCAATGGAGGAAAGACTAAGGACAAAAGAATTCAAATCTCAAGTCCTAAACCCTCAACTTCCTTAAGGAAGAATAAAGAAAAATCATTGGATTCTAGTTTGGATCGATGACAGGAATAGAGATTGTAAATAATGGCCAAAAAATTTGGATATTCAATATAAAAAAAAAAGTGCGTTGAGAGGCTTCTTAACTATGTAAATAATAATAATAATAATAATAATAATAAGATATTGTGAACCTTAAAAAGGAACCAAAAGAACCACAAAAATCTCAGTCAAAATCTCAACCAAAATATGGGGAAAAAAAAAAAAAAAAACCGAAACAACGGTGGGAAATTTCGGAGGAAAAATACCCAAAACTTTGTTATATTTTGAGAAATAAAATCTTTGGTCTTTCAAAAGAAGAATCTATAATTTATGCTGACCTGAAAAGAGGTCATATTAAGAAAGAGTCTCATCAAATAAACTATTTACTGGATGAAGCAGTTCTTTACATCCAGGGTAAAATAAATGTTTACTTTAAATATGAGCGCTTGTCGTTTTGTTTTCCTCTTTGTGGTCGACTTGGTCATACTATAAAGGATTGTGATGAGTTTGATGACAGTGATGAGAAAATCAAATTTAATGATAACTTAAGGGCCAGTCCTTTCAGAAGAGGTCAGGTGGGGGTCGACAAGCAATTCTCAAATGTCCCTTTTCTTGGATAAAGCTGATAGTCGTTGCAAGCATGGTAGTGATGATGTAGTTGTTGGGGGCAAGGAGCTGGATGGAAAAAATGCTTCAGTGCTAAAAATTCGGATAACGATTTGGTGACTGTTATAGTGCATGGTTTTCTGGATATTGATATGTATGTACGTGATAAAGGGGCGGTGATTGAAGATAGGAACATGTGTTGTGAGAAAGGTGTTTTTAAAAGACATGAAATATCATTTAACTTTAGTGTATCTATTGAGGATGCAGTTGAGCCAACTTCATATCTAAAGGAGGATGGGTCTCCAAATGTAGATGCGGGCCTTGTAGATTATGTTGCGAGGACTTAAAATTTGAGTCTAATCCATCACAGGCTCTTAATACACCAACTCAGCTTACCGCTATTTCCCTCCCAGTATCTTTGTCTTCCATCAGATGACAAATTATCTGTTAGTGACTTTCTGTCATCAGATTTTACAACCACAATTTCAATTTCTTCTATTATCTCTTAGTCACCAAACCCTGCGTCTTCTTGCCTACAATTAATAGGTGGAAAAAAAAAAATCCATGTTTGGATCTGGAAAAGATTAGAACATTATGGTGGGAGTGTCTGACAATATTGAGGATATGGGTAATCAAATAGAAAGAAAAGTTGCAATGATATGGTTTGTATTCCTGAATTTATCCCAATGACAATGCAACTAGTTTCCTCCAATCTTCTTGGTATGAGAGTGAGTTCCCGATGTGGTTTTATTATTGAAAACTAGCTAGATTATAGAAGTCAAAAATAGAGGATAGGCGACTGTCATTACTCATTAAGTTCTAGTAATGGAATTATTGTTGATAGATATGATACAAGAGGTGGTGTTGCTTTGTTTTGAAAGGATGGAGTTGATATTACAATTAAGAACTTCTTATAACATCATCATATTGATGCAATGGTCAAGCAAATATCGGCTGGGTTCTTTATGGAGGCTAATAGGATTTTATGGGTATATGGTATGCTGTAGGGACTTTAACCAAATTCTTTTTGATAGTGAGAAACATTGGTTTCCATGAAACCAGCTGCTCATATACAAACTTTTATGGATGCACTGAGTGATTGTGAGTATTTGATTTCGGTTGTGTTGGGTCAGAATTGGCTTGCTGGAATCAGAAAAAAAGGAAGGGGTAGATATAGAGAACGTTCGAATAGGGTTTTGCTACGGTGGAATGCAGCTTCCCCAAACCATAACCCCCTCCCCCAAAGCAGTGGTTAGGCAATTAACAACATCTACTTTAGATTATAGATCTAGTTTTTCTGACAACTGACATGGTAATAAAAAAATATTGGCGTTTTCTTTTCGAAAAGATTTAGACTCATGAGAGTTCTTGTGAAGAAGTTACTCGGAATGGCTAGATGTATAGGTTGCGGGCATCTTTGATGTACAGCGTGTCGGAGAAGATTAAACATCTAAAATCAAAACTTAAGAGAATATGCTATGATACTAAGATGCTATTTAGTAATCGGGAATAGAGTGGTGGAATGAAAATGAAAGTTTTATTCCCACATTGTAGTTGTTTGGTTAAAAGGAAGGAAGCGTGAATGGGAATGAAGAGTGAGAATGAAAATGAAAATTTACACACAACTTTATTTCCATATAAGATGTGAGAATAAAAACAAGGAATGAGAATAATTTTTTTTTCAAAATAATAATATATTTTATTTATTTATTGTCTATTAATTACTTTTACCACCATCATCACAACCACAATCACAACAACCGGAACCACCATCATCATCATCACCACCATCGCCAACACCATAACCACCACCACTATAACCATCTAATCACCATCATTGCAACCACAACCACAACCACCACCACCACCATTATTATCATCATCACAACTACCATCATCATCACCATCACAACTACCACCATCATCACTACTATTGCAATCATTATCACCATCATAACTAGAACCACCGAGTATCATAACCACAATTAGGAATGAAAAAATGACCCGACCCGAGGTCGCTCGCCTCGGTCAACGCCGGGATTCTCCGCATTGATCGGGGAATGGGGCGAGGCGCCTCTCTCCGTAATTTTTTTGGACGGGGATGGGATTTGTCCACCCTATCCCGTTTTGCCCCATCAACGGTGACTTATAGTAAGTCACTTGACACTTGGGAAACAAAATTATACAAATTGTGTGTGCTCATTATAAAATCTGTCAAAATGGGGCAAAATGGGGCGGGACGGGTTAGACATAAACGAGTAAAACGGGGCCCCGTTTGCCTCGCTGGGATCCCCTTCCCCATTTGGGGCGGGGATGGAATGGCAAATTCCGCCCGTTCGAGGCACGGGGTGGGGATGGGGAATTTTTAGGGGGCGGGGCGGGGATGGGGATGGCGATCCCCACCCCGCCCGCCCCATTGCGATCCCTAACCACCATCACCTTTATTATTTTTACAATCATTATAGTTTAATAAAATTATTTTTTAATCATTATTTTTATTTTTATAAAAAAATAGATATTAAAAAATTTTAATTGCATTTCGATTCTTTAGTAGTATTCCAAACACGGTATTGGAATACAAATACCATTTCGATTCCTTAATTTTCATTCGATTTCCGCATTCTCATTCTTATTACCATATTCCCGATTACCAAACATCACTTAACAAGTACATTAGGGGTGCATTCAATATGGATTTTATGTTGTATAACTTTTCAATAGTTGCTGAACTTTTTTTCAAATAATGCTTTTAAATTAAAATGAGAAAATTACAAATTTAGACACCTCTTTAATTTTATCTATTTAAATTACTTCTTTTTATTCTTTTTCTAATTTGGTATCCATGATGAGTTTTGTGAGTTGAGTGGTGATGTAACAGTCATTTTGTTTTATATGACAAAAAAGTATGGCTCTAATTAGAAAATAAAAACACATTATATTTAATACTTAAATTAAATTTCTATTTGAGTTTTTTATTTTAAATTGTATCTACTTTGAGTTTCTTAATTTTTATATTTTTCTAAGGTTCAACTTCTCCTTATAGATGTTAGAAAAGTGATAGCATGGTCATTATCACGTGGCATTTGGTGAAAAGATGGGTTTAGATTGAAAAACTATGAAAAATAATTAAATTAAGAAATTGATTTAATATTGTAAAAAAAATAAACTAAACTAAAATTAAAATAAAATATTATTTGAAATTAGAGGTAAGAGTTAATGTTAAAAGTTAAATTGAATATATGATTCGTTAGAAACTAAATCAATCGGTATCACCACAATCACAAATACACGCCATTGTCTTGGATCCTAGTTGGGGTTGATTTTGGTTTTCACCAAAACGAAAAGATGGTGAAGGGATTTTAAAATGGTCTTTTACCTTTAACCTCAATTACTATTTTACCAATATTTTAATTTATTTTCAATTTCATTTGATTAATTTCTTTTATTAATAATTCGTTTTCTCTCCAATCAAGAATTTTTTTTTTTTTGCCACATGGCACTAGATAATGATCATGTCATCATTTTCCTAACATCTATCATTAAAAACAGCACGTTAGAAAAAATAAATAAATAAAACCGAAAAATTTGAATACAAAATTAAGGTGATGCATATTTGAATAAAAAATAATAAAATATTATATATTATGAACAAGTTATTGATCCAGTTATGCAAAAAAATAATATTATATCGCTACAAGGAAATCGAAAAATAACAATAGAATTTTCAGTCACTAAATCATCATTATCCGTCACTATTTATTCTTAATGACGAATTTGCAATAATATTCTTTCAATAGCTAAAACTCGTTGCTGTTATTGTTTTAGCGATGGAAATAAATTTCGTCGATGATCGACGAAGTAGAATTTATGTCGCTAAATCGAAGTAAACAAGTCGCTATTCTCCTTATTTTCATCGCTAAGTAGTGAGGAATTACCATCATTAAATTATATTTGTCGCCATTCGACATTTAGAAGACTTCCAAAAATATTCTAATTAAAAATTATTTTATTTTTTTTAAAATTTTTTTTGCGGGTATGAATCAAAACGAAGTTTAGAGTTAGCATCTAGTATTAACGTAACTAAGAAACCTAGAATTAATGCTAGTTCGGAGATTTTAGGATAAGAAGATTATGCATTTGGAAAGATATCGGTAACTCAAAAGCACCATTTCTTAGGAAAGGTACCACATCTAATTTATTTATAAAATTTTATCTCAAAATTTTTATTTTTACCAAATTATTTCTCAAGGCAAAATTTCAAGTTTTATTTTCAAAATCAATTGATTTTTTTTATTTTTATTTATGATATCATATTGAATCGATTGTTGGATCCAAGTAGACTAGAGACTCGTCAATTCAACGTCGGATCCAGCTTTAAGTGTTGACGTAATTGGTATGTTATAGAATGATATAATTACTAAAATATAATTGATTTGAATTAACATCAATTCCTATTAGATATAAGACTTGTTAATTTTCGCCTAAGATTTACCTACACACACACACACACACACACACACACACACACACACACATATATATATATTGTTCCTTTCCTTTTCTTTTCTTTTTTTTTCCTTCTTTTCTCTTCATGTATTTTTTCTATCATTTTTCTTTTCATTTTCATTTTTGATATATTTTTTGAGGTTGATTGAGAATCGTCATCAATTCCTAAAAATTATACGACTCGACGATATGCCCACATATTAATTACCTAATTTAACTATGGTTATTTAACCAAATATTCAACATTAAATAAACTTAAAATTAGATCACCAAAATTTTAAAAGATTAAAGCTCAAAGTATTCATACGAGTCTAAAATTATCCACCATAATTTCATATTTAATTAATATTAAATAACAAACTAAACTAAAATTTAAACACTAAGAGAAAATTAATCACTAGACTTGAAATTAAATAAACTAAAATAAATAGGAAAAAGGGGCTTCAAAACTCTAAACAAATTAAACCTAAACTAGAAATAAACACATGAAGCATGCATTAAAATTTCAAGTCTACTCTTCCTAGGAAAATGGCTAAAAATAAACAAAATTGAGACAAAATAAAGGTTATTCGGCTTTCGACCAAGTGGGCTAAGCCCACTAGACGAGCCTTTTTCTTTTCCTCCCCCAGCTCAACCCCCTTGTCTTATTTTTTTCTTTCTAGGCTAGGCTAGATCCAACATAATCCTTTTTTCTTTCGGGTTGGGCTAAGCCCAACCTAGCCCTACTCTTTTTTTGCTTTTTTTTTCCTCCTAGATTAGGCTAAACCCGGCCTAGTCTCTTTTCGCCCTAGCCCATTTCTTTTTGTTTTCGCTTTTCCTTTCTTTCTAGTTTTACTACCCATCTTCTCCTCTCGTCCCACCGTTATTTCAAACCCATAACACAACTCATAGCGCCAAAAGCCTTCAACAAGCCTCCCTCATTTTCTACTAAACCAACCTCTAATAAACCCTAAAATAGTTGTTCAAATAGATCAAACGCAAGAGAAATAGGTCATTGATAGGGTTTCATGATGACAATGATTGTGTCATTATCATTGATTACTCTTGAACCGGTCCAGGAGTGGAAACTCAATAGTTGAAAACAAAACAAGTAGCTTAAGATGGATGAATGCTTATGTGGTTTATCTAAGTGAAGAGGGTGACCGTGGACAATTCAATTTTTCTTCTTTATTCTATTGTCGTTCTTCTTCTTTCACTAGTGGTTTCTCAATTAAAACCCAAAAACCTCTTGAAAAACCTTCTCACAAAGCCCAATCACTCCACTAAGCCGTAATCACCTTTCTTTGCCTAGAAATCCCAAAAACCCTAAATGAAGCTAAAGGACTCGAAAAACAAAGAGATTTAGATGTTTGTGTTGTTGTAATTCCTCTCGATGTGAACCTACGTATAAAGACGAGAGACTCGAACACCTTTATCACTAGATAATTCTAAGAACTCAACCAATCAAGTTATAATAAGTGAAACCCAACTCGTTGCCTATAAGGAGGCAAGAATTGAAGCTATGATACTACGAGGTGAAGAATGCCACACCCTAGAAGGGTGATAAGTTTAGAGACACCACAAGGGTTGCAATCCTTGATAAGTTAGATTTAGTTCTCAAAAGAGCAAAGAAAGAGAATCATCTCAAATTCATTAATTCTCAAAATTATAACTTGAGTATATAATAGAAATAAAATCAGTCTTTAAATAGGCCAAACACATCAACTCCTAACCCTAAAGGACCACATGTCCTTGTCACCTAAAGAGAACATAAACAAACCCTAAGGGATTTAAAAGAATATGTAACTAATAGAGCTTAAAAAATTAAGTCCAAATTTAACTTAATTAATTAGTTCTAATTATAACCAAGCTAGATATAACAAAACAAGCCCAATATGATTCAATGAGCTCAGTTTTGGACTTGAATCAAATTGACAAGTCTTGGATCCTCCTCCTCTCTTAAGATGATGCCACAATGCTCCCTTGGGTCGTTGGAAGTGCATTCTACCTAACACTCTTGAATCAGCTTATGGAGAGCTTCTTAATCCTAGCCCAAGTCATTAGAACATCTTTAATGTCTAATGGATCAAATCTTTGACTTATAAACTCGCCATCTTGGACCTCCCTTGGAAACATACCTTATTGGTCCATTTGGCTCTTTGGTTTTCATCATTCCCTACCTCTTTAAAAGGATTCATCCTCGAATCTTCTTCATCAACATCTACATCAAAAGGAGAGAGATAAAAAATATTGAAAGTAGCACTAATTCCATATTCACTTGGCAAATCAAGTTTATAAGCATAGTCATTGACTCTTACAACCACTTGAAAAAGGCCATGTCTATGTGGTAACAACTTAGAATATTGGTGAGCCGGAAAACACTACTTGTGCATATACACCCAAACCTATTCGCCTAGTTCAAAGATAACTTTCATTCTCATGTAAAAACTTCACCAATTTCATTTTTTTAACCATTTATTCTAGAATATTTATCTACATAAAAGGCATCAAATCCAATGGAGTTAAAGGATTAAAATCTTAAATTATCTCAAATGGTGAACAAACAATAGTAATATGCATAGTCCTATTATACATAAATTCAACATATGGTAAACACTTATTTGGCCATTAGTTTGTGGATGACAAGTAGTAGAAAACAATAACACAATTCCCAATTTACCTTATAAAGTATTCCAAAAGTAGCTCAAGAACTTGGCATCACAATCGAAACAATACTTCTTGGCATTCCATGTATACACACTATCTCGCTAAAAGAACAAGTCCGCAATGTTACGACCATCATCCATCTTATGGTAAATAATGATGTGCACCATCTTTGAAAACCTATCAATAACAAAAATAAATAAATAAATAAAATGAAATCCCTCATTTTCCTCCTCCGAGGTAGTGCCAACACAAAATTCGTGAAAATGTCAAGCCAAGGTGAACTAGGAATAGGTAATGGTGTGTATAAGTCATGTGGTTTAACTTTAGATTTAGCTTGCCTACACTCACACATCCCTCTTTATATGAGGCCAAAAGAGGTGTTTAGTAAGAATAGCTAAAGTTTTTAAGACACCAAAATGCCCCATTAAGCCTTCCACATGTGCCTTATGCATAACTAACTCTCTTAGAGAGCTCATAGGCATACACAACCTCGTTTTCATGAAACAAATAACCCCCATGGCTATAAAACTTCCCAAAAGCAAGTATTCTCACATGAATTAAACACATTATCAAGATCCAAATCATTCACATAACACCCCTTAATATATTCAAATCTAAGTAATTTTGAATTAAGTGTCAAGATTATAGAATACATACTTGATAATGTATCGGCTACCACGTTTTCCTTAGCTTTTTTATACCTGAATCACATATGAGAATGTCTCAATAGATTCTATCTATCTCATATGTCTAGGATTCAGCTTCCTTTATTCCTTTAAATGCTTTAAGGACTCATGATCGGTATGTATGACGATCTCTTTAGGCCATAGATAGTATTGCGATGTCTCTATTGCTCATATCAAGGCATAAAACTCTTTGTCATACGTAGGGTGATTTAAGGCAACCTTGCTTAATTTCTCACTAAAATACACCGGAGGCTTCTTCTCTTGCACTAAAACCATGCCAATGCCACACTAGATGCATCATATTCAATTTTAAAAGTTTTAGTGAAATCGAGTAATGCAAATAAATGAGCTAAAATCAACTTTTCTTTAATTAAAGCAAACATTTTTTTCTTAATTATCTCCCCATTTGAACCCCACGCTCTTCTTAACAACTTTAGTTTGTGGTGCTTTGATGGTACTGAAATCTTTGATGAATTACCGATTAAAACTTACCAAACCTTAAAAGCTTCTCACATCGCTAACTAACTTAGGTGTAGGTCAATCCTTGATTGCCTTTACCTTTTCTTCATCAACCTCAATACATCTCGCACTAACTATAAAACCAAAAAACATAAGCAGATTTGTGCAAAAATCAAACTTCTTGAGGTTAGTAAACAATTTTTCTTTATGTAAAATACTTGAAACTTGTTTTAAATGATTAACATGTTTTTTTAAGGTTTTACTATAAATCGAATATCATCAAAGTAGATGATGATAATTTTCCTAAAAATGTAAGACTCGGTTCATAAGACGCATGAATGTACTAGGTGCATTGGTAAGACCAAATGGCATAACTAACCACTCATATAGACCATGTTTTGTTTTAAAGACTATCTTCCACTTGTCACCTTCATGCATTCTTATTTGATGATAAGTAGATTTTAAATCGATTTTAAAAAACACAAAAGCATCATATATCTTATCAAGCATATCATCTAATCTAGGAATGAGATGTTTATATTTTACCGTTATCTTATTAATTGTATGACAATCAACACACATCCTCTAAGTCCCATCTTTCTTAGGCATATGCAAAACTAGAATAGTGTATTGACTCATACTTTCATGCACATATCCCTTAGCCATCAATTCCTCTACTTACTGTTGTAGCTCTTTTTCTCCTCCATACTACTTCTTTATGCAAGTTGGTTAGGAATTTGCATCTTGAAAATGAAATCAATTTGGTGTTCTATCCTATTAATTGGTGGTGATCCATGCTCAATCTTTTTGGGAAACACCTAATTAAAATCCTATAAAAAAAAAGATATAATCATACTAGGAAAAGAAGAGTTCGGATCGTTAGTGTTAAAAAATGCTTCCTTGTACACAAGTAAAATTACTTTTTATTCGACCAGATTGCTCTCTTAATCTCTCTTTCTTTCGGATAAAAATTTCCATTCTCTTTTCTTTTCTTTTTTGGCCGCTCTTTTCATTTCTAATTTGAATCCATGGACATAATCTCATTTTCATTTTTTTTTCACTCGTTTCACTTTTGTTTTCTTCACACAACTCTTTCTTTTCTTCATTCCCTCTCAACCTCATTTGATCATCATAATTTTGTTTAGGAGTCAAAGGTATAAGAGTAATATTTTCCCCTTAAAAAAAAGCAATGATTTCTAAGCCCATCATGAATGACTCACATATCAAATTGCTAAGGACAACCTAATAACATATGACCAACTTGTATGGATACAGCACCACACATTACTTCATCTTGGTATCTAATAATAAAAAGTAGTACAACTACTTATTTATTCACCCTAATTCCTTCAAACTCATTAAGCCAATGAAGTTTATATGGCCTAGGGTGTTTAACTTAAGTTAAACCAAGTTTCTCAACTACAATAGTATTAGCAACATTAGTACAACTTCCCCCATCTATGATAAGACTACATACCTTTTCCATATCATGGTAATGTGTGTGAAAGATGTTTTCTCGTTAGTCCTCTTATTTGTCCCTCAATTAGACATTTAAGGCTCTCCTTGCAATAAGTGTTTCTCCATGCGTAGAAAACTCCATCCCATCATTATCAATTTCTAGTGGCAACATCTCATCATCATCCTCATAGTCACTTTTAGATTCATACATGCATTTTAAATCACCATTGTTCACTTGTTTGGACATTGTGAAGCTATATGTCCCCTACCCAAATGTTTAAAATACTTAATATCATGATTCTTAAGAGTTTGGTTGTTAAAAGTACCTTTGTCTTTATTGAATCTAGAATCGGTTTTGGGTTTGCTCTCCTCGACCTTCGACATAAACATCGGCTTCTCATCTTTTTTGCTCTAATTGTTCTTCCCGGATAAAGAACTCACATATGCCTAATACGTGAATTGCCCTTGTATTTGAGTTGCCTTTTGATTTTCCCTACCAAGTGCACCAACTCTTCTATTTCAACATAATGTTGCAATTTCATAATGTTTGCAATCTCATGGTTTAACCCACCTATAAATTGAGCCATAGTAGTCTCCCGATCCTCCTTAATATTTATACATGTCATGGCTATTTCCATTTCTTTGTAGTACTCATCAACCGACTTTGTACCTTGAGTTAGCCTTTATAGCTTTTGATGTAAAATCTCGATAATGCTGATTAGGAATAAATTGTTTCTTCTTAACAACCTTTATCTCATCCCAAGTTTTAATAGGACACTCTTCATTTTGTCATCTCTCCAAAACCATGTGATCCTACCAAAAAATAGCACGGGATGTGAACTCCATAGTAGCAAACTTCATCCTTTTTGTCTTCAAATACTCATAACATTTGAAAAGAAATTCACACTTTCTCTCCTATTTAAGATATAAATTAGGATTGTATTTACGTTCGAATGGAGGGATGGTTAGCTTAAGCCCATTGTTGTTATTATCATAACCATTATACCCATGTTTTTACAACTCAAAATCATGGCCTCAATCACAACAATCACTACCTAGACCTCCACATCTACCAAGACCTTTATTTCCATATCCACCTCTTATATTTTACATCAAGGATGTACGATCATCAAACTCTTCTTCAAACAACTCCTCGTCATCTTGTACTCATCTTTTAACTTTGGGAGTAGCTTTATCCGTCTCATTTTGCCTCGATGATGTGTCGTACCGCCGATAAATTTAATTGTTTTCTTTTTCCTCACTAATCTAAGGCAAGCAAAGGTCGATCACATAAATGGTTCATTCAATGTCCTTTATCTTCCGATTATTTCAAAGTAAAGGGAAAAAAGAGTTTTATGTGTTAACATAATTAAATCTAATCGAAGTAGCTAAAGAGATAATAATAATAATAATGAAAGCCTTGGTTGAAGTTTGGTTTCCACTTTTGTTTCAATCATTAATCATTAACTCATATATTCATTCATTCATATTATGAATATTCACTATAATATAACAACATATATGTTATCCTCAATTTTTCCTTAATGATTCATTAACCAAATAGATGCTATTTGATTAATTTTATAACTATTAAACAACTTAGTAGATATTATCTAGATTTAATCCCATAACAACATTAAATGATAAAAAGATAGCTGAAACTAAACAACATGTCTAGATGCTAGAAGAATTTAATCTAGTTTTATGTTTTCTAAGGGATTAAACTCATTTATAATCATTAACCCCTAGTTGGTATCACAAACAAGTTTAAAGAAGCAATTACGGACTTGAGTACTTAGCTAGGAATAGATTATAATGATTAATCAACTAGCATGCACTCTAATCAATCAACAATACAATCATATTCAAATAACATAGAAAAATATAAAATACTCAAAAGAATAGGATTATATATAAAATCTATTTAGATCTCACAATAATTTTATCAAAGGCTTCAACTTTTCTTTAACTAAGAAAGATTCTTAATGATACATGGTTTGCTTACAACAAAGAATTTCCCTCTATGGTGGCTGCAAGAATGGGGGAATTCCTAAAATGTATAAAGTGAAACCCTAACTTCTTTATTTATAGCAAAAAGTAGGGTTACAACACACACAAGACAACCCCACGTGGTCACACGGCTTGTTCTTTTATTTTACCCAATTTGCTCTTTTGTTTCACACTATTTAAAGCTTTAAAAAGCTAATATGACACAATATGCTTGGATTGAGGCTCCCGATCGTACCTAATTTGTTTTACATCTCATGTCTTTTAATTTCTACCCATGTGTCATTTCTTTCTCCTTCGACTTACATGGGTGTGTCACTTCTCTCGTACAAGCCATGTAGATTACTACTGCTTGTGTTTCTTCTTTACCGAACATCCATGCGGTTTATTTCTCCATTCCACAAGACCGGTAGCTTTTTCCTCTTATAGGTCACACAATCGTGTGAGTTCTTTGCTTTCTTTATGGCTTTGCTTCTTATGCACTTTAGTTTGGGTTTATTCACTCCAAATTCCATTTTTCCTATAAAAACCTAAAGTTATCAACTTGTTCTTATTTACCTTAATATAATACAATAGGCACTAGTAAGTTTAATGTAAAAAGGTATATAAGTTATGTAAATCATGCACCTATCAAATGTCCCCATACTTAAACTTTGCTAGTCCTTGCATAAAATAAATAAAATAAAAAATTAACTCACTTTTGTAGAAATCATGATTGCATTTAGCATAAACAACAAGCCTTTAAATCCATAGGTTACCGCTAGTGGACAAGTCTTGTGAGGGTTTTCGGAAGAGATACCCATAAAATCTTAAATGAATGTTGTGGCGGTATTATTATCCTTCAAACATTGATTCTTAACTCGGAATTCGGAAAAATTAAATAGTCAAATTGATTATGTTGGAGGGTATTATTCTCATGTCCATGCATGTCTTTAAATCAATTTATGTATCTTTATAACCAATCATAATTTAAGCATCTAACACTTATTTTGTCCTTACCCCTCTCCATTATTATAAGCAAAAGTAGTAAATCAAGATTTCTTATTCTTAAATTTTTTTTTGTTATTTTAGCATTCCAATCCTTTTTCAAGGCCTTTAACAGTTTTTCCATAAGTAATCACTTGCTTTTTTATGCAACTACTAACATTTATGATGAAAACAACTAGTTAATTAGCAAGTCATACACTTAAAGTACTTTGCATACTCATAATTCAAGTTGTTGTTGGACATAAAAGTAAAATTTTATGATGACTACTCCTAGTTACTAAGCAACTCAAAATATTAGAGTAGAATTTCACTTAATAAGGCTAAAATTTTCAATTGGAATGCTTTTTTTTCCTTTTCT
This sequence comes from Dovyalis caffra, assembly GCA_963924115.1. Classification (NCBI taxonomy): domain Eukaryota; kingdom Viridiplantae; phylum Streptophyta; class Magnoliopsida; order Malpighiales; family Salicaceae; genus Dovyalis; species Dovyalis caffra. The sequence continues at coordinate 513,820 of CAWUPB010001184.1, forward strand.
TTTCACATTCTCATAATAGTTAGAAAATCTTATTTACTCAAAACTTTCTTAGGCCTAGTTTCAAAGGGTAATTTTAAAATAAGCATCACTTCACAAATCATGCTTAATCATAAAGACAAATAAATCTTTCTAGCATGCATGCACTTTCACAATAACAATATTCCAAACGAGTCTCATATTTCTTGTAAGATTTTGTTAAAACTCTTTATCAACCATCAATTAAGAAGGATAACATACTAAACATGAAATTCATTTAATTCATTTTTCCATTTTTTTATAGATAAATAACCTATAAAATTCAAACATAAAATATACAAACAATATAGTCAAACCTAAATTCTACCACATATTTAAATTTTATATTGTCCTTAATATAAACCTAAAATTGATCATAGACATTTAAAATTGAAAGAGAAAGGGTGAGAGAACAAATTTACTATGGAACAGTTAAAATGGAGTTAGAGGTGGGCGATGGAAGGGTAGCTAAAGACACATCCGTAACTCTTATATTACACAACCCAAATGTTACTGCCTATGCCTTTTTTCTTTTTTTCTCTTCATCATAATGGCTCATAATCCACATAATCATGTGGATTTTCTCTTATGAATTGTGTGAATTCCCACAAATAGTGTCTCTATATTGCCTTAAAAATTGATGTGAGGGGCAAAAGGCACACGAGCATGCTTGAAATTGGTACATAACCTATGTCATACGCTATTACCCATGCGTCATTTTTTTATATCTTCGAAGTGTAACACATTTTAGGGGCCATACGAATTTTCCTTTTCCAAAGGTCAACCTATGTCTTAGGCTACTACCCATGCTTCCTTTCTTCTTATTTGAACTCTTAACCATAATTCGGACACATAGATGTGCCTTTTGACATCCATAAACCACGTCCGATGCTACTTACTCATGCTTCCCTTTCTTCTTCTTTCAAAACAAAAAGGCACCTATGTTGTAATCATTCTCAAAATTAAGTCAAACATGAAGGGAATTTGGAGAAGAATAAAACCAAAACTAACTTAAGCATTAAGTAAAACGATAAAAAATTAAGATTTAAAATAAATTCATTAGGTTGCCTCCCCATTAGCATTTTTTTTTAATGTCATTAGCCCAATATTAACTTGCCCATCAATAAGGATCTTTCATCTAGTGGTTTTGGGGAAGAGTCATCCCTTGAGCCTAAAAATCACTAGCATTTATAGCAAAAGCGAGTCAACATCCTCGGGATATTTCATGGCTTTAAAGATGTTAAAGCGAATCACTTCACCATTGAATCCATTATAAGGACATCATTATGGACATTTATATTATCCTAGGATGTTTTGAGGAAAGGTCTTTCTAACAAGAGGGGTGTAGGATTATAGGAAGATTCATCATCCATCTTCGGGATGTAAAAATTAGCTAAGAACATGAACTTATCCACCTACATAAGAACATCTTCAACTACCCCTTTAGGGTAGGCATTAGTGTGATCCGAGTAGTTGGATAATGGGTTCTGTATGTTGAGAGCATTAAATGTAGTTAAAAGTAATTAAAGAGCTAATAATAATAATAATGAAAGCCTTGGTTAAAGGTTGATTTTCACTTTTAGTTTAATTATTGATCATCGGCTCATTTATTAATCCATTCTTATTATAAATATTCATCGTAACATAGAAATATGTATGTTATCCTCAATATTTTTTTAATAATTTATTAACCAATTAGATGCTATTTGATTAATTTCCTAACTATTAAACAACCTATTAGACGTTATCTAGATTTAATTTAATAACAATATTAAATGATAGTAAGATAGATGAAGCTAAACAATCCTTCTAGATGCTAAAAAAATATAATCTAGTTTTATGTTTTCCAAGGGATTAAATAAAACCTATTTATAATCATTAACCCCTAGTAGCTACCATAAACAAGTTTAGACAAGTAATTATGAACTTGAATACTTAGCTAGCAATAGATTATAATGATTGATCAACTAACATGCATTCTAATCAATCAACCATACAATCATATTTAAATAACATACAAAATATAAAATACTCCAAATAATAGGATTAGAGATAAAACATTTTTAGATCTCACATTGATTTTACCGAAGGCTTTAACTTTTCTTTAAGTAAGAAAGATTTTAGCGTTACATGGTTTGCTTATAAGAGAGAATTTTTATCTATGATGGTTGTACGAATCAAAAAATCCTTAGAATGCATAAAGTGAAACCTTAGCTTCTTTATTTATAGAAAAAGGTAAGGTTACAACACACATAAGGCAGACTTTATATGGTTACAAAATGTGTTCTTTTGTTTTACATGATTTGCTCTTTTGTTTCACATTATTTAGAGCCTAGAAAAGCTAAATCATATGGCATGCTGAACCGAGGCATATGGTCGTGTCCGATTTGTTCTTCATCTCGTGTGCTTTAATTTCTACCCATGTGTCATTTCTTTCTCCTTGAAAGGCATCTTAGCCTTGACTTACACGAACGTGTCACCTCTTATGCTCAAGCTATGTAGATTGTTACTATCCCTGTGTCTTCTTTGCTTGAATATCCACATGATTTCCTTTTTTTGTTCCACATAGACAATAGCGTTTTCCTCCCATAGGTCACATAATTGTGTGACTTCTTTACTTCCTTTATGGCTTTGGCTTCTTATGCACTTTGGTTTGGGTTTATTCACTCTAATTTTCCATTTTTCTTACAAAAACTTAAAATCATTAACTTGTTCTTATTTACCTTAATATAATATAATAAGCACTAGTAAGCCTAATGTAAAAGGATATAAAAGTTATGTAAATTATGTAGCTATCGACCTCGAATCCATAGCTTTTATTTGATCATTAATATCCCTAATAAAGTATATTAATTTACCTCATTAATCTTAGGTCGCTTCTTAAAGTAATTTATTTTAAACTCTCCCATCAACTTCATCTCCAACCACTCCTTTTGCTTATCTCCCATGATTAGAAACTTGCAAAGTTAGAAAAAAAACAAGAAAACAAATAAAAGCAATTGATGGAATCTCATAATTGCACTTGTTCATGTGTTTGCACTCGTATAAGATGACATTCATACTCATGTTCATACTCTTTTACGCTTTTGCTATAATGAACTCACCCTCTTACCTTTTACCATTCTTATTTCCCTTAGTAAGCTCTTAATCAAACCATTTAGAAAATTGAGAAATACAACACAAATGGCAAAGCCGAACTTAAACTCTTCAAAATAAATCAAGGCAATCTTATAGGCTTCCCCACTCTCTCCTCAATTGATTCAATTAAGCTTCCACTCATTGGATTCTAAATGTATAAGTTCCATACGTGTTTGGGGTACTTAGGCTCAATAACAAGTCATTGATTGTTTACGGAAAGAAACTAATCATAATCAATCAACACATAATTTATTGTTTAGCTATTAATTTGAAACACAATAAATATATTTAGAGCTACTCGATTTGAACAAAGTTGAGAATGAAAACAAGCTGAGCACGATCAATTTACCACACATAAATGATATTTTTTTTAGATACTAATTTGAAACGACCAAATTGAGTTTTTTTAACTATTAATTTTAGATCAAATCATATAGATCTGCCATTGATTTTTTTTTAAATGGCAGAATATCATAATAACTCTTTTTTTTTTTATAGCCTTAGGATCTTTTCTTTTAGAATTGGAATAAGAAAAAATTTAGAATTGAATGACAAGATAGACTTGGATTAAACAAGACAACAACAAATGAGAGAATAACATAAAAACGAATCATAATTTTTTTTCTTTTTTGCTTTTTTTTTTTTAATTATAACTAACTCAATTTATCAAACACATGAACATGAGGCTAAAATAAGAAAAGCTATAGCAGAATAACGAAGAAGACCCAACAAAGAAAACAAGATAAACATGAAATAAAAGATGGGACTATGGATAACCAACCGAATTTGCACAACTTATGCTTTGATACAACCTAATGTGAACCCTATGTATAAAGACGAAAAGGCCAAATAACTTTATCGCTAAACAACTCAAAGAATCCACTTAATCAAGTTATAATAAGCAGAACCTAACTTGTTACCTATAAGGAGGCAAGAATCGAAACTATGACGTAATGAAGTGAAGAACGCCACACCTTAGAAGGATGTTAAGTTCGGAGACACCACAAGGGTTGTAATCCTTGATAAGTCGATTTAGTTCTCAAAAGAACGAAGGAAGAAAATGCCCTCAAATTCATTAATTCTCAAAATTATAATACGATTTTGAAATAGAAATAAAACTAACATTTAAATAAGCTAAACATGCCAACTCCTAACCCTAAAGGACCACATGTCCTTGCCACCTAAGGAGAACATAAACAAACCCTAATGGGCTTAAAAGAATATACAAATAATAGAGCTTAAAACATGATTCCAAATCTTACATAATTAATCATTTTTAATTATAATTAAGCTAGATATAACAAAATAGGCCCACTACGATTCAAGAAGCCCAATCTTGGACTTGGATTAGATTGAAAAGTCTTGGATCACCCTTTTTCTTGAAATGGTGCGACAATACTCCCTTGGGCCTTTGGAAATGCATTATGTCCAATACTCTTGAATCGGCCCATAGAGAGCTTGTTTAAGCTTTTTAACCCTAGCTTGCATAATTAGATAATCTTTAATATGTAATGGATCGGATCTTGTACTTGTAAACTCACCATCTTGAACCTCTCTTGGAGAATGCCACCTTGCTCGTCCATTTGGCTCATTGGTTTCCATCACCTCTATTACGGATGCTTGAAGATAGTGGCTAAAACTCGGTTGTTTACTAATCTTGTGACTCGGAAATGGTGTGGAAGAATACCCTTATCGATAGTAGATTAAAATGGTTTCTATAAACCCGGAATAGGATGCCATTTTTACCCAAAAATTCAATCTATATTACTATCAAAAGCCAAAATTTTGAAAACCCTAAAAACCAAAAAAATTCCTCTCCAAATCCCCTAAGTAAAGCCTCGTATGGGGCTTAATTTATAGCCGATTAGAATCATCCTCCACCTTAGGATTAATTCTAATCAATCAATCAAAACTCTTGCCCACTAAAATGAAAAAATATACACTTACGGTGTTCTTAGCATTTTATGAACAGAGTAGGAAAAAAAAATTAAACTCTAATTTACCGTGTCTATGTGTGCAAGATGGTGCGGACGTATGTTAGAGTGCGCACTATGTGATTCTTAGCCGGTACAATTACTAGCTAGGAACTACGGAATTAGGTATTGAGGAGTTTGTACTCAAGCATGATGGTGAATACTTGCTAAGGAATTGACTTTGGGTTACGGCAAATGATAAATCATTCGATCAATTTTGGTCTTGTTATTCGTCCTTTATTTTTAGTTTAGTCCCTATGTGCTTCAATTGTTCGCAATTACACCCCCATTATCAATTCAATTTCACCCCTATTGGATTCATTCTTAATTTCATTCAACTATGCTTCTATTTCATTCAATTTCATCTCCGATTGTTTTTTCAATTTCGATCGATTATTTTTATTTTTAGTTCTTATTTCATTCAATTATACCCCTAATCAATTATGCCATGCATTTTTCTTTTCTTTTATTTTTGTGTTTCCATTTTTTTCTTTCTTTTTTCCTTACAAAAATAAGTGAATAAATAAAATCCTAAAATTAAACATAAAACTTGTAAAATTAACCAAAATAAACATAAAAAATAAATTAAATTAAATTAAATAGAGATAAAAATAATAAAATCAATAAAAAAATACTAGAAAAATAACAAAAAATAAATTTAACCTAAATTTTGTGTTATGGTAATTATCCTTTCTTTACAATGCCGATGGTGCAAATGCTAATTGAAATGCGAACATCGGATTGGGTTTGCTTAGTGGGGTTGTAAAGAAAAAGTAAATTAGGTGGCAAAAATGATGTAATTATCCTAGGTGACTTGTCATGTAAAGTAAAATGCGATTGCCTCATTGTGAAGGACGAGTCTATCTTGAAAAATAAAATGCGATGACCTTTTTATGAAAGGTAGCCTATCCTAAAAAGTAAAATGTGATGACCTTATTATGAAGGGTGGGATGTCGTAAAAAGTAAAATACAATGGATTTTTTTTGTAAAGGGCGGCATTCCATAAAAAGCAAAATACAATGCCCAAATGGGATTAGGAAAATGAATATTTGATATGTGATTTGATCAAGAAAGATATACGAACCGTTCATGGTGATTGTTTTCTTTAATAAAAAAAAATGGAGAAACAAACCTTAGACAAGTGACTTAATCGAAAACAATATAGAACCATTTTAGGAGATCTTTTTCTTTAAAAAAAAGATTAGAGAAAAAAAATCTTTGGTGGGCGATCCGATCGAAAAAGATATATGAACCATTTTGGATGACTTTTTTTTTAAAAAAAAACTAGATTGGAGAATCAAACCTTTGACGGGTGATCTAATCGAAAAAGATATACCAACTCGCTTTAGGTATTCTTTTTTTTAGGAAAAGAGAGATATATGAACCTTTAATAGGTGATTTGATCGAAAAAGATATATGAATCGCTTTAGGTGATCTTTCTCTTTAAAAAAATGGGACTAAATAAAAAAATCTTTAACAAATGATCTGATCGAAAAAGATATACAAACCTCTTTGGTTGATCTTTTTTTTAATAAAAAAATAATGAGAACGAAGAAATGAAGCATTGATAGCTGATTTGAAAAAAAAAAGATATATGAATCGCTTTGGGAAAAATTTTTCTTTTTCAAAATGATACCACACCCTTGACAAGTGATCCGATCAAAAAAGATATACAAATAATGACTTTAGTCGATCTTTTTTTTAAAAAAAATCAAAGAAATGAAACTTTGACGAGTGATCTAATAAAAAAAGATACATAAATCGCTTTGGGTGATCTTTTTCTTTTAAAATCAAGATCGAAAAATAAATTTTTGATAAGTGATCCAATTGAAAAGGATGTACAAACCACTTTGGATGTTCTTTTTCTTTATTGAAAAAACAGATTGAAGACACTAACCTTTGATAGGTGATCCGATCAAAAAAGATATACGAACCACTTTAGGTGATTTATTTCTTTTCTTTTAAAAAAAATGAGATCGAGAGAAATGAACCTTTGAAAAGTGATCCGATCAAAAAAGATATACACCACTCCTAGTGATGAGATATGTTCCTACAATACATCAATAAAACTAGTTGTAATAGTTAGTTTCTTACCTACAAGAAACTTAAGCTATACTTTGAAAGCTCAACTTTTCTTTTATCGATTTGCTACTAACGAAGCTGAATCCGAACTATACTACATTATTAGTTTTTGGTTTTCTTGAGATAGTCCTACTACCTCTTGGTTTAGATGCTTCGACTATTTTGACTAATGCTTGCTATTTAGGCCTTCATCACATTAGCTAACTTTATGATGTCATTATTTGATCAATTATTGAATTTGGTTCGAGTGGTTAGATCCATGAAATTATCACTAAATATTTTCAATTTTATAGATTACCATTCAAATCGAGTCATAAGATGCCTCAAAGTACTAGTTGAGATTATACATTTACAACTCTTTAACAATCATTGCTTATGTTCAAATGCTTGCATTTTGATACTTGCATCATAATTTATAAATTGGAATTGAAATTTTTATCTTTTGAGAAAGATCATAGACATTTGGTCCTCATGGATTAACCCATGAACTTGAATGATTCTCTTAAATATAGTTTAGATTATTTAAAAGAAATATAGAGAGGTTCTAATAAAAGTACTTTCATTCATGAAAATATTTAAGTTGGTTGATCAAAAGTTAAAAAATGACATTCAAATGCTATGATGCAATTTTCTTAGAAAGGTTGTTGGGCTAAACTAGCTAAGGTGTTTCGATCATGCAAGGTTTGTGTAAAAGCCGGTTTTTCATGCTAATAGAGGTGATTTGTCAAGCGATAAGTATATTCTTGTGAATGGAGAAGGTTGAGTAAAAGACATTTTGAAAAAAAAAATGATTCTAAAGGATAATCTTACTTATGAATATTTTGATTATGTTTATTTTTCTAGCACCCAAGTTAGTTACGATTTAATGTTATAAAGAACGACAAATAGCATTACAACTACTCATGTTTTCTTCTTTTTCCAAATCATTCTTTTTTTTTTTAAGATTAAAATTCAACAGTATAAGTGAACTACCTTTGATTAGAAATGGCTTGTAGAAGCACGTAATGTAAGCTATGGCTTAAGCTTATGAAAAAAATGGATACATAAAGGCTCAAAAATTATTTAAGAGTCTTATGACATTTGATCACTTTGTTATCCATAAAAAACTCTTTAAACAATGCCACCTAAACTTTGTCACTTTAGCTATTAGTTGGACTTTTGTATAATCTTGATGCTCACGAGAAAATATTTCTTTTTAGGGTTGTAGTAATGACTTTGTCATTTTAATTGTAGGTTTTTTTCCTAGCCTCAACTCTCATTGTCCGAATTTTGACTTTCATCTTGAATTGTAATTTTATATTAGGGATGTTTTCTTCTTCTTTTTTCTTTCTTTCTTTTTTTATTTTTTTCATTTTTGTTTATTTTTTTATTTTTATCTTTTTTTACATTCCTTTTTGTTTTTAGAATAATCGATGGGGTTCTTTTGATAAAATTTTTTAAGAGTTTTGTTGAACATATATGGACTTCACATTTTGTCCCCTAGTGTGAGGGGTGATCCTAGTCTAGGCTATTGTGAAAAAAAATCATCAAGGTTTATAATGGGATGACAAAGAATATGACTTTGTGAGATATATGAAAGATGATCTTTGTTTCATGTCAAAAGTTAATTTGGCCATGCGGATAAATGCTAATCTCTTTTAAAAAAATAAGGATTGATTTAGAAAATCCTTAGGTTAACCAAAGAACAGAAATAATGAAAGTAACTTGAGATCATGACTTAAAGATATATTGTTCATCATTATTTAGGACACAAATCGTGTAGTCTTTCAACTTTGGGCTTCATCGGGTTTTTCTAAGTGAAACTTTCCTTTGAGAGTTTATTTGAGAGGAAAAAGGATTTTTTAAAAAACAAAATGAGGGATTTCCCTTATATTTTATGTTTAGAAAGGTTATTAGAAAAGAAAAACATATCTTTGGGCTTCAACAAAATGAAGGATTGCTTCAGCATTTATTTATTATGCTTTGAAATTTGATCAATCTTTTGGATATTTTTGAATGAATTTTCCAATACTTTCTTATGAAGGAAAATGTTTTGCCAAATAAGATTTTCAAAGAAATATCTTTTTATTTTATATCGGATAATATGAAATTGTAAAAGAAAGTTGAAGCATCTATTTTATCCAAAGATATAACTTAATCCAGGTATAACCAAAATATTTTGGAAAATAGTATTCAAAATTTAATAAAATTAAAAAACAACATTTACAAATCATGAGCATGCATCCTTACCAAAAACTTTCAAGCTCACTCGGTTTCTCTAACCTTTGTATTAACAACTATATGGTTTGGGACATGGCTCATGTTTCCATCAAAGGTATTTAGGTCATCTTCAAAACTAATCTATTTTTTCTTCATCAAGGCTAACAATCTCTTTTTAAAAGCTAGACAATTATTGACATTATGCCCCATAGCACTAGAGTGATATGAAGGATCATGCATCCTATAGAGGTACAAAATAAATAACATTTTTTTGTTTTCCTCTATCTAAAGTTTTTAAGATCATACTACTTGAATCAACTAATCATATAAATATAATAAGATAATAATAAGTGATTACCTCTTGTAATGTAGAATTCAAATTTTGTAAAAAGAAATCGTCTAAGTGTTTGGCCTCTATTAAGAATGCACACGGCTCAAACACTCACGCAAAAGCAACAAAAATCATGATGTGCTAGCTCCAACAATTTTGTATATTAAATTGTTCTCTAAAAATCTTCTATAGTTTTTTTTCGCCAACCTATTTTGAGAGAGAGAAGGTTGTCGAAACTTTTTAGGAGATAGGCAATTTTTTTTTTTTTTTGTTATGTTTCCTCCTCTCACTCCCTCCTCTATTTATAGGGGCGGTAATAAATCCCTCTTAGAAAATGAGTTGTTGCTTATGTGGTCTTTGTCTAATCTTATCTATGTAAACCCTAAGCCTTATCCATTAATGCTCAAGATTATCTATCCTCTAAAAATATCTTGCGGGCTTTTTAATTATGTAAACCTTAAACTCCTTTTTCCTAATTAATTATGAATTAATCTGGATCATTAAAATAAATTGGGTCAAATGTTTTTAGATATGCCCATATTAAGCAATAATTTTCCAAATTACCCTTAAACCTAAATTAGGAAATAGATTTTCATTTTAGGTAACTAACTTTCAAATTTGGAACCGACTTCTAAATTAGGAAACTAATTTCTAAACCTAGAAACTAATTTTCATTTTAGGAAACTGTTTTTTCCAAAATAGGGAACCTTCCAAAACGGAAGCTTTTTCTAAAACTTTTGCTTTTTTTTTATCGTGTTAATGTTTAAACGTATGCGTGTGACTCGATAGTCTCCTAGATATATTGGTGATATATCAAGAAGTAAAAGATGTCTCTTTTATCTCTCAATATATAAATCAAAATTAGACTCTAGTAAGGCATCATGACCATCTAATTGTCTAAAAGGTTAATTCATCCACAATTACCTTTCATGATTATGGTTTCCATACAATTCAGTCCTCATGTTAATTTATGAGAGTGTGATCTTAAACTTGGTTTATTGTTTGTTCGATTATGATCACACAAGTTTTCTATGTTCAAAAGTCTTAGCTCACAAGTAACCAATTATGCTCTATTGGTATACTTCCATTATGACTATAGATTCTTTGAGTAGACATTTATTAAAGTGTAATGTAATAAATCTTTTAGCATATATAGAATGACATATCCTCTCTCAATCTTCTCCATTAGATTCATAATACAAATTACCCACATGCATGATTGTCACGTCTAGTGATATGATCTCTAACATTTTTCATATGAGCGCTTGTTTTGGCCTCACTATGCCAATGGGCTTAAGACCTCCTACTACTATCTTATAGCGAGAATATAACACTTACAAGTCCTATCATATATGATCAATGTCCAATCTTGATAATGTTATGAATTGGGACATTTAATGATATCATTTAAATGCATTGATGTTTATATCACATCTATTGATCAATCATTAAGGCAATGCATATCATATGAACTTTTATCTAATTCTATCAAAATATAAATAAAAAGAATTAATAGAAAAAATCTTTAATAATATTAAAATATGATAATATGATACATCAAACCATCTAAAAAAGTTAGATCTAGGGCACCTATACTAACATGATATTCACATCTCTCATCTTGTTTATACCATGTAGGATAAAAAGGATGCTTTAGTTTAGTTAGAATTGGGGTAATCAACCTAATGCTTATTAGCCACTCAACATTCCACCTAATAAGAAAGACAGGGGATGGTAGGCTGTTCTAAATTCTTTTTGTGATCTTGATTGTTTTGGTGGTAAGGGTTGTCCGGTATTTGTTGGTTATTGAAGAAACTTTGATTTTGCATCGGAGACATGGGCCAAAGAAAAAAATGTTTCCCTATTTTTTAGAGGTCTATTCATGAGCCTTCAAAAATTAACATAGAGATTAAGATTTTTTTATGGAGATATCATAACAAAATCCTCTCTTATTAGGAGTCTCTTTTGAAACCTTAGCTTTTTCCATAATTATGTCATGCTCTATTTCCCTTGCCACATTCACAAGATCACTAATATGATATGAAAAGTTACCACTCAACTATTTATAGTATAAGGATTCTAAAGTTCGATAAAGATTTCAACCTATTCGATCGAGTCAATGATGGACATGCTCTAAAAACTCATGTTTTCCATCTCATAGAATAACTGCTTTTTTTTTCTCATACCACAAAGGTTAGCCCTACTCATAAAATATGTTTCATTGAGATTGCTCTTTTTAACTCCTAGTTAGTTGTTTTAGAATGATCTCCTATCGAATTGGTGGTGTGAGGTTTGCGGTGAGTCCATCTTCTTTTATTTTTAACTTCTTTCCATTATCAAGAAACTAAGTTGACCTATATACCTTATCCTCCCTTTTTCTCTTAACCTTTCTAGTATTTTAGGCCGGAACTATAAAGATCTATGTTTATACCAAGTGATTTGAAAAAAATTCCATATGCTCGAGGTGAAGCATGTAAGAGTGGAGAATTCTTGGCAATGGGTGGTGCCACGTGGCTTGAAGAACCAACTAGAGGAGGCCTTTTAAGATGAATTACCATCATGAAAAGAGTATACGGATATGGAGAACTTAACGGAAGGATCGACATTGTGGGAGGAAAGACTGGATCATTCCCACTAAAGTTTCACTTTTTAGTAGTTTGGATTGTAGAGCCTCTCAATCAAATTAGTTAAGCATGAAAATTTATTTCTTAAAGTGACCACTTCTTGTTGTATGCTTTACCTCTCTTAGATTTCATTTTGATTTTCCATCTTGGTCGAGTTGTTGGTGTTAAGTCAAGTTAAGCTTTTGTTAAGTGTAGCTTTGTATTTCCTTAGACTTGTTTATTCTCACAAAGTAATATATACAATGAATATATATATATATATATATATATATATATATATATATATATATAAATGCATGATGCAAAAAATGTGAACCGGGTTAGATATGTTGCTTTGATGTTGTAGATTTCAAATTATGATAAAGTTTATACTAAGAACGAGCTAGATTAGATTTTTTTTTTACTCGTCAAGGGTACAACTCCAAGATATTTTGGAAAACATGTGTACCCTAAATCAGATTTATGTATGACATGATTTTTTTTTTTTTTGAAATTCCAAGTGATGAGTGCATCTTGTAACATCATACATGAAAGAGTTTAAAATTTTGAATTTCTAGGACATTCTAAATATAATTTAGAGCCATTTTTCATTGAAAGACAAAAAGAGTACAACTATTTGATTTAAATTATAAGGATCACTTGTTATATCCATTTAGATTATATTACAATGCTCATAATATTTTCATTGCATATAAATCCTTATTCTACTCTCCATAACTCTAGACCAAGATGTGAGACCATAGTGGAATGAGTATTATATGAAAAGAATGAGCTCTTCTTTAGTGGTATACTTGTTGCTTGTAAGTCCCATCTTTTTTATATAGTTTTGACATAAAATCTGAGGTTATATAGCCTCCCTCCTTAAACTAGACTCGCTCCGATTTGACCCTTAAATTCTCAATTTCATTCCTTATCATGATTTATTTAGATGATAACCTATAGAAATAAGGGTTAGAATTTACACCATTTAAAAAAGTTTGCATCTTAAAGGGACGAGTCCTAGTGGATATGACCTAACTTTTCTAAAGTTTAGGTAAGACTTGCCTAATCCTAAATCCTTTCAAGTTTTTAGACTATCTAAATTACTAATAGGGTAATTCAGCCTCCGACCTTATGCATTAGGATGTATAGAAAGGTCATTCCATCACTTCCTATGTATAAGGTGAGTTCCAATCCAAATGAGTTTGGATGAGTATTAGTAAACTTTCATCATACTTGCCTCCGAACCTCTCTATCTAAATCCAAAAGGGTTTTTAGCTTGGTTCAGAGCTTCTACTAGCTTTTCTTATAGTATGTGTAACAATTCAAAGCAAACACATCCAACCTTGTTCATAATGAAAATGTACAGAAATTAAAATGCAAGGAAAGTATAAATAAATGAAATAAATTTCAAAAAGACTAAACCTATTGTCTAACTCTAAATTCTCAATGGAGTCGTCATGCTTGTCGTTATTCGACATGTAAAGGACTTCTAAAAATATTCGATTAAAAATTATTTTACTTATTTTTTATTTTATTTGGGGATGTGAATTAAATCAAATTTTGTAGTCACCACCTACTATTAAAGGCACTACAAAATCTAAAATTGACACTAGTTTAGAGATTTTGGGTAAGAAGTTGGTTATGCATTTGAAAAGCCTTTTCTAAAAAAAGTACCACATTTGGTTTAATCATAAAATTTTATCTCCTAAAAATTTTTATTTTTGCTAAATTATTTCTCAAGCCAAAATTTTAAGTTTTATTTCCAAAGCTAATTTATTTTTTATTTTTGTTTTTACATCATATTAAATCGATCGTCGGACACTTGTCGTTGATAATCTCATCAATTCCACATCAAATTCGGTTAAAGTCTTAAAATAACTAGTTTGTCGGAGAATAACCTAATTAATAAAATATGATTGATTTAAATTAATATCAGTTCTTATTATATGGGACTTGTCAATTTTCACCTACCATTTATCTACATATTTTTTTGTTATTTTCATTTTCTTTTTTGTTCTTTTCTCTTTATGTAATTTTTCTATCATTTTTCTTTTTATTTTCATTTATTTTTATTATTTTCAAGGTAGATAGAGAATCATCATTAATCTCTAAAAATTGAGAGACTTGATGATTAGTCTACCTATTAATTGTCTTATTTAATTATTGGTTATTTAAGCAAATATTAAACATTAAATAAATTTGAAATTAGATTACCAAAAATTTAAAAGATTAAAGCCCAAAGCATTCATATGAGTCCGAAATTATCCACCATAATTCCAAATTAATATTAAATAATAGACTAAATTAAAATTTAAACACTAAGAGAAAATTAATTGTTGGTCTTGAAATTAAATAAATTAAAATAAATAGGCAAAGGGACTTCAAAATTCTAAATAAACTAAATCTAAACTAGAAATGAATACATTAAGCATGTATAAAAATTTCGAGTCTAATTTTCCTAGGAAAATGGCTAATTATAAACAAAATTAGGAAAAAAAAAGAGGTTATTAGGCCTTTAGGCGCGGTAGGCTTCATTGCGCTTTCAACTTATTTGGCCAAACCCACGAGACGAGCTCGTTGGACAAGCCCTTTTCATTTCCTCTCCCTTTCGAGGCTTGCTCGCGCCCAATTCCTAGCCGACATATATACCAACCAAGAATCGTGCTTCATGCCTACACCACTCGCACCCACATAAAAATCCAAACACCGCACTAATTTTTGTTTTGTTCACAAATGGTAGAAAAACCCACTATCAATTTTGATTTTAGCAACGAAGGGTTTTAATCATTTTGGGAACAATACTAGGATAGGAATTCAATGGATTTCAGCTATAAATTAAGGTGAATTAGAGGAATTGAGGGATGGAGAGAAAGCACAAAAGGAGGATTTTGGTTTTTGAAAATTTATGGGTTTACTTGGTTTTCTAGGTTTTAAAAATACAAGCAACCTAGTTCCTTAAGCATCATTTAAGGTTGCAAGGTCCGTCTAGTCCACAATCATCGATAACAACAAACTCCACAATCCTTAGGTCATATAATTATTTACAAATCTAACCCACTAGTCATCATTATCCATCATTTTTTATAGAGGAAATCAACACAATAACATCCAATCTTTTGATCCATCCTAATTCTTCAAGCATCACTCGGGTAACCTAAGTCTTTTCCTTTACTCATGATATTCGGTTAGTTCTTATTACATTTTCCAAATGAGTAAAGGAAAATGGCGATGACATTTTCATCGCCATTGATGAGCTTAATGGCTTAACCTCTTTAATCCATAAAAAATAAGGTAGTAGGGAGGAGATTTTAGCTCAAGACTTTAGCTTAAGGTTACTCATGTGCTATTGAGGGAATTCCATTCAAAGGAGAATGAAATTAGAGGAAATTGATACCTTAACATTCTATATAGGAAGAACAAGAAGGGCGAGCCTCGGTTGCACTACGAATAAATGAGGGATGTATGTTGGGTTTATCTTGGTAATTGAAGAAGGAAAAGGAGAGGGACTAGGTTTAGTCTAATCTGCGTGAAGCCGGGGAAAAAGGGAAGGAAAATAGGATTGGGTTTAGCCTAGTCCTAAAGAGGGAAAGAGAAGAGAAGGCTTGCCTAGTGGGCTGGCATGTTAGTCGAGGGTCCAAAAGGCCTAATAACCTTAATTTTAGCCATTTTCCTAGGTGAATTAATTCTGAAATTTTGATATATGGCTTTTATTTTTATGCCTAGTTTAGGTTTAATTTTGTTTTTTGAATTTTTGAATTCTTTATACCTATTTATTTAATTAATTAATGTATTTTTTTAATGTTCTTTCGATAATTAGATTTGGTAATTAATAGGTGGACGAGTCATCGAGTTTCCTAAATTTTAGGGACTAATGACGAGTTGCTTACCCATAAAAAACATATAAAAATTTATAAAAAAAGAAAAAATAAATTATAAAAAAGAAGATGATAAAAAAATGAGAAAATGTTAGGAAAAAAGTAAAAGAACAAAAGAAAAATAATGAAAAAAATGCTAGAAGGAAATTAACATAGTCTCATATCAAATAAGGATCGATATTAGCTCAAATCAATCATAGTTTAGTAATTAGGTCATTCTTTGATATTCGATTATGTTGAGATTTAAAATGAATCCAATGTTGAATTGACGAGACTCCCAATGATAGAGTTAAACGATCAATTTAATATGATGGCATAAAAAAAAATTAAAAAATTAATTATCTTAAGAAATAAAACTTGAAATTTTGACTAAGGATTAATTTTGGCAAAAATAGAATTTTTACCGGAGATAAACTTTAGGACTAAACCAGGCTTGATACCTTTCCTAGAAAAAGATCGCTTTTGGGTGATTGATATCTTTCTAAAGATATAATCAAGTTCTCACTTTAGAATTTTTTAATTAGGGTCCATTTTAGATTCCTAGTTACCTTAATACTAGGTGGCGACTTCGAATAATCACTCATATCTCCAAACGAGATAAAATTTTTAATAAAGTAATCATAATTTTTTTGGAAGTTTCGAGAACCTCGACCGGCGACAATCCTAATTGTTTTCAATGTCGGTTTTGATTTTTTTCAATTTCAGTCCTTATTTTATTCAATTATACCCCTAATTAATTAGCCATGCAAATTTTCTTTTCTTTTGTGTTTTTATGTTTCAATAATTTTTGTATTTTCCTTTTTCTTCTTATTTTTTCCCTTTCTTATAAAAAAATCCTAAAATTAAACATAAAACTTATAAAATTGACCAAAATAAACATGAAAAATAAAATAAATAGAAATAAAAGGAATAAAATCATTAAAAAATACTAGAAAAATAACCAAAAACAAATATAACATAAATTTTAGGTTATGACAATGCTCGTTAAAATTCCTCACAAATTTGTTGTAATATGTGTCGCTATTTAGCAACCATATATTTGTATGTTGCAAAGTAGTTTAATTTTTATGGATAATTCGATCGCTAATATATATAGATATAGCCATTTAATGTTAATGATAGTAATAAACAACTAAAAAAAACCTTATTAAAACATGATATATTGATTAAAAAAATAAAATAATATAAATTAAAATACAATAAATAAATAAATACGATAAGGTCTATAAAAAATAATAAAGCTAGTCCACATCATCATCATCTCTTGCATCATCTTATGGTTGTCGGGCATTGAGAGGAACAAGCGGCTCATATGTTATAGGAGGGTCGATAAGAGGGACGTGAATCTGTTGTAGATTTCATAACAAACCCATCACTATCTCTATTTGATTCGTAGAGTGTTGAATTTACCCTCATGTTCCTAGAATCGCATGGTATAGGTAACCTTCATCCCCTTCATTCTATCTTTGTACTAGAAAGTATCCTCTTGAATATTACCATAAGGATACCGCAATGTGGTAGAGGAGAAGGCGACGTTGGAATGGGAGTAATACTAGGATACCTTTGTTTTGAAGTCGCACACTCTCTCGCTTCTTCTTCCCTTCTATAGCATTGAAATATATCTTGGTTATATTGATAATTGGAGATAAAGAATCACCCTAATATCGCTCCTTAGTATATGTTTCTTGCAATGACTACACGCACTCCTACGTCATTGAAATAATTATAATATTAAATTATAAATATATTTTTTAAATTAAATTGATAAATGTATATTTATAAAAATAAAAAAACCTTCGATTATTGTTTGGGACCACTTGAAGACAAATGACCCATGTTTCTACTTGTCGGTGTTCGGAACACCTTGTAAGGATTTAGGTTACAACCCAATTTATTATGCTTGAAGAAAATAGACAAAATAATATACAATGAAATAAATTTAAATATTAATTTATAACATAATGGATAATAAGACTTATCAAATGTTCGGTGTGCCCGATCAAAAAAATAGACCCCCTGTATGTCCGAATGGGCCAACATTGACACCATTAGCCTTTGACATATGGTTCTAAAATGTCTACTAAGATCGGGCCTAAAACACAAGTATGATGCAATCTTTGTGCCATGCATCCCACACTTGTTAGTATAGGTGCCCAAGATCCAACTATGTTTGGATGGGCTTCGATTAATATATTATTGAATTATTTATTTTAATAATAATAATAAAGAAGTCATTCTATTAATTCTTGTGTTTTATGTTTGTAAATTTAGTAGAATTAGATAGAATTCCTTATGATATGTATTTGTAATAGTAATTAATCGAAAGATGTCGGACAAACACTAATGCATATAAATCATATCATTAAACGTCTCAAGTCATAGCATTGTCAAGAATGGACATTAACTATATACGAATAGACTTGTGAGTGTTATGCTCATGCTATATGATAGCGAGTAAGAGATCTCACACCTATTGGCATGTTGATGCCAAAGCAAGCACTTAGGTAATTCATGTTAGAGAACATATCACTAGACTTGACTCACCGTAAGAACCCATTTGGTTTTAGTCTAGGAGAATCTCATACGAGATGGGTAAAAATGGTCTTTAGACTTGAAGTCATCATAGTTGTCTCATTAGAGGACTTATGCACATTGACACTTATTTCGATGGACCTATTAAAGGGTTACACACGGATGATTCGTTAGGTACGCTAGAAATCTAATAGAGATAAGTGTATGACTAAGATAGGATATGTCATTCCTTGTACGCTAAAGAAGTTATCACATTGTACTTCGATAAATGTACGCTCAAGAAACCTATGGTTATAGTAAGAGTACACCAATAGAGCATAATTGGTTGACTTTAAGAGGTAAGACATTTAGGAATCGAAGAAAACTTGTGTGATTATAATCGAACAAGACTTATAACCAAGTTCAAGATCACATTGTGATAAGTTAACATGAGGACTCGAATTATATGATAACCATGCTTGTGAAAGGTAATAATGGATTAATTAATCATCTTAGGGAATTGGGTAGTCATAATGCTTTGCTTTAGAGGCTAATCTTGATTTATGTGTCAATAGATAAAAGATAAGTTTTTTATTCTTGATACATTGCCAACATATCTAGGAGCCTATTGAGCCACACACATAAATTTAAGTATTCATATTATAAATGAGAAGCAAAATTATTGAAAAAAGTTTCTACTTATGAAAGTTTCCTATTTTGGAAAGGGTTTCCAAAATGGAAAGTTTCCTTAAATAGGAAGTTTCTTAAAATGGAAAATTTCTTTAATTAAGAAGTTTCCTAAAATGGAAAGTTTTCTATTTTAGAAATCGGTTTCCTAATTTGAAAGTCGGTTCCAAATTTGGAGGTAAATAACCTAAAATGGAAATGAGTTTCCAAATTTAGGTTAAAGGGTATTTTGGAAAATTACTTTTTAATGTGGACCCGCCTAAAATAATTTAAGATTATTTATTCGGATAGTCCAAATAAATTAATTGGGCTAAAATGGTTTTGGCCCATTAGGGTTAATTAAAAGCCTTAAGATATTTTGGTTGGAGGATAAACATCAACCTTATTGGATAATGATGAATGTTTTAAAGATAATAATTAAAAGTCCACATGTAAAATAACTCTTTATCCTTAGAGGATAAGGAAGTAACAACCTAGAGTCCTAAAAGGGATTTAATGTCGCCCCTCTCCTTATCCTTGGAGGATAAGGAAACTCACCTATAAATACATGAGTGAGAGAGAGAGAGAGAGAGAGGTGTGGCATAGCATATAACACATAATAAGAAAAAAAAAGGGAGGGGGAAGAGAAATTTTAGCCAGCCCAAAATAATCATTAGGGCAAACGACCAAGAGAAAAAAATTAGTGAAAACGAGTTTTCTACAAAATCCAAACAAGCTACACTTTTTCCTTCTCTTTTAAGGTTATAAAAAAATTATACGGGATTGATTTTTTATAGGAAACACTACATAAATCAAAAAAAGATAGAGCTGGCACACTATCGATTTTGAGTGCTTCTTTGTGGATACTTGGAATGTGGAACATCGATAGAGGTCTGGACACTTGGATGGCTTTTCCGACAAAAGAATTTAAATTTGCACTATAAAAGGTAACCCTTTATTTATTTAAATTCATTCATGTCCAGTTAGTAGATTCGGCGGCTTGATCTTAGGACTTTAGATGGAGGAAAATTTTTTGTTTATTTCGTACTTCCATAGGATGCATGATCCTTCAACACTCGCTTTATAATAAACATGAGTTTGTTAATTTTTTTCTTCGGTTTGTTCAACGTGCCGGTGTACCACCTTTATTTCATACGATCGCACTCATCCTTAATCATCACGTCGACAACTGAATCTCAAAAAAAGTACTTCTATATGAAAAAATATATTTATATATTTCATGTTAAATTAATACTTTAAATAAAATATTAAAAAATGATCAATATTAACCCTAAATTCATTAAAATAAAAGTCTTTTGTCTTCGTAAAGACAACTTTCTATGTAAAGCCGGTGATGTTCAATTATTTTTTTTAAATTGTGATAATTTTTATGGAGCACTTACTTGATGGAATCGAGCTATCAAATAAAAAATAAAAAATTAATAAGTAAATTAATAATTCCTAATAATATATGAAAATATAAAATTAATTACCACATGTAAAGCATGCAACTTATCATTTATTGAATACTCAAATGGTCCATCTAGTATCAAACTTATAGAGTTTTTGGAGTCGAGGAAACCATCAAAGGGAACTCCATAGCTTGAGAGACGATTGGTGGGGAGCACTACCTAAGGGGGCACTATTAGCGAGGATGTAGACGTTAGTACCACTATCAAGTCCACGACCTCGGACACCAATACTAACCATACGATGGCCACATACAACACCGATATCGATGCCACGATCATGAACACTATCGGTATCGGTGCCATAACCATGGTCATTGTCACCATTAGAGACACGACCACTAACACCGTGACCAAATATGTCTAATTCACAAGACATAATTCTAGAATAACACTTGAAATAATTAAACAAATACAATAAATGAATAAAAATTTGACTGAAAATATATTTTAAACTATTTTCATAAAAAACAAACAAAAATTTGACATAGTCTTCTTGTCAATTGGATATTCCTTTATTACTCAAGACACCACCTACATAAAATTCAACATATCCAAAATGCATAACAAACATCTAAAAAAATGCATAAAAGATGCAAAGATTTAATTTAATGGATACAACAAATAAAATTGATCTTCAATTATAATTGTCATAATCATGTTTTAATTTTTCCTCTCTCTCATTTGATTCTAATACATATTCACTCTCATCTTCTCCAACTTCAATTACTTCTATATCTATAAACGATCCATTTGGATCATTCAACAACTCGCTCCTCAACATCTTCCTTGATCAAATTGTGTTGGATTTCGAATTGCCCTTTTGAAATGGTTCTCGCATTTTTTTAGACTTCGATAGATGATTCTAGCAAATCAACTACAGCTCTAGCTTTTATCTTAAAAATAGCCTACCAATCCTAACGGTCATGCTTTAGGCTAAGATATGCGACATAATATATTTGAGCCACTTGTACCATTAGAACAAAGAGTTTGTTTCTATTGAAACTCCTTTTATATTTTGTATCTATTCAAACCAATTGTGTTTGAACACTACTCGTTCTCACAAAATCATCATTTGAAAATCCATCAATATACCTAACATCTATCTATGCACGATCAAACCTCATTATTATTTTTCTTGCATTTCCAAGGCAACACATAATTATTTAATTAATAATTTTTAAAAAAATCGAACAAAATATTAGCGAGAATCTCCCCTATAAATTGAACCATTCCTAATTATCGGATACTATAAATTATCACAAAAATCTATATCTAAAATATGCAACACGTGCAAATATTTTCAATTAACTATGATAACACAAACATTAACTAACAATCAATTTGACCAGAACTTGCCTCGTATACTCCATAGATATTAAATCTCAAACTCGTCATCCTAGCTCTATCGTAAGGCATTGAACCAACCTTATTTTTTCTCAATTCTCAAAGGTCTCGACCCCTAGGGTTTGATACGCTACAGACGTATCTAGACATACTTCAACAATCATCAATAAAATAATTAAATTAATCCTAATTCAACCTAATTAAATAATTAATAATTAATAATTAATAAATTTCCATATAAATAAAAATAGAAATAAAAAAATTAATCAAAATTCACTTAATTAATTTAAAACTAAATCAAATTAACTATAATTCAAACCTAATTAAATTTAAACCTAAATCAAATAACTTCAATTAAATCTAATTAAAATCTAATTAAATTTAAAATAACAAATAATTAAATTTTTTTCAATATAAATAAAATTAAAAATCAATAATTAATAAAAATTAATCTAATTAATTTAACTCTAATTCAAATTAACCTAAGTAAATTAACCTTAATTCTAACCTAATTGAATTTAAATAACAATTAATTAACAAATTAACCTAATTTAACTCCAATTTAAATTAACCAAAGTAAATTAGCCCTAATTCAAACCTAATTAACCTAAATAATTTAACCTTAATTAATCTAATTAATTAAAAAATCAACCTAACCAATTTAACTCATATTCAAATTAACCTAATTAATTTAATTCTAGTTAATTTAATTCTAATTTAGATGAACCTAATTAACAAATTAACGTAATTAATTTAAATATCAATTAATTAAAAAATTAACCTAACCAATTTAACTATAATTCAAATTATCCTAAATAAATTAACTCTAATTCACACCTAATTAATTTAACCCTAATTAACGTATTAACCTAATAATTCAAATACCAATTAATTAACAAATTAAGCTACCCAATTTAACTCCAATTCAAATTAACCTACGTAAATTAATCATAATTCAAACCTAATTAATTTAACCATAATTAAAAGATTAACTCGATTAATTTAAATACCAATTAATTAACAAATTAGCCTAACTAATTTATTTATAATTCAATGTAAGCTAATTAATTTAATTCTTATTTTAAATTAACCTAAGTAAATTAAACCTAATTCAAATGTAATTAACCTAATTAATTTAATCCTCCATAAAAAAATTAACCTAATTAATTTAAATACTAGTTAATTAACAAATTAACATAACCAATTTAACTTTAATGCAAATTAACCTAATTAATTTTTAACTCTAATTCAAAGTAACCAAAGTAAATTAACCCTAATTCAAACTTAATTAATTTAACCCTAATTAATAAATTAACCTAATTAATTTAAATCCTAATTAATTTGCAAATTAACCTAACCAATTAACAATGGAATATAAATAAAATTAAAATTCAACTATTTAATCGAAATTAATTTAACAATTATAAAAAATAACAACTTTTTTTTTAGAAAACAAGAGAGAGAGAGAGAGAGAGAGAGAGAGAGAGAGAGAGAGAGAGAGAGAGAACATACCTTCATACAAGGAAGAGATGGAAGAGGAAGGAGGAAATTTGAGGCTTGTAGGGGAAAAGAGTTTGGAGTGGGCGGGGGTTGTCTGGGGAGTGGAGAAGCAAGATTTTGTAGTGGTTTTGGGTGGGGATGGCAACAACGGCTAGATGAGGAAAGGGAGAGGAAGAAGAAAATAAAAGAAAAAGAAAGAAAAGCTGTAATTTAAGGATTTAGAATCGGCAACGGACATAAATGTCACTCGCTAATCCATCTTTGATCTAACGAATTTAAATTATCAAAACCTCGCTTATTTTTTAATATAAGTGACGGAACCTTGCAAAACGAGTCTCTAAAATACCCATGGACATTTTGCCGCTAAATATAATGACGGATACATGTCTCTCACTAAAAATCCGTCGGTATTTTGTAGCTAAGGTCCACTCCTCAACAACGATCATAGTTTATTCGTTGATCCATTGCTATTTCGTGAGAGAACCTAATCCATCATTGATTTCCGTCGTTATTTCTCGATTTTCTAAAAGTGTGTGTTAAATATGTGTTTTTATTTTTCCAATCCTTGTTCATAATTTTTGCAATAGCACATGAGATCATACCCTCAACATCACTTAATTAATAAAAATCGTCATAAATATTATATTAGAAAAAGAAGAAGAAAAAAATAAAAGTGAGCAATTTAAATAGATAAAATTGAAAATTTGGATATTCAGGTAGAAAATCAATAAAAGGTAAAGTAATTTACAGTTTTTTTATCTTTTATGGATTATGCTAAATGTTTATTTTTTTTATAACTCCACCTTCAAAGCTCTTGTGTGTGTCTGGAGGGAGCAGCGGGGAGATGACCTTGAGAAGCATATTTTAAATGTGTCATCAATATATTGCGTTCAAAATTTTCATCCTTTCGCCCGTTTCTTGACTGAACATGGAATCACTCCCCATTTTAAACGCGAACAATTTACATCCCATGTGTAAAATTCAGCTCGATTTTGGACGTGTCATTTTCTAGTTTTTGTTTTCCTTTTGATGTTATGTCTTTCTAATTTCTAGCGTTTCATTATTTCTTATGGTGATTACAAGACATTGCAGGGAATTTGGGTTAATTTTTCCCTTT
Organism: Dovyalis caffra; assembly: GCA_963924115.1. Lineage (NCBI taxonomy): Eukaryota > Viridiplantae > Streptophyta > Magnoliopsida > Malpighiales > Salicaceae > Dovyalis > Dovyalis caffra. The sequence goes on from CAWUPB010001184.1 coordinate 538,649, forward strand.
CTTTTTTATTAAAAAGTTGGGGTAAATTTTTGTTTGGCTGGTTTTTATTTTTATTTTTTTGACTCGAGAAATTATTGCATTTGAGATTTTTGTTAAGTGCTGTGAGTGGAAGTAAATAATAACCAAAATTATATTGTTAGGTTGGTCACTTGACTCGTTTGTTTACCAGTAGAAGTTAAAAATAAAATGGAACTGAAGTAGTTGTCTTTATTTTCGTTGTTTTCTCTTTTGTGTTTAATTTTAGATTAAATTTATCTCCTTTAATCATGCACGCTTGGTATTTTTTAAAGGATGGGGGAAATTTAAATGGAGGGTAGAGTTAAAAGGTGTTAAGGGGAGAACATTTTAAGGAGTTGTGCATTTTTTTTTTTTTAGATCAATCACCTTTTTATTATTATTTATTATGTTTAAACTTCATTTAATTTAACATCTATTAGATCCTATTATTATACATAATATTTACACATCAACCAACATCATGCTGATGTAACGGTGAAGTGAATTCTTTATAAACCATCTATAGTTTGTTGTGTATTTATATATATGTATCACGTATATTTATAGTTATTTTAAAAATAATAATAATAAATTTCAGTTCCAATATAAATACAATAAGATTTTTTAAAAAAAAAATAAATAAAAGATAGTATAATGTGAACATAACTAAAATGTAAAATAGCTTAGTTATTTTTTAATTTTTTTGTACTTAGCAACTCATCTTCCAATCACTTTTTTACACTCATAACATTTAATCTCTTACTCACTTAACCTTTAAATTTTAATCTTGAATTAAACACAATCTAGCACAATACGTTTTAGATTACCACCAATGCCATCATTTGTATTTGTGATATATTCGTACTTTTACAAAATTTATTTCTTAATAAATTATATTAAGTACACTCGAGAGCCAAAAGATATTCTTTGGGCTCACTTGTTCTACACTTTTTTGACTAAGGCAAGTTACATCACGTCCAAGATGTTGGGGAACATTTTTATCCACGCATATATAATTCAAACGTATACAACGAAATGCGAAAGTTCACCCTTGCATTTCTGACTTGCTTAAAATGAAAGTTTTACAGTGGAAACGTATGTGCAAATATTTTCTTTAGCTTGATGAAGATGAGTTTAAAGAAAAAAGGGTTGTTGTTTTGATTTTTTGAGCACATCGTTGTCATCCACCGAAGCAAAATATAATTGCTTTAGAAAAAGAGAAATGCGTAAGGACAAGTAGCATGTTTCTAGGTGGCCCTTTCTCTCTGTTCTTTAATTTGTAATGCTCAAATAACCCCACCTCTTTGCAAATCACGTTCAAATAATAATAATAATAATCTCTATCTTAAGGGGAAAAAAAAATTCTTACACCAAAAATAAAAAATTTGTTTTATACCCTTAGAGTAATCATTAATTCAAACATCACCTATCAAAACTATGGTCTACATAGAATATTTTGTTCATTCCAATTCTTGTCACCAACATGACAGCACAGTGTTGTGCAAAATTTTGGGAAATCATAAAATTCTTTTTGGGAGAAAGCAATTTCAAATTTTTTGTCAATAAATGAGCAAAATCTGATTTAAGTATGTTTGTATGTTGGCCAACGAAGAAACAAAGGTCTCAAACTCTCCCCCTGTATCTTCTTACATAGTTCACCAACTTCAAAATATAAAATAAATTACTACTATGTGGAAAAAAACATCACTTCTTTTGCAAGGATTTTGCCAACAGATTGAATCTGGGAGAGAGTAAAAGGCTCGACTGTTATTAGATTCTATGGTGAGCTGATCACATGGGCTCTAGCCACCTGTTAATATATATATATATATATATATATATATATATATATATATATATATATATATATATATATATTAACAGGTGGCTAGAGCCTTAAGTTATTTGAAATTAAATTTTTGAAATTTTTATTAATTTTGAGAATTTCAATATTTTTAATTTTTTAATCGATTCTTTATTTTATCAATTATTTTAAAAAATAACAATTACGTAAATACTTTCATAATGAAAATAATTTAGTGAGATTTATGTAGGGTTTCTCAAAAAATTTGATATCATTTCAGAATTATTTTCTATATTTTTAATGTTAAAGAAATCAATAAATATAATTTTTTATTTTGAAAAATTTTGATTTTTTTTTCAACATGTATTCAAAATTTCAATTTAAAATATCAAGAATTATTATTATTTTTTTTTTTAAGATGATAACTGAAAATTATTCAATAAAATAAATCTCAAAAATTAAAGGTTCAAGAATTTATAAAATCAATAAAAACTCAAAGATTTAACTTCAAATCATATATATATATATATATATATATATATATATATATATATATATATATATATATATATATATATATATATATATATATATATATATCGATTTTCGTGTATCTAAATCTTTAACATCAAAATAAAAACAAACAATTTAGATTAAAATGTACATTAAAATCAAAAGATTAATGAGAATTTTGGAAGTTCGAAAATTTGAACTCTGTTGCTGAAGATGGAAGGCACATCTTTAGCAAATCAACCCATTGTATTATAAATAATGGAGTATCGGTTTAAGGTCCCATCATCGTCATTTGCCAGAGAAACGGACTCGACGTTCTTAGTTGTGAAATGACATAAATGACATTTTCTTCCAACCTTATTGTTACTCTGACAAATAGCATAGCCCTAACTAGGTTTTTTACCGGTACTACTTCATGGGTATACTACTTTATGGATATGATAAAATATATCAAATCATTTAGAAAAATTATTTTAATTTGATAATCTATTTTATTGTGTGAATATATAAAAATATATAAAATCAAAAGCAAAAAAAATATTTTAAATTTGTTAATGTAATTTGAAATTAAATGGATGAGACTTTTAAAAAATAATAAATTAAAGTAGTAAATTTAAATAGTAAAAATAATTAATAAAAAAATAAAAATAAAATGGGATCAAACTACAATACAATCAAAGTTTGAAATTAAAAAATATATATATATCGTATAAAAAAATTAAGGACTATATAATTTTAAATTAATTGGATGAGAAAAGAATGAATAATATTAAAATAAATGAAAACTATCATTAATTACACATTAATTAGATGAGAATTTGAAAAAAAAACATTACAAATTAAAGTTATAGATTTTAAATATAAAAACAATTAAAAAAATGGGCTAAATCACAATACAATTAAAGTTTAAAATTTATTTAAAAAAATTGTATAGAAAATTTGAGGACCATGTAATTTTGAAGTAATTGGATGAGAATTTTAAAGGAAAATGACAAATTAAAGTAGCAAAATTGAAATAATAAAAATAATTATGAAAAACCACTAAAATAACATGTGACCAAATCACAATACAATTAAAATCCGAGATTAGAAAAATATATATATAAGATACTCACGCTATGGTGCGATAAAACAAGCTGTTGCATATGTAAAATTAACTATTCGTATGATGTAGCTTAAGCAAAAGTTTTATTTCTGGTTATTGATGCAAATTAAATGTATATATTGAGTGAAATCGTTTGATTTATATATATTTATTAACAAAATATTTAATAATATTAACATAAAAATTTGTATTTAAATAATTAAGCGGCTCTTTCAAAACATTATCTAACTTATTCTATTAAAAAATAAATAAATAATAATTGATATAATATGTGTAGATATATAGTTAATTTTGAACAAAATTAATGATACACACACGGATATATATATATATATATATACTCGTAAATTCTTTTAAGCTGATTTTTAATTTAAAAAAAATGCGTCAAATTATCTAAAACATACTTTTAGCTTTCTCTCTCTCTCTCTTTCAGAATTTATAAATTATAACAATAAAATTTTTTAAAAAAATAATTTAAAAACCAAAAGAAGAATTTATTGCATAAATTATAATAATATATTTTTAAAATATAAAAGACTATTTTTTAAATTTAATTCCAAAATTCTTATATTAAAAAACTAAATTTATTAACAAATAAAATCAAATAAAACAATAAACATGATGAGAATTTTAATAAGAAATAAATAACTTAAAAAATAATTTTTAAACAATAAAAGTAATGTAATCAGATAAACATCTTCAAACTAAAATCTAAAAAAAAATATCATATATATTCTATCATCTAAAAATCATAAGGATTTATTTTTTATGTTTTTCATACCTAATTCCATATATATAAAGAAAAAAAAAGACACACACATAATTTATTGTATAAATTATAATAATATATTTTAAAATAAAACACTAACATTCTAAATTTTTAATTCAAAATTCATATACTAAAAAACTAAATTTATTAACAAATAAAATCATATAAAAAAATTAATTTGATTTGAATTTTAATAAGAAATAAATAATTAAAAAATAATTTTAAATAATAAAATTAATATAATTAGATATATACTCTCTCTCTCTCTCTCTCTCTCTCTCTCTCACACACACACACACACTATATATATATATATATATATATATATATATATATATATATATATATATATATATATATAGGGGGAGAGAGAAGCACCGAGTTAGGCTTGTGCAACTAGGTTCCATAATGCATAAAAAATAAATAATAAATAAAAAGTGAGGGAGGCTAGGCGTGGTTGGCTCGTGCGCACCGACTCGCCATTGCGAGCCTACGCGATAGGCCTTTTCGGCCAAAAAAAAAAAATATCTTGCAACTTTCGACGAACCCGAGGTCACTAGAAGTTCATCGAAAAATCAAGGGTTAACTTTCAAATCCTTTAAAATTGAATTCGATATCATTTGAATAAAGTTAATAAACATATCTCAAATCTTAAAAATTATTTTAATATACACAAAAACGAGAGAAAAATTCAAAATTAAATCATATATTTTTTTCTTTTTTGACTTCAATCTACCTCCTCTAATTGTTTAGTGGCTTGAAACCACCATAGACAAACTCATATCTCAAAGATAAAAAAACAATCTAGTGGATTTTTACCGACCAAAGTGGCCTAAATAAGCTTAACCGATGATCTCTCTCTCTCTTCCTCTCGACCTTCTCTCTCCACCTAGGGACCAAAATGGATGAGTAAATGAATATGTGGATCGAAATATGCGTTTGAAAATATCAAGGATCAAAGTGTAAAAAAAAATGCATGAATAGTAAAAGTAACGATGAATTGTGAGAGGATGAATAGTGAAATGTGAGTGTGTGCACGGTGTTTCAAATAGTGTATCTACGGTAACCAAACGTTTTACTTTATTTTATTAGTTAATTATCCGAATGGCAAACGCAGGACCAAATATCTACGAGGACCAAAATAAATATTTAAGAATTTGTCATGATTTATACAAATTTATATATATTATAAATAACATACTAACATATATTTGAAAATAATCTCAAAATTCAATAACTCAAAATAGAGATCTTCGTTCTTTCAAGTCATGAAAATCATCTATATGTAAATTTATACTAAAATTTCAGTAATTTCTTTTTCAATACATACTAATCAACAATCGGAAAGAAAGTTATCTTCCATCTTGTTACAAAGCTTATTCTTGATTATACTCATAGCTGAAAATAAGCGCTCCATGGTAGCAATAAAAACCGAAAGAGTAAGAATAACTATTATCATTCTATACACAAGTGGATAATTTTTAAATTTTCTTATCTTCATCAACCATTGACATAAATCAGAAATAGTTGACAATGTTTCAAAATCGAAAGATTTTGTACATGATCAAAATGCTTAAATTGCATCTTTAACTGCGACATTTCATGATCAGCAAAGTCTTGAAGGTAAAATTTCTGCACTAACTCACAAATGTCATCAATCCTAAATGATATGCGCATCTCTCTCAAATTTAAAGTCGAGCTAAAAATGAGTAGCTCTATCGTGTGATCATTGAATCTATTATTTAGTTCTTGCAATTGAGAATCTATAACAGTATTGAATATATCAACTTTGTAATGATGCTCAACTATAATTGCACTAAATATATTCATCAAACCTGAAATAGAGTTTAGATGAAAGCTCTAACGAGTATCCCTAACCCTTTTGTAATATCTCGAATCCGTTATTAAATGAATTAAAAATATATTAAGGATGTATAAAAATTATTTTGTGAGCATAAAATAGTTGACATGCGGATGCTAGAATATTTGATGCACTTAGAATAATTTTTCAGTACTGGGTGAATATTTTATCCGGTTTTTGATGCATGAATAGTAATTTTATGCAAAATAAATGTTTTGAGTATTTTAGATGTGCATGAAAAATATTCTATTTGCATAGAATATTTGCTAGAGGGGTATCAGATTATTCCGTACCATTGAATGAATTTTCTAATGTTCGGTGAATATTTTTAGTGCATGAATAGTTTTTTTTGTGCAAATTAATTATTTTGAGTATTTTAAATGTGTTTGAAAATTATCCAATGGGCATAGAAAAATCATGTAGGAGGTACAAGAATATTCTATGAACTTAAGTGAATTTTTCTGCACATAAGGAATATTTTCCGTAGAAATAAGTTTATTTTTACACTTATTTATGTCCTCAAATTAATTATTTTGTGTAAAAATACACTCATTTATCCATAGGTTAATTAAAATTCCAATTAAAGCATTCTAGAAAAAACCAATAAAAGCATGAATTAGGATGATGTCATATTGAAAATAGAATTGTGATAAAATAAAAAAAAGATGATAAAAGAGTAACATATTGGCATGGGATGTTTCATGAAAAAAGAAAAAAAAATTAGACGGAAGGGGGGCCAGGGCCCCTACTTAGGTCTGCCCCTGATTATATCCATTTTCAATTAAAAAAAAAAAACAAAAGGATTAAGAAAAATAACATTACGAAAAATCTACTTGCACATGTGTCAGTCATGACGAATTACTACACTATTTTTATTTTCATATAATTAACTAATGAATTTGATTCGCTACTTATGTTGATGATTTGCCCAATTTCAATAAAATCATATAGCTATAAGTTATTCAATCATACAACATTTTAAAATTAGATATTTAGTTAAAATAGCCTTTGCATAATATTCTCCCTTTGTCTCAAAGATTGTTTCTTTTTTTTATTTATGCTTGCCTTAAAATATTTATCTTGTCAAAACATTAAATAATATTTTTTTTTAAATAGCACTAATTGATTAAAAAATCATTTTTTTCTATTTTTTTCTTCACTAACAAAAAATCAATATTATTTATCGTTTCCTCTTACACATACAAATACCTTTAACATATTCTTTTTTTAAAAAAAAAATCTTCATTACATGAAAATATTCATTCTTGTAGGGTTTTTTTTTATTGTATGTCAAAATGTTAAGAGTAAAATATTTCTATTAGTATATTTTTTTATAATTATTTTAAATTTGATTATTAATTAACTTAATGATTTTTCATTTTATTTACCGACTTAATTTTGAATAGATTTTCTCCTTAAATTAAAATTGGTCCCAATTTAATGCATGATTAAATTTTATAATGATCATTTTTAATAATTAATGATCAATTTTAGTAAAAAATTATTTTAGAAAATTATAAATAAAAATTTTTTATATGACATAGCAATTAATATTTTTTTTAAAACTATGTGAAAAGTCAAAGAGTACTATCTCTATGGGATAGAAAAAATATTATAATCTAGATGAACTATTTCTTGACATCTAATGATTGAAATTTTGGAATGAAAACATGTATAAATATAAGATTTTCAGTTCTTGAAAAGGCAAAGAATACACATTTAACAATTTAATTTTTCTTGGTATCGAGTCTTGAAATACCTTTTGTAATTTTCTCGCCATTTAAACAAGTACAACCGCTTTTAATACGAAACTAAATGAGCATTTTTCGGTATTCATATTAACTAACACAATCTACCTAGTTTGTTCCTTTATCAATACAAACTTTTGTAGATGGATAATGAACTCTAGATTCGATCGCATCATCTCATATGACTCGAAATTCAATTATTTTTTCTCAATCTATTGATTATGATGGTCTAAACAAGGTTTATGTTGGTGATGGTAAGCCTCTATCGACCTCTTATATTGGTTCTACATTCATCTTTATACTGAATCAACCACTACATCTCATGTACCACACCTCTTTATTGTTTATTTCCAAGCTAACAAGAGATAATTTTTTTTTTTTTTGAATTTCTTTCTTAAACTATGTATCTCATCGAAACAACACCGATAGGGTACCACTCAAGGATGATTTATATTCATTACCGGCATCATAAAATATTTTACTTCTCAAATAAGGCATTAAGTTGCATTTTCCGGAGCTAGTGCTTCTTCACAAACATGGCATCACGGATTGGGACATCCCTCATCTTGTGTACTTCATTCAATCAAGCATTATGAATATTGTTTATGAGGTGGTACTCCCATCTAGAGGGTCACTAGAATCAAATAGTATAGTCAAGGAATGTGAAGTGAAATTGGAGATCACATTTTATATGTTGATCTCATAGTCTTGAGTATTCAAGACTTCGATGTCATATTAGGCATGGATTGCCTATCTAAAAATAGAGCGTTGATTAACTATCCAGCTAAGAAATTGATATTTCATCCATCGGGTGAGCAACCATTTAAGTTACAAGCTAGAACTAGAGCAAGACCAATAACTATGGTTTCAACAATGATAGCACTGGAAAATAATAAAATGTGGATGTATGGGCTACCTAGTGAACATGGTTGATATAAAAAGGAAGGGAGCCCAAAGTTAGAAGAAATTGAAGTGGTTAAAGGTTTCTTAGATGTGTTTCCTAAAAATTTATCGAGATTGTCTTCGAGGAGGGAGATTGATTTTGAAATCGAATTAAAACCAAGAACGAGCACTTATATCCAAGACACCCTATTGAATAGCCCTAATAAAATTAAAGAAACTTAAGATATAAATTCAAGATTCATTGGATAAAAGTTACATTTAGCCTAGTCGTTCTTCATGGGAAGCATCAATATTATTTGTAAAGAAAAAGGATGAGTCATTATGATTATGCATAGGTTATCGAGATTTGAATTGAGTGACCATTAAAAATAAGTATCCATTCATGTGAATTGATGATTTGTTTGACCAATTGAGGGAGAGTTTGATGTTCTCTAAGATTGATCTCCGGGTAGGATATTATTAGTTGAGAATAAAAAAGGACGATGTGAAAAAGATGACCTTTAAGACTCGATATGGGCATTATGAATTTTCGGTGATACCATTCGAGTTAACTAGTGCACTAGCGAGTATTCATGGATTTGATGAATAAGGTGTTCCATGAATACTTAGATAAATTTATAATCATATTTATTAACGATATTCTAATATACTCAAGGAGTCATGAAGAGCACGTGGAGCATTTAAGGAAAGCATCGAAAACTTTACAAGAGCATAAAATGTATGCTAAAATCAAGTGCATTTTGGATCGAACAAGTAGCATTCCTTAGACATGTTGTATCGAAGGATGGGATTATGGTAGATCTTAGTAAAGAGAAAGCAATGCGAGAATGGAAACAACCAAAGAATGTGCTAAAAGTAAGAAATTTCCTAAGGATGGTAGGTTATTATTGAAAATTTGTAAAAGGATTTTCTAGAATAGCTATGCCTCTCACTCGATTGATAAGGAAAAATGTTAAGTTCGAGTGGGGTGACAAATGTGAAAGGATTTTTCAAGAGCTAAAATTTAAGCTAATTATAGCTCCAGTATTGACTCTTCTAAAGGATAATGAAGATTTCATAGTCTATACCGATGCCTCTCGAGGATTCGATCGGGAATAGTCTTGGTACAAGATGGAAAGTTGATTACATATGCATCTCGATAGTTGAAGGACTACAAAAAGAACTATCTCACTCATGATTTAGAAATAACTACTATTATCATTGTCGTAAAAATTTAAAGACGTTACTTGTACTCGTATTTAATGTAACATTTACATTGATCACAAGAGTCTCAAATATATCTTCACCTAGAAGGAATTAAATATGAGGTAAAGGAGATAGCTTGATGCACTCGAATGATCATGACATTGTCCACTACCATCTTGATAAAAAAAATGTCATGGTTGATACTTTGGGCGAAATTCGATGGCGACCTTATAAGTGTAAATTGCATAAAACATAGAAAGACTCCAATTAGAAATCATGCATAGAAGAAGTAAGATGAATCTGTTTGGTGCAATGACATTATAACCAAATAACAAGCAAAAGATTAAGGAAGGATAATCACATGATGCGAGTTACTTAAGATTCGGTAAAAAGTGGTTGAAGGAAAAATGATGGATTTTGCCATCAATAATGAAGGCATCTGGAGCTATTGTAGTAAGCTATATGTTCTTGATATTAATGAGCTTTGAGAAGAAATTATGAAAGAAGCTCATGCCACGCCCTACATAATACACCTTGGTGGTATAAAAATATATCAAGATCTCAAAAGGATCTATTGGTGAAGGGGAATGAAATACGATATTACGAATTTATGATGAGGCGTTTGATATGTCAATAGGTTAAGGTCGAACACCAAAAACCCTCGGGATTGTCAAGATTATTGGATATTCTCGAATTGAAATAGGAACACACATACATATAGATTTCATATTTAGTTTGCCACGGTTGAAATATGGAGCTAATGGTATATGGATTATTATGGATCGGTTAGCTAAACCATCTTACTTTCTAGTAATCAAGTCAACATATTCTATGCAATAATATGCAAAATTATATTTATGAGAGATTAAAAGATTATATGGAATTTCGGTATCGATCATATCCGATCGAGATCCACGATTCACATCATGATTTTAGAAAAGCTTACATAAAGTGATAGGAGCCAAGTCGAGATTTAGCATCGCCTTTCACCAATAAAGTAATGGACGAGACAAAAATGGTGAGCTAAATGTTGAAAGATATGCTACGTGCTTATGTGTTAGATCGGTTCGTAAGTTGGGAAAGATACCTATCCTTAGTCAAATTTACTTATAATAATAGTATCAAGAAAGTATTGGTATGACACCTAATGATGTGTCATGCTCGCCAAAAAATTAGATATTTATATTGTCCTCACGAAACCTTAACCATAATAGTGTAATTAAGGTAAGTAAGTATCGAACCCATAAGAAAAGAGGTTTATGGACTATTTCTTTTGGTTGATTGTTCTTATAGTTTGAAAGTAATAAAGATAACGGTTTTGTGTTTGGAGTGCTTAGAAACAATTAAAGTAAATTGAAATAACAATAATAAATAAACCTTGGTTGAACTTTAGTATCCACTTTTAGTTTGATCGATGACCATCGATTTAAATATTAACTTATCCTAAACATGAATATTTATCATACAACAATAACATATATGTTATCCATAGTCTTTCTTACTTATTCATTAATCAAGTATTCGATTAATTTCTTAGCTATCAAACAACCTATAGAGTGTTAGATAGATTTAATCCAATAACCACATTAATTAGAGAAAGACATGTGAAGTTAAGACAACTTTCTAAGCGCTAGAAAAGATGTAACTTAGTTCTCTTTTTTTCAAGGGATTGAACAAAAACATGAAAAATAATTAACCCTTAGTTACTACCACATGCAAGTTTAGACAAGTAATTACACGGACTTGAATACTTAGTTAGCAATAAGTTAATATGATCAAATAATTAATATGCATTTTAATCAATCTAATCATATAAACACGAATTGATCATATAGAAAAACATAAAATACTTAAACAAGAAAAGCTTAGAAATAAAACCCGTAATCTCACAGTGATTTAACCAAAAGCTTCAACTTGATTCAACCAAGAATAGTGTTTAATTATTTATAATGGGATACAAAGAGAGAGTTCCCTACCTATGGTGGCTGCTGGAGTTGAAATTCCTCTTAGAATGGGAGAATGAATAAAGTGAAACCCTAACTTCTTTATTTATAGCAAAAGGTAAGGTTACAATACATACATGACGACCTCACATGGCTTGTTTATAGTGACACAAGGTTTGCTTACATAAGGGATATGGCCATGTGCTATTTACACTTCATCTCATGTATTTTATTGCTTTATCCAATGTTTGTAGCTACAAACCATGTGATTTTTTACCTTCATCCATGTCCCAAGCTTCTACTCGTATGGAATTTGTACTTTCTCTCGTGTCCCTAGATAATCAGCTTAAATAAACTTGATACATACCAAATTAGAGTTTTTATTCATCATGAACATTGTATCCCTATTTCTTAGCTTTGCAACATATTAAGGGTTGTATCAATTAGATACCTACAACTTTAGTTATGAGTAGAATACCAATACCGACTCAACCTATCCACCCAACCTTAGGATTCCACTTTACGACTAAATTTCTCTATGATAATAATCTATTTTGGACTCGAGACCTTATAATACTTATAAGTATTCCTCTTAAATATTCTATGGGTTTGGCCTTGCATCAATTAGAGTTTTGAAACTCCGGATATGGTTTAAACTCTATAACCGATCTAAACTCCGAATGGGATCCGGATCACTTTTCTATACTAGAATATGAAATATCATTTGGAGGCCCAAACAAACTTTAATTTAAACCTACTATATCATTATACAAAGATTGAGATGTCCTCTATAAAGTCTATGAAGACCATGTCTTCCAAATCTAAATTTGAAGCTTCGGAAAACCTATAAGAAGTTTGGAATGTCTAAGTTAATCATGTTAGACATCCACATGGTTTTCTTCTTTATTTCACTTGGCCGATAGCTATTTCTTCTTATATCACACATGGACGTATGACTCTTCTAAGCCTTTTTGATGAATTCGCTCTTCCTTACTTTGGTTTTGGGTTTTCTTGCTCCAATTTGCTATTTTTCCTATAAAACCCAAAGCTCGTTATCTTGCTTTTAATTATCCTAATATAATATAACAAATGCTAAAAATTTTAATATGATGGAGCATAAAAATCAGTCTAATTATGCACTCATCAACACTATATAAATCTTTATATAGAAGAAATTATCGATCACCAATACACTGGGATGATATGGGCAAAAGAAAATTGTTAGGACTAGAGTTAATCTAACAAATAGCTAACGTAGTACAATGAATTAGAGAAAGAATGAAAACAACCTAAAGACAACAAAAAAACTATATGGAGGCAAGGAGAAAAGTGCTAGAATTTAAGGTCGGTGACAATGCATTTTTGAAAGTGGCTCGATGAAAAGTGTAATGAGATTTGGAAGAAGAAAAAAATTAAGTTTGAGGTATATTAGACTATATGAAATACTAGAGAGAATCGGTGATAAAGCATACAAACTAGCACTACCACCTTCTATCTCCTTAATTCATGATGTATTTCATATGTCCATACTTTAGAAATATGTTGAGGATCTAACCCATATATCGAACAAAGAGCTACTAGACCTTCGACTCGATATGAATTATAACAAAGGATCAGTACAATTATTGGATCGAGAGGTCAAGTAATTATGAAATAAAAAGGTTCTTTAGTGAAAAATATTATCGAGGAACCATAATCTTGAGGAAGCAACATAAAAAAGAGAGGCAAAAACGTGAATTAGATCTCGAGTTATTTAGTTAGAAATTTTGATGATGAAATTTTATCGAAGGGGAGGATATAATATCCTAAACCTACAAATAAATGAATTAATATATTTAATTATGGTGAAAATTATTCCATGAGTATAGAATAATTGGTAGAAAGGTTCTAGAATATTCAGTGTACTTAACTCGAATTTTTTTATGTTCGATGAATATTTTATTAACTTTTTTGTGGGTGAATAATGCACTCTTATGTAAAATAATAATTTTGAGTACTTAGATGAGCACATAAAATTAAATGATTAATGAATAAATTACTATAAAGAGCAATGAATTTATTGTGAAAATAAATTATTTTTTGAAAGTGCATGGAATTAATTGTGTGCATAAAGACTTAATTGCATAACATTAGGGACATAATTGCATAAAATTAGGGATTCTATTACATAAAATTAAAAGCTTTAGCCCTCAAATAAGTTTAGAAATAAGTTTAAGGAGGCATAAAGGTGTAGGAAAAGACTTTAGGAAAGGACCAAAAGTAGTCAATTAAAATTGGAGGGGCTAAAGGTAGGGATTAAATTAAAAAGTATGAAAAATCAAGGGATTAAGAGAAACATTTTTGGCCAAGATTTTTCTTTCCTTTTGTTGCCTCTCACCTTTAATGTTTAACTCGTAGTCAATGACCTTGACAAATGAAGGGATAAGTGATGAGTGCATAATTAGCATGATTTTTATGCTCTATTACATGGGACTTGCTAGTACTTATTGTATTATATTATGTTGTTTAAGAATAAGATGATGATTTTGAGTTTTCTAGGAAAATCAATGAATCGGAGCGAGGAAACCCATAACCTAAGCTAAAAAGAGAGAAACTTCAAAGAGGCTTAAAAAAATCACACGGCTATGTGAAATAACAAAGAAAATAAGTAATAGGAAGAGAGAAACTTAAGCTAGTACTTATTGTATTATATTATGTTGTTTAAGAATAAGATGATGTTTTTGAGTTTTATAGGAAAATCAATGAATCAAAGCGAGAAAACCCAAAACCTAAGCTAGGAAGAGAGAAACTTCAAAGAGGCTTAAAAGAATCACATGGCTATGTGAAATAACAAAGAAAATAGCTATTAGTCGTGTGACTTAAAAGAAGAAATTGTATGGATTCTTAAGCAAACACAAATCTACACGAACGAGAGGGTATTACATATGGTTTGCGATGAAAAGTCACATGCTTGTGTCTTTAACCCTTGTCTTTAAAGCAAGATAAGTCTATATAGGCGGAAGAGATTCAATACAACTTGAAGAAGAAATACACACGAGCGAAGCTTGGCAACATGAGATAAAGAGCAAAAGGCACACGACCGCGTGCACTTATTTCCCTCGAAGAAGAAGTGACCTTAAGTTATCTCAACAAGCCAACAATAACCAAAAGAGTTTCCTTCTCATAACATTGGAAGGCAATTAACTTAATATTTTATTTGAAAGATTTAATTTAGTTGGTCTCATCCTAGCATGCATACTAACCAATAATCATATTACTCCTAACATGTATACTAACATTATTGCATAATAAACATACATCTCATACATGACACAAGGATCGGTGAATGATAATGGATTTCTAATACTAGCCCCTTCGAGCAACAAGGAGACTAGTGGGTCGAATACCTAAGTGAAAATTTATTATAAATTCTTTAGGAATGTCTTCATTTCTTGGTATCTTCTCCTTGTATCTATTCTAATTCCTATCTTTTACTTTTATATTTATTTGAATAAGAAACCTCAAGTTACATTCAAAAGAGTAAGATGAGAAGAGAAATAAAATAAAATAATAAAGAAGACCGAATGAGCGAGTCCTATTTATCCAAAAAATTACAAACATTCATTCATAAAACTAGGTCGACTCATCCATACCATTCACCCATGTTTCAATCACATTGATACATGGCATACTAATGAAATACATTTCATTCAAAACTTAATTATAAATCTATGTTTTGGTCATTTTATAAATTTATCAAAATTTTTCTAAATTTCAATTTTAAAACTTTTTGGGCCTTAGGCCTTGGGTCCATGGCCTTTTGGCTCTCGAGAGCCCATGAACTTCGATGCCCAAGCCCTTGACTTGGTGTGCTCGTGCATGCTCGCTCATAGCTAGCAGCCTAGCTAGTGGCCTTGCACACATGCCTAGTTTGAGTTATTATATCACCGCATTATTTATGTACTTGGACACTCGTTCCGATGGACGCAATAAAGGATTGCACATGGGTGATTCGTTAAGTGCACTATAAATCTAATGAAGGTAGGTGGATGACTAAGATAGGACATGTCATTTCTTATATGCTAAAAGAGTTCTCATATTGCACTTTGATGAATGTCCGCTCAAGAAATCTATGGTTACGAGCAGGAGTACACTAATATAGCATAGTTGGTTTACTCTAAGAGAGCTAAGACATTTAGCAATCGAATGAAACTTGTGTGATCATAATCGAACAAACTAATAATGAAGTTAGAGATTACACTCGTGATAAATTGACATGAGGAATGAATTGTATGGAAATCATGCTTGTGGAAGGTAATTACGGATTTATTAATCCTCGTAGAGAATTAGATAGTCATGATGTCTTGCTAGAGGCCAATCTTGATTTATGTATCTAAAAATAAAAGAGGTCTACTTTATTCTTAGTACATTATCGATATATCTAAGAGCCTATTGCGTCACACGCATAAGTTTTAATATTCATATAATAATTAAAAAAAAAGAAATGATTTTGGAAAAGGTTTCCAAAAATGAAAAGTTTGCTAAAATAAAAAGTTTAAGATTTTAGAAATTTAGTTTTTTTAATTTGGAAGCCAATTTCAAATTTAGAAGTAAGTTACCTAAAAAGAAAATTAGTTTCCTAATTTAGGTTTAAAGATAATTTAGAAAATCTTTTCCTAATACAAGCCTCCTAAAAAATATCTAATCTAATTTATTTAGATAGTCTAAATTAATTAGACCAAAGGATCTTGAACCAATAGGTTTAATTTAAAAACCTACAAGATATTTTAGTAGGAGGATAAACATGAACCTTATTAGATAAAGATAGAGATTTAAAAGAATAAGATAAAAAAACTCATATGCATAATAACTCCTAATCCTTAAAAGATTAAGAAGCAACAGATCAAGAGTTCTTTTTGGGACACATTCCTGCCACTTCTTTATCCTTGGAGGATAAGGAAGACACTCCGTCTATAAACATAAAGGGACGCACGGCAAAAGAAAGAGTGAGCTAGGACATACACGGCTAAAGAGAAAAATATGAAAAAAAAAAAGTTTTCTCCCTCCTAAAAACATGCCACACCTTCACCTCTCTCTTAGGGTTGTCGTAAAATATCCTTGAATAAGTTTCTAAAGGAAAAAAACCTAACAAGTCAAAAAATATGGAGCTAGCACTCTATTACTTCTAAGTGCTTCTTGTGTGAGAGCTTGGACAACATGAATTATTGATAGATGTCGGACACTTGGAAGGCTTTTTTCCTACAAAAGTTAAATTTTATGCTACAAAAGGTAATCCTTAACTTATGCTTTAATTTATGTATGTATTATTAGTTTATTCAATAGCTTGATCTTAGAAGCCTTAGATAAAGAAAAAAAAATAACTTGTTTTATTCTGCATCTTCATAAGATACATGATCCTTCGACCATTACTTGTCTTATTTGCTATTTTTCATAAAAAAAAACTACTATTAGAGCACAAGTTGTGCATCTTTAGATTTTTTTTTTCCGTAATAGCTCTAAAATTTGATGTTATGCCTTTTAATGGTCAAAATAATTTTGGTTTGTGGAGGATAAAGATGAAAGCTTTATTATGGCAAGAAGGTTCCGTCAAGGCAATTGAGGGTATATACTCAAATGGCATGACTTATATCAAAATTAAAGAGATGGATGAGAAGGCTCATAGTACTTTATAATTATTATTATTAGATAAGGTACTACAAGAAATCATAGATGAAGAGACAACTATAGGATTATGTAAGAAGTTGAAAAGCCTCTACATAAAGAAATCTCTTACAATAAGATTGTATTTGAAGTAGCATCTTTATAGACTAAAGATGTGATAAGGTACATCTTTTTAAGAACACCTTGATGAATTTAATAAGATTGTTATAGATATAAAAAATCTTAATATTAAACTTGATGAGGAAGATCAAGCTCTTATTGTATTGTTTTCATTACCTATTTTGTATGAGAATTTTGTTAATTTAATATTGTATGGTAGATAGTCCATAACTTTAGAAGATGTTAAGGCCTCTTTGAATTACGTTGAGTCGAGACATAAGTTGAATGGTAAAACTATTGATAGTCGGGCTAATAGTTTGCTAGTAAGAGAAAGACGAAGGATAGAAAGGATTATCAAGAAAATCTCAAATTCTATTTTAAGTCTAGATTATTCTCGGATAAGAAAAACAATATTGAGTGCTACTAATGTCACAAGAAAGGACATTATAAATCGGATTGTCTTACTCCGAAGAAAAAAAAACCACGGGGTCAAAGTTTTGAGTCCGTTAATGTGACGAAGGCTACTAATGTTGATGGCACTCGAAAATGATCTTGTTGTATGTCCCCTAGATGGTCATTTTGATCAAGAGTGGATTTTAGATACGAGTGCTTCTTATCATATGTGTCTAAAAAAAGAATGGTTTGCCACTTATGAACTTATAAGTGTTGGCTCTGTTTTGATAGGAAACAATTCAACTTATAAGATGACTAGTATTGATACAATTCATATCGGGTGTCCTGATTCGGTTGTGAGGACTTTGACAAAAATAAGACATATATCATATTTTAAGAAGAATCTAATTTTTTTAAGCTATTTGGATTTAAGAGGTTATGGCTATTTAGGTAAAAAAAAAAAAAAAAAAGGGAAATCTTATGGTTTCTAAGGGTTCTTTGGTTATGATGAAAGCAACTCGGATTAATCATCTCCATATGTTACAAAGTAGTATAGTAACATGCTCTATGCTCTATAGGAGCGATTACTTCTTACTCTAAAAAGAAAAGGACTTAATTATGGCAAATGCATCCGGGCCATATGAGTGAGAAGGGTATGACTATTCTAAATAAACGTGGTTTGCTTTGTGGTGATCAAATGACATCACTTGATTTACGTAAGCCATGTGTCTTAGGAAAGTAAACTAGAGTACAATTCTTTGTTAGCACTCGTTCTACAAAAGGCATATTTGATTACATTCATTCAAATTCATAGGGACCAACTCAAGTTCCATCCAAAGGTGGTGTATTTTATTTTCCGACATTTATTGATGATTACTCTCGGAAGGTTTAGGTTTATTTTCTCAAACATAAGAGTGATATTTTTG
This sequence comes from Dovyalis caffra, assembly GCA_963924115.1. Lineage (NCBI taxonomy): Eukaryota > Viridiplantae > Streptophyta > Magnoliopsida > Malpighiales > Salicaceae > Dovyalis > Dovyalis caffra. The sequence goes on from CAWUPB010001184.1 coordinate 557,556, forward strand.
AAACCTTCAAGCAATAAAAAGTTTTAGTACGGAATCAAGCCGAGAAAAAGGTTAAATATCTTCAAATAGATAATGGCTTGGAATTCTATGGAGGAAGTTTTAATGAGTTTTGTACAAACTCTAGGATTGTCAAACATCGCATAGTTAGACACACTTCGAGAAAAATAGGGTGGTAGAGCGTCTAAACAGGACTTTGATGGAGAGAGCTAGATGTATGCTTTTTAATTCGATTTAGAGAAAGATTTTTAGGTCGAAGCAGCTTAACATGGCTTGTTATCTTGTTAATCATTCTCCCTCTACTCGTCATTAATTGTAAGACTCCAAACAAGGTATGGTAAGGTAAACTTAATGATTATTCAAATTTAAAAATATTTGGATGCCTTGTTTATTATCATGTTAAAGATGATAAACTTAAACCTAAAATAAAAAAATGCATCGTCGTTAGCTATCCCGATGGGGTGAAAGGTTATTGTCTTATGGTGTCTTGAACCTAATTCTTCTAAATTTATTACTAGTAGAGATTTTACCTTTAATAAGAAATATATGCTTAATCAAGGAAAGGTTGTTTGTGAGTTTACATGAAACGAGTGAGAAAGTCGTGTATAAGGTAGAGCTTTAGATAGAGTTTAAAAGATAGACTCCTCAAAAACCATCCCCTATAATTACGGATGTGCAACAAAATTCAAATATAAATGAAGATGCCATAGAATATAAACAACCTTACTCAATAGCTACCGGTCAAGAGATGAGACGGATAAGACCTCTCTAGAGATAGGCTTATGCTAATCTAGTAGACTATGCCTTTATTAAAGCCGAGACAATGGGTATTCAAAAGCCTTTTATCCATACAAAGGTATTAATTTATGAAGAGTCTAGTCAATAGGCTATTATAATGACAGAAGAACTCGAGTCAATCTATAAAAATTAGACTTGGGATTTGGTGAAATCACCTAAAGATAATATATTCATTAGATACAAATAGGTCTACAAAAAGAAGATGGGAATACCAAGTGTTGAAGATGCTAAATTCAAAACACGATTGGTGGCTAAAGGTTGTAATCGAAGGAGGAACTTGATTATAATGATGTGCTTTCTCTAATTATGAAACATACCACTATTCGTGTGTTGCTTGTCATGGTAACTCAATTTGATTTAGAACTCAAGCAACTTGATGTGAAAATGGTGTTTTTTTATAGAGATCTTAAGCGGACTATTTGTATATCTCAACCGGAGGGATACTTTATGAAAGGCAAAAAAGACCATGTATGCAGATTGAAGAAATCTTTATATGGCTTAAAACAATCACCAAGGTAGTAGTACAAAAGTTTTGATAATTTTATGCTTAATTATAGTTATTCAAGATCTACTTATGATAATTATGTGTATTTCGGACACCTAGCCTAAAAAGAAGACCATGTATGCAAATTGATGGATCTTTTATCTATCTCTTATGATCCGTGAATGCAATGCTTATCGCTGCCAAAAACATGTCGAAATTCGGGTGTTGAAGAAACGACTCAATGATGAATTTGAGATGAAAGATCTTAAAGTATCGAAGAATATCTTAGATATGGAGATTCATAGAGATAGGAAGGCTAAAAAATTATATCTTTCACGGAAAGGATATACTAAGAAAGTGCTTAAGCTCTTTGATATGCGAAGACCAAACTCGTTAGTACTCCATTAGTCGTTTACTTCGGGCTTTCAACTTCTCAGTCACCTCGTAATGAAGAAGAAGAGAAGGAAATGTCATGAGTTCCATATTCTTGTGTAGTATGTAACATAATGTATGCTATGATCTACACTTGTCTAGACATTACCTAAGCGAGTTAGTGTTATGAGTAGATATATGGCTCATCCAAGAAAGGTGCATTGATAAGTAGTGAAGTGGATTCTCCAAGTATCTCAAAGGTACCACGGACTTGGGTTTAATCTTTGAAAGAGACAATGCTTCTAAAACTTATGTTATAGGCTTTGTGGATTCCGATTATGCAAGTGATCTCAATAAAAAGAGATATTTGATAGGATATATCTTTATGCTTTCGAGTTCTGCTATAAGTTAGAGATCAACATTACATTCGATAGTTGTTTTGTCAACTATTGAAGCAAAATATTTGGTAGCAGTACGAGGCTATGAAGGAGGCTATTTGGTTGAAAAATCTAGTAGAGGAACTTGGTCTTCAATAAGAAGAAAATTCAATTATCTTTTATGACAACCATAGTATTATACACTTAACCAAAATTAAGCACATCATGAAAGGGCCAAGCATATTAATATCGGATATCATTTCATTCGTAAATCGGCTTCGAAAAAAGATCATTGTGAAGACAATCCATACCAAAAACAATCCAATTGATATGTTAACTAAACTTGTTACAACAAACAAGTTCACGTATTGTTTGGACTTGAGTGATGTTAAGAAAATCAAAGTGTGTTGTTGAAAAGAGAGGCTCAATTGTATGAAGGAGAGAGTCACGATCATGTGAGTTTTCTTCTCTCTCCCATGCTTCATGCCTTGTCCGTGTGAAGCACTTGTCTTATGCTCAGTGTGGTTTGCATCTACCCGTGTGCCTTGAGCATTCTCTTTTGTATGCTAGGGTTTTGTTAAAGAGAAGGAATTTTGTTAGCCTCAATGTTGAAGTCAATATTTTCTCTTTTCATATCTCTTATTTCTTACACCGACTTAGCTCACGTAAGCTTAGAAGAATGTCTTGAGAAATTATTTGACATTCTTAAAGGTTTGCGTAATTCAAGCTAAGGTGGAGATTTGTTGAAATATGGCTCGAATTTTATGGGCCAATAACATATCGAGCCCATTAGATATATATATATATAAGTATGAGTTATTTAAATCTCCTTATAATCCCGTTTAGGAAATAGAGAAAAAACAAAGACTTTGTATTAAGTCTCCAAGGTTCTTATATTCTCCTCGCTATCAAGATAATAAAACTTTCTCTCTCGCCCGTGGAGTAGGCAATTTGCCGAACCACGTAAAAACCTATATGTTGATAATTTATTTAGCTTTATCTTTTAATTATTGTGTGTCATTACTTGTCTTATTTTCATTATTTGTCTTAACATAGACAATAGTTGAAACTTCTTGCATGGTCGAAAGGATAGGGACATCTTTTTTTCTCAAGACATAACTCTAAGAAATTATTTGACATTCTTAAAGGTATCATTGTATTTGATTATGAAACGTTATTAATGTAGTTATGATGAGTAATGATGTGATTGATACCATCATTAAGGATTTTATATTTAATGTTTGTCTTCGGATGATAGTAGAAGATAGCACATCTTTCTCTTTCAAATCAAAGTCTTTTTTTAGAGGAATAGCCCTTTGCTAGGAAGAGCTGGGGTCTTTTAAGCACCGTGGATCCGTTTAATGGGCTAGTTCTTCTTAGTGGACTGTGAGCCTTGATCGGATCTGATGGATTTTGGAAATTGAGGCTCGAGGGCCTTTCTTGCTGGGCTGTGTTGAAAAAAATGCTTCCCATCAATAATAGTAATTGGTTTATTTTATAACTTCTCGACCCTTGCACCCCTAAACTGACTAATCAAAATCCAGAATGAATGTATTTCTATACGAGAACAAGGAAAAGTGCCTCTCGTCGTCGGGCTTAGAATCCAAATTTTACTCAGCATATTACTCTTTAGGTTTTAATCTAATTTCCCTCACGACAGTGACCATACAACACAACATTGTTTGTACAAAGATTAAACATATAGAATGTAAGAATATTAGTTAAAGATCCCTTTCGTTGGTTGTATTGTGTATTATGATCTATTCCAGTATTTGTTTAGTCATTCTTCTAATCAATCAATTATTGCTTGAACGAAAAAGAAGTTTCAATGGTGTCTGACTCACACTAGACGTTTACATGAATTAAAATAAATAATTTGCAAGTCACTGTTGGATGTTGATCCAGACATCAAGTAAATCTTACTAGACAATGGAAGGATCTGTTTGGTGCTAATCAAAAACAAGAAGCTGAGGACTATCAATATTTGGAAAGAGAGAGAAACAGGATTCTTGAATTCTACCACATGAAGTAAGCCGTACTTCAAAATTGCCTATGCACCCCTCTACTGGATCAATTTATACTTCCTGAATATACGTGGATTTTTTAATAAAAAATATTATAATTTTAGGACCAAGTTTCAAAAAAAAAAAAAAAGATGTTTTCTTAATTTTTTTTTTTACCAGATATGAGAAAAAAAAGTAAAAATTAATTTTAAGAAATTTTATAAAATTAAAAAATAAATTTTCTATGGTTATTATTGAATATTCATGAGAATTTGTTTGAGTTAATTATAACTTAGTCCCTCTAGTTTATCAAACATAATTATTGATTAGTCTTTATTGTTTCAAAAATTATATATTTAGTCCCTATATTTTTAAATCTATTTGTAATTTAAACTTTTTAGCCCATTTCATATTCTTTTTAATTTATTTTATTTAAAAGAAGAAGAAGAAGAAGTTGATAATTTGAAAGATTGATGAGAAAATAATGCTTTTTTTGAAACAAAATACCACTAAATTAAGTATGAGCAATACTAATTAAAACACTAGTTAATTACTTTTTTAAACTAGTAAGACTATTTAATTTTTTTTTCCAAAACTAACAGGACTAGTTTATAATTTACTCGATTTTTTTTTAAAAAAAATTATGCACATTAGATTCGTATAATATTATTTATAAAATTATTACTAATATTACCATAAAAAAAAAACTGTAATCTTATTTGAGAGATATGATATTATCACGTTTTTAAAACTTCTTTTGATTTCAAGAGAAATTAGTTTTATAATTTTCAAAAATTAAAAACAAATAATGAAAAGAAAAAATAAAACAAAATGGGAAGGGCTAATAAGCGAGGCCTAGTAGCTCATTTGGGCTTTAGCAGGCCCAATTCATGTCTCTGGCATTTCAATAATTAATTCATAAAACAAAACTAAAATGGACGATGTGTATTTTTTATTTTAGATTTTCGACGACTAAACAATTGCCAAAAAATCAAGAGCCGATAGCTTTGGCCTCAAATCCAAAATTTTCATGTTTTTAACCTTCAAATGCCAATCTTAAGGCACATTTTAATTGGCCAAATAACCTCTAAGAATCTAATAATCTAATTATATTTTTCAGATTTTGATCTTGTTATGTCGATTTTGGAGCTTGGCATCACAATCAACCAATTTTTTTCATCCAAATGAACGCATGAAACTCAAGAACATCGATTTTAGTGGTCAAAAAGCACCCCAATCGGAGTTTTCACTCTCATCCTCTTCTCTCTAAAACATAAATACTTTTTAAAATTAGTGATTAAAATTTAAACAAACTGAAACACTAATAAAAACTCTTAAAACATCCAAAACTTCAAATTTGAAATGGTGTTGTAAATGAATAGTGTTTTTTATTTAGGTAAACAATGAATGATAGTGTTTTATATCTATATGTATAGTTGGTTTTTAATAATACGCATGATTGAATATCATGAGGTCATGGGAGATACTTTTGTTATTATAAGTAGCTTGGCCATCATCACCATTTTTTTTAATGACAAAATAGATAATTTAATATATATGTTAGTCGTTCACCATTTGATTGATGCTTTCATTTTATTTGAAATGTATTTCATTTTATGTGAAATGTACTGTTAATTAATTTTTTCATCATGTATATACTGGCATTTTTCTTCCTCCAATAATGAGTATTTTAGATCATATGGTACAAAAATTAAAAAAAAAAAAAAAGTATCTGTATCATATCATATCTTAAAATTTTGAGAATTGTGGTATTCATATCATATCATATCGTTTATGTATTTGTGTGTTTGCTTCATATATTCTAGCCAATCTTGCATGTGTGATTATATATGCTAAACTTTTTAAATCGCACCTCTGTAGTTATTATTTTTTTTTTTTTAAGCATTTCCTACAATTCCTAAAATTGAAAAAGAAAACTTAGATAGAAATGCATGGAATAGCTGTTTGACCTCCAAATCTATTTGTGTTAAATACACACTTAACGACATTAATGTCAATGTTTTTAACAAGTGGTTATTAATATGGGTATTTGTTTGTCCAAAACAAAATTAAAATATAAATGCTCAAATAAGGAAAAAAATAATAAATCCATTTTGCAATTTTCTCTTTGCAATACTTGTAGTACAGATTAGAGCATCTATGAACCCAGAAGAATGTGAACTAGAAAATACAATGTCTACCATTTGTCTAATGCCAATTTGCAGTGGCCTATAGGAAAGTGACATTGGAACTTGATTGTGCAGTGGTGGCGACAGCCGTGAATGATACTCTTAGTCCTATATGAATTTGTTGGGTAGGGTTCTATCACAGAGGATATTAGACTAATGTCAGGAAGGTTTGAATTTTTCATTTGCATTCATGCAAGGAGAGAAGCCAACAGGGCAGCACACTCTCTGTACAAATATTTTTGTTTTATCCTTTTAGATAGCTAAAGCCAAAACAGTTAGACTAATCCCTTATTATTTTACCAAATACACAAGATAGAAATAGTTATTCAAAGAATTTTTTTATATATATAAAAATTCAAACTCGAAATCACTTATTTAAATAATTAAAGTTATTTTTACTCAAACCAATTCTCCTGAGTTCTTTTTACAAATATTTAGCTTAGCTTCTTTCTAGTGAATAGATATGGGTTGAAGAAATCTTATCTGAAAATTTCCACTATTGTAAGCATTGATGTTCAGCTAATTTCTTGAATAAAATTTGAACTTTCTATCTCAAATAAAATAAAATAAAATAAATAATTATTTGCAGTGGGGTTGGAGAAGTTAGAGAACGACATCCAGTTCTTGGTTATGGTCAATTACATTTTATATAAGCATGGGAATGATTGGAGTTTTAAATATCAGAAGTTTATGACTTAAGACGTTGTATTTATTTTATCAGCTTTTCGTACCATAATAAGGTTTTTAAATTGATTTGGTCCTTTCATTCAAATTTTAAATCAAGAAAACAATATTGATGGGACATTACTGGAAAAGGATTTGGATACTCTAATATTTATATTTTGAATGAAATATTAATAATACCAAATCTCATCATTTATTTGAATTCAATAATTTACATTATATGAGGAACAAAATACTGAATTATTATATTTATATTATTTTCAACATGTATTAAATTCACACTCATTCATTTCGAATATGATGATTTGCATTTAACAAATATATATAACCCAACTTGAGAAAGAAAAAAAAAAAAAAAACCCTGAAAGTATCCTAATCTAAAAAATTTTGAAAAAAAAAATTGTCGCATTTTCTATACATAATGCATGTTAGGTTCATCTGACACTTAAAAAAAATGTAAGTAATGTTATAACAACCCCAACCTCTCAATATGAGTGGTGCTGATGATAACTTTAAAAAAAAATCTTGAAAACATCTTTATCAGGAATATATATATATAATTTTGTGTTATTTGGTATAATGATAAAGCAAACATCGTGCATTATTGATGATGGGGAAAGTGATGATACTGAAATTTTTATAATAAATATTTCATTGTCTTGTGTTTTACATTTATTCAAATGAAATGATGCGTAAGGGCTGAAGTCATACATGAAGTGGTTACATAGCGTCTTGAATTACTTTTCATTTTATGCATGTTGGCTACTTTAGTTTGTCACTGTCAAACATTTATTAAACGTTAATTGTGAAAATAAATTTGAAGTCAAGAAATTAGAGTTTTTCAAATCTATATTTACCCCGAAAGCCACCAAATGCAGTATGCATCCACCAAGGAAAAAATAAATTTTATTTTTACATGCAGACAGATAAAACAAAATGTTTATAAACAGAGGAATTTGGAATCGAAATGGAAAGAAAATAAAAAATTATAGGATGAAGGACATATACACCAATCGAGGACTCTCACATTTCCCTTTCCTTTGCTATCCTATCTGACAACGAGGCAGGGAGTTTCCAGTTTGGTGCAACTTTACCGTGGTGTAGTCCCTTTCTATCATTCGTCGCCCATCCGTCCTTTTCAGATACATCAGTAATACCGTAATATATATATATATATATTTATATATATATATAGGACCACTGGAAGGATTAGTTCAAGAAGCGAGAAGAAGAAGATTCCAAGAGTTCAGTTTCCTACCAGCCTTTTGGGTGGCATGTAATATTTTATATCGGACGAATCTCACTGTCCTCTTCGGACTGCGTTTGTTGAAGGGAAAAAAAGTTTTTGAAATTTGTTTTTTTTATTTTTCAGTGTTTATTTCACATTTAGAAAAAAAAATTAATGAAAAATGATTTTCATTCAACGAAAAATAATAGAGTAATTTTAAAAAAATGTTTTACCAGTTTCAAAAGAGGAAAACATTTTCCTTCTCACGAGTCGTCTCGCTCTCTCGTTACATAACTCTCTCTCGATATATTTTAACAATTTTTTTCTCTATCTTCTTTTTATTTAAAATATATATAATTAATTTTTAATTATTTTTATTAATTATTTAATTATTTTTTCTCTATCTTTACTAATATTTGATTTTTTTGATTTATAGATACATTAAATATTCTTAAAAACCATTTTACACCTTAAAATTATTTTTATAATAAATATTTCAATAACTTATCTCTTTTTTTAACTATTGTCTCAATCACTACCTAAGCTATAGTTAAATGATTGAAAATAATTATTACAAGACTATAATTTTTTTGTAAAAAGAAATTAAAATTAATTAATTCATCAACAAATACATTATTTTTTCAACACTATTCATTTGCAATCAAATCAATAATTTATAATTTTAATCAATTGTAAAGTTTTTTTGGTAATTGTAATGAATAATTAGTTACAAATTATTCAAACATTAATCTTTTGAGATCAAATAAATAATTATCTATATATGATAACAAATAATTTATCAATTTATTTTTTAGACTAAATTATCAGTTCAATTTCTTTAAAAAAAAAAATCTTAATTGAGTTACTAAAATAATAATGCTAAGATTACTTAGAATCTTTTTTTTTTTTACCAAATATGAATATTGACTTAATTTTGTCCTAAGTAATTTTGATGATTTGGTTTGATTGTTAAAAAAATACATTTTATTTTTTGAATTAAAATTTTAGAGTTAGTATTGATGAAAATTTATTAAAATTTTCTAAACGTATCTTATATTACGAAATTATGAATGTCTTTTTAAATTTTTCTCAAAACTTATTGATATAACAATCACATAAGTTTTTGTATTTTAATTTTCCGTATTAAACAAACGTTGGAATATATTTTCCAAGTAGCTTTTCATATAATTGCCAAATAGCGTAAAATATTTTCTTAGAAAATAATTTCCAGGAAAATAGCTTCCTCGGGAATTGGTTTTCTTATGGAACTTGTTTTCCCCCAAACAAACGGAGCCTCGGTTTCATTTTGTACATGTTTGATTAATTTTCACTTTAATCAAAATTAAATTTATTATTTTTCAGCTAAATTAATGTCAAAATACGTTTAGTTTTTTATCCGCTATTAAATTTTCTCTTAGACCAAATAAACCAAAAGTTAGTATCACCGAAAAATAATTATGACTAATTATTTGTGGATAGTGAAAATTAAATCTTGATTTTAATCAAATCAAGACAATTCGCTTATCGATAAATCACATCTCTTGATTTATAGTGAGATTAAATATGATATAATAAGATGGATTTTTTGTATCAAGTTTCATTATAAGTTTAATTAAAAGCAAAAGTTCTTCTCTTTTTTTCATTCTAGACTTTTGAGTCTTTTCAATTTTTTTCATTCTAGACTTTTGAGTCTTTTCAATTTTTTCGAGCTATAACTATTTATGATAGTATTTTTTTTTCAATATTTTCTTTAATACTCGTTAGATATAGCTTTTTTTACTAGATTTGAATTTTTTTCTATATTTATCTAGTTTATCTAATATTTGTCCCGATACTTTCCTTATATTAAGATCATTGTTTGATTGCTTTTTCTTATTTGTTATGTTTTCTATTTTTTTATGAATCTTTAGTTATAATGAAAGATTTATGTAGAGTAATAAAAAAATCAATATTCAGATCTCTTGTCTAGCATAAAAAGTGAGTATCAAATGAAAGATTAAGGTAACGTAACTACTAGTGGATTGCTGGAAAAAAAATGTCAACTATACGTCCACTTGTAAAATAATTTTAATTTTTTAGATCTACATTTTAGATCTATAGTTTTTTTTTCATGTAATATTTTTATTGAATGTTTTTGGCATTCTTACGAGGGCATGTAATTCCGTTTCATTCTTTATAGGCCAAATCTTTTTGTTTATTGTTTGACTTCAAATCTAAGTTTTTTTCGATTTCAATTCAATCAAATTTTGAAAACAAAAAAAAAAAGTTTAATTACAAGTTTTATTATGGTTTTTACAAATTTAGTCCAAATTTCTAATACCAAATTTAAGCCAATCCCTTTTATATATTTATCTAATACAATCAAATCTTAATTATAACTTATAATTTTCTAATAATCCATAAATATTTTAAGTTGTACATCGTTGTTGTTAAGGGAAAAAAAAATCCTTATTCTTTTTAGCACGTAATATATTGTTTTTTGTGCTTTTTTTTTTTTAAAAAAAGTTATTTATGATAAACCCATTTCTTTAAAAGTCTTATTCTAACTCTTAAAATATTTTCATTCTTGTTGTTTACTATCCCTTTGTCATATATTTGGTTTATTATCACATTTATTTGATATGAAAGTTAATAAAAGACATCGTCATATTATATTCTTCACGACTTATTTTATAATAAAAAATATAAAATAAAAACAACCAGAATAAGAAAAATAATTGATCGGACGTAATTCTTTGACAACAACGTCAAAATCGACGAGCGTGTCGCTCCGCCAACAAATTTACATATTTATTTTTCCTCACTAGACCCAATTACAAAGCTGCAGTTTGGGCAAGTAAAGGTTGAACCTACAAATAGATGGGCCAATCAATGTTCTTTTTATTCGATTGTTTCAAAGTAAAGTAAAAGAAATGGAGGTTTTGGTTTGTTGAGAGATGCAAAGGTAAACACAATTAAATAGAGAGATAACGATAATAATGAAAGCCTTGATTGAAGGAGGGTTTCCACTTTTGGTTCACTCGTTAATCATCGGTTTATAAATTAATCTATTTTTATTATGAATATCTATTGTAAGACAACAATATGTATATTACTTCAATCTTTTCTTAGCGATTTGTTAACCAAATAAAAGCTATTTGATTAATCCCTAACTATTGAACAACCTAGTAGACGTTAGCTAGATTTAATCCTACAATAGCATTAAATGATAGAAATATATGTGGAGCTAAACAACTCTCCTATATGTTAGAAGAATTTAACCTAGTTTTATGTTTTCTAGAGGATTAACCAAAACCCATTTATAATCATTAACCTCTAGTTACCACCATAAGTAAGTTTAGACAAATAATTATGGACTTGAGTACCTAGCTAACAATAGATTATAATGATTAACTAATTAGCATTCACTATAATCAATTAACCATACAATCATATTCAAATAATAAAGAAAACATAAAATACTCATAAAATAAAATTAGTGATAAAATAAGTTTAGATCTCACAACAAGTTACACCAAAAGCTTCAACTAAGAAAGATTCTTAGTGAAGCATAATTTTCTTACAAGAGAGCATTTCTATCTATGGTGGCTACAAGAATGGAGAATCCCTAGAATGAACCCTAACTCTATATTTATAGCCAAACGTAGGGTTACGAGTACACACATGGTAGCCTTACATGGCCACACGACTTGTTGGTTGAGGCACATGGCTTGCTCTTTTATTTCACACGGTTTGGAGCCTTTGAGAGTTGTGGCACATGATTTACTAGACCGAAGCACATTATCGTGCCTAATTTGCTCTTCATCCTCATGTCTTTTAGTTTCTATTCACGTTTCATTTCTTTCTTCTTGAAAGACATCTTAGCCTTGACACACACACACGAGCTCGTCACTTTTCTTGCTTAAGCCATGTTGATTACTACTTTTCATGTGTCTTCTTTGTTGAGCGACCACAAGATTTCCATTTTTGTTTCACACCATGACCGGTAGCTTTTTCCTCTTATAGGTCATAAGAACGTGTGACTTCTTTGCTTCCTTGATGGCTTTAGCTTCTTATCTATTCCGGTTTGAGTTTATTTGCTTTAATTTGCCATTTTTTCTTACAAAAACCAAAATCATTAACTTGTTTTATTTACCTTAATATAATACAATTAACACTATTAAGTTTAATGTAAAAGGGCATAAAAATTATGTAAATTATGCACATATCAAATATCCCCATACTTAAACTTTTTTAGTCCTCGAACAAAACAAACAAAACAAAAACCTAACTCACTTTTATAGTTTTATAGGGATCGTGATTGCATTTAGCATATGCAATAAGCCTTTAAACCTCTAGTTACCTCTAGTAGATGAGTTGAGTCTCGTGAGGCTTTTTAGAAGACATACCCATAAAATCTTAAATGAATATCATGCCGGTATGATTATCTTTCAAACATTAATTCTTAACTCGTAATTCAACAAAATCAAGCGATCAAATCAATCATGTTTAAAGATATTTTTCTCATGTCCATGCATGTCTCTAAATCGATTTATGTATCTTTATAACCAATATAATTTAATCATGTAACATTTATTTTGCCCTTACCCCTTTTCACTCCTACAAGCAAAAGTAGTAAATCAAGATTTTCTTATCTTAAAATTTTTTCTTATTTTACATTTCAATCCTTTTTCAAGACCTTTAATAGTTCTTCTCTAAGTAATCACTCATCTTTTTATGTACTACTAACATTTATGATGAGGGCAATCGATTACATAAAAAGATGAGTGCAATCGATTACTTAGTGAGTCATACACTTAGAGTGCTTTGCATACTCATAATTCAAATTGTTGTTTGACATAAAAGTAAATATTTATGATAAATACTTTTAGTTACTAGGCAACTTAAAACATTAGAGTAAAATTTCACTCAATAAGGCCAAAAATTCCAATTGGAATTTTTTTCCCAATTTCTCATAATAGTTAGAAAATCTTGTTTACTTAAAAGGTTAATTTCAAAATAAGCATCACTCCACAAATCATACTTAATCATAAAGATAAATAAATCTTTCTAGCATGCATACATTTTCATAATAACAATTTTCCAAACAAGTCTCAAACTTCTCATAAGATTTTGTTAAAACTCTTCATTAGTCATCAAGTAAAAAGGATATCTTACTAAACCATGGCATTCATTTCATCATATTTTTTTCTAGATAACTAACCTAAAATCAAACACGAAACATACAAACAAACATATAAACAATATGATCAAACTTAAACTCTACCTCGACACTTAAATGTTACCTTGTTCTCAATGTAAACACAAAATTGATCATAGGCATGTAAAATTGAAAGAGAAAGGGTAAAGGATCAAAGCTCGGTGTAAGCGATCAAAATGGAGTTAGGGGTGAAGGATGGAAGGAGAGCCAAAGACATATGTTAGTGCCTTTTTTCTTTCTTTCTCTTCATTGTAATGGCTTATAATCCATATGGCCATATAGGTTTTCTCTTATAGATCATATGAATTCCCACTACTCTTGCTTTTGTATTTCCTTGAAGGCAAAAAACATACGAGCGTGCTTGGAATTAGTGCACAACCTATGTCACGTGCTACTAACCAAGCCTTCTTTCTTCTATCCTAGAAATGTAACATAGCTCGGAGCCATACGGGCATGCCTTTTCTAAAGGTCAACCCGTGTCTTATGCTACTGCCCATACCTTTTTTCTTCTATCCTAGAAGTGCAACACGACTCAAAGCCATATGGGGCATGCCTTTTATGAAGGTCAACCGGTGTCTCATACTACCGCCCATGCTCTCTCTTCTTGTTTTGAACTTTTAATCATAAGTCATATACATGGATGTGCCTTTTTACGTGCATAAGTTATGCTCTCATGCTACTTCCTATGTGGTTTACCTTTTTTCTCCTTCTTTCAAAACCAAAAAACACTTATGTTGCAAACATTCTTTAAAATCAAGTCAAGCATAGAGGGGATTTGAAAAAAAAAAAGTAAACAAGACTAACTTAAAGATTAATTAAAATAATAAAACATCAAAATCTAAAATAAATTCATTAGGTTGCCTCCCAATAAGCATTCTATTTAATGTCATTAACTCAATGTTAGTATTGCTCGATCCTCATAACAAATCCGGTCGTCTCAAGCTTGACACTCAAAGTACACTTTCAAGCATTTCCTATATGTGACTCCTTAACTTTAGTTCCAAATGACATATCACATTCACATCATTTGTGAAAATCCTTCCTCAAATATTAAAATAATGAAGAATCAAAAGTGATAATGGCATAAACAAGACTTGTTAAATAGGAAACAATAATGGTAAGAAAAACTCAATTTTGTTAGCATCATTATTAAATTCATTTATGAAAATCCTTCCTCAAATCTTAAAATAATGAAGAACCAAAAGTGATAATGGCATGAATAAGACTTGTAAAATAGGAAACAATAATGGCAAGAAAAACTCAATTTTATTAGCATCGTTATTAAATTCATTTGGAATGATAAATTCAATAATGGACATGTCATAAATATTATGTAAGTCCATTTACTCAATGTCATTTTCTTGCTTGACCTATTCATCCGCAAGCACAATCTTGTTCTACTCTTCATTACAAGTTGGCTCTATTTAAACAACTTCAACAACTTACTCTTCTTCAAATACATCCTCTCCCTCACTTAATGCACTTGAATGTTTTTTCAAACTAATTCGGAGGAAAAATTACATCTAGTTGTACTACTACCTCACCATTAGTGTAGCTAATTGACACACTTAAACCTCTAAATTTCAAAGGCTAACTCTTATTTCCTATTGAAATTTCAAATTATCGATCACAAGAGAATTAATTATATCTTTAAGTGATATACTTGAATTTAGAGCAACTTATTGTCTAGCTTAGAATGGTGGTTGTACTTGTTGATATCCTTGATGATTGTGAGTTGTATTGTCAACCACTTGATTCTCATAACTAGTGCAATTATTGGAGTAGGGGTTATATTAGAATTATGGTTGTTTTAAAAATCCTATCATGGCATAGAACATACCAATAGGTTCTTCTTGAAGCAACGATCACATATCCGATGAATGCCTCAACATCGAACATATGCCACAATTATATACTTGTTACATATTTCCTAAAACCATTTGACACACTAGAGATATTAGATTAGCAATCTGTTGCTTAATAAAAGATTTCTTTACCTCAATGAATCTCTCAGCCAAACTATTGAGAATATCAAGTTATGTAAAAAAATAAAATAACCAAAATAAGAAAAATAATTGACCAAATGCAATTCTTCGACAATGCTTGCTAAAATCTAATGGTGTGTCACTCCATCAATAAATTTATATATTTATTTTCTTCTCACTAAATCCAGTCTACAAAACTACGGTTAGGGCAAGTTAGGATCTAACCCATATAGAGATGGTTCATTCAAAGTCCTTTTTCTTCTAGTTATTTCAAAATAAAGTAAAGGAAAATGGGGTTTTTATTTGTTGATAGTAGTAAAGTTAAACATAATTAAATAGAGAGATGATAATAATAATGAAAGCCTTCGTTAAAGGAGGGTCTTCACTTTTTGTTCACTCATTGATCATTAATTCACACATTAATCCATTCTTATTATGAATATCCACCGTAAGAAAACAATATATATGTTATCCTTAATCTTTTCTTAGTGATTTTTTAACCAAATA
The DNA here is from genome assembly GCA_963924115.1 of Dovyalis caffra. NCBI lineage: Eukaryota > Viridiplantae > Streptophyta > Magnoliopsida > Malpighiales > Salicaceae > Dovyalis > Dovyalis caffra. The sequence goes on from CAWUPB010001184.1 coordinate 573,380, forward strand.
AATGTTATTTGATTAATCCTTAACTATTAAATAACCTAGTAGATGCTAGCTAGATTTAATCAAATAGCAGTATTAAATGATAGAAAGATAGGTGGAGCTAAACAACCCTTCTAGATGCTAGATGAATTTAATATAGTTTTATATTTTCTAAGGGATTAAAAAAAAATTCATTTATAATCATTAACCTCTAGTTGTCATCACAAACAAGTTCGGACAAGCAATTACGGACTTGTATACTTATCTAATAACAAATTATAATAATTAACTAACTGGCATGCATTCTAATCAATCAACCATACAATCCATATTCAAATAATATAGAAAAACATAAAATACTCAAAATAATAGGATTAGATATAAAAACTCGTTTAGATCTCACAACAAGTTACACCAAAAGCTTTAATGTTCCCTTCAACTAAGAAAAATTATTATTGATGCAAAGTTTGCTTACAAGAGAGTATTTCTATCTATGATGGTTACAAGAATGGGAGAATCCCTAGAATGAACCCTAACTTTTTTATTTATATCAAAAGTAGGATTACAATACACATATGACAATCTCACATGGCCATACGGCTTGTTGGGCTATGGCACATTACTTGTTAGATTGAGGCATAAGACCATACCTAATTTGCTCTTCATCCCATGTCCTTTAGTTTTTGTTCGTGTGTTATTTCTTTCTCTTTAGAATACATCTCGGCCTTCACACACACACACATGGGTGTCACTTTTCCTGGTCAAGTTGTGCTGATTACTACTACTCATGTATCTTTTTTGTTGAGTAACCACAAGGTTTCTTTCTTTGTTTCATATAGCTAGTAGTTTTTTCCTCTTGTAGGTCACACAACTATGTGGCTTCTTTGCTTCCTCGGTGGCTTTGGCTTCTTATGCATTTTGGTTTGGATTTATTTGCTTCGATTTCTTATTTTTTCTACAAAAACCAAAATCGTTAACTTATTCTTATTTACCTTAATATAATACAATAAGCACTAGTATGTTTAATGTAAAAGGCATAAAAGTTTTTGTAAATTATGCACCTATCATACACACAAAACACTTAACATTTACTATATTTTTATTTCATTTTATCTTATTGGGATATTTTGAAATCAATTTCTCCTAAATTCGAATAGAGTTTTTTTTATAGTAATATTATTGATTATCTTGGGATATATATATATATATATATATATATATATATATATCTTATTGGGATATTTTGAAATCAATTTCTCCTAAATTCAAATAGAGTTTTTTTATAGTAATATTATTGATTATCTTGGGATATATATATAAGGATAAAAATTTATTTCAAGTTCTTATGAATTTTTTTATATAGATTGTTGTTTTTTTTTTTTAATGCAATCTTGTGAAAAAAAAGTTGAATTTACACTTTTTTTCTTGGATTTTTTAGTGTGATTAAAACTTGTCTTTTAGATTATTTCAAATTGCATTTAAGAATCACACATAAAGAAAACAAATCATATTTTTATAAGAAGGACATATATTAAAAAATAAGAAAGAAATAAGAAAGAAATAATTAAGTATAAAATTTTGATTAAAAAATTTTAAAGTTAGGTGATTTTCTTTTGTTTTAGATTTTGATATATGTTACTAGACTTGCAAAATGAAGAGAATCATCGAATTCTAATAATTTTTTCAAACAATTTTTCTTATTCTATCAAATTTGCAATGTAATACGGACAACCGACTAGTTTCTAACTAAATATGAACACAACCCTTTAATCATCAAGTGACTCCATTACACTAGCAAACTTTTTACTTCAAAATAAATGTTTGATTATGAATTATTGAATAATATTGAATACGAATTTGTTTTGGTAACATTTTCTTAATAATAAAACTAATTTTAAATTCTTAATTATCAATGTAAATTGTTAAATTATTTGGTTAGTTGATATGGTGTGAGGTTTTTTTTTTTTTTTCCTTTATCAAATAACAAGGAATCCAAATTTTTAAAATAAATATTACAATAAGATAGCAAAATATATATCCCTTTTTTTGTTTAAACCTAAGATGGTTCATGGTAAAATTTAGGATCTTAATTTTAACACTTTCCAACCTTTTTTTTTTTTAACCACTCGTAAAACAGAAGACCTATTTTCTCCCGGGATATGGAGTATAGAAAAGTATACATCATGAGATTTAAGATTCAAATTACATTCAACAAAAATAATTGGAATCCGAACTAGTTCTTTGATTATAAAAAAAAGTTACTAACTAAATTCATTTTATCTCTTTCTATAGTATAGGAGTTCTATCAATTTCTATCCAAATATTTGTTCTCTATCTATTACTCCTTGAATGTTTTAATTATTTATCAATATGGTTCTTCCATTGATCTCCACTAAACTTTAATTTGTCACCCATAAGTATAAATATTTATCAATTACTTCCCTAAAAAAAATTTCTCACATAATTTATTTAAAGATGTATGTATAAAATTTTATTTTGAAAGCAAATTCCTTATACAAATAAGAAAAATCATGAAAATGTAATTAATATGAATTTTAATCAATAAAAAATTAAAATAAAAATTTACTTAAGTTTTCTTAAAAAACGTTTAACCATTAAAATCATTAAATACCCAAACTTTATTTAAAATTCAGTAAATATTTTTTTCATAGTTAGTTCATTCAAAACAAAAAAATCACCATACTAAAATATGCTAATTTTTTTTAATTTTGTTATAAAATAAATAGAAATGATAGAGAATTGAAGAAAATAATGACAAGAAAATAAAATTACTATAATGTGAATATGAGTGATAAGAACTTCAAAGTTTCTCTTATTCTCTCCAGGAAACTTGTACATCAACAAATGAATAATCAAGCCTATTTATAGGCCCCAAAATTGAGATGAGAATTAGAAGGGGCTATGAATAATTAAAAGTACATCAATTGCGTCACCCTTTCAATTTCTCATATTGAATGGGGAATTGAATCCCATTAAGGATTATGAGTAGTGGGGATATGAAAAGTAGATGGACATTCATATGGCATTCATTATTTTATAACACTCCCCTTGAATGTCCATTGTACAAGGAATATGCCTCGTTAAAACCTTACTAGAAAAAAACCCGAGTGGGAAAAAATCATAGTGAAGGAAAAAGAGTACATTATTCCTTGCACACATTAATACCCATTTTGGTCTCCCCTGTCGAAGACATTATTTAAGATCTCTAAGACGACGCATTCCAATCTTGTGAATCATCTTCTCAAAAGTTATGATAGGTAATGCCTTAGTGAACAAATCTGCTAGATTGTCACTTGATCGAATTTGTTGAACATTAATATCACCATTCCGTTGAAGATCATGTGTGAAAAATAATTTTGGTGATATATGTTTCATTCTATCACCTTTAATGTATCCTTTCTTTAATTGAGCTATGTAGGCGGTATTGTCTTCATACAAGACTGTTGGAACTTCCTTGCTAGTGGATAAATCGCATGTCTCTTGAATATGATGGGTCATTGATCTTAACCAAATATATTCTCGACTTGCCTCATGAATTGCTAGTATTTCTACATGGTTTGAAGATGTGGCGGCTATAGTTTGCTTCATAGAACGCCATGATATAGCTATATCTCCATATGTAAAGACATAACCGAGTTTGAGATCGAGCTTTGTATGGATCGGATAAATAACCCGCATCCGCATAACCAATTAATCCATTCTTTGATTTGTTAGAGTAATATAAGCCCATATCACTTGTTCCTCGGAGATAACGTAATATATGTTTAATTCCATTCCAATGTCTCTATGTTGGAGCAGAACTATATCTTGCTAATAAATTTATAAAAAAGACTATATCAAGTCGAGTATTATTAGCAAGATACATCAATGCACCAATGGCACTAAAATATGGTACTTCAAGATCGAGTAATTCTTCGTTATCTTCTCAAGGTTAAAAAGGGTCCTTTTGGATATCAAGTGAATGAACTACCATTGGGCTAGTCAATGAATGATCTTTATATAGAATCATTATAGAACCTTTTTCGATATAAATTGACTGATGAATGAAAATCTCATTTTCCGAGTGCTCGAACTACGAGTCAAGATAACATTTTATTTTCTTAAGATATTCACATCAAATTCTCTTTTTAGATAACTTATGACACTTGGAATCTCTTCGGGAGTTCCAATAATATTTAAGTTATCAACATATACAACAAACCCTTTTTCAAATAAAAACATATGAATAAATAGGATTATTTTTTATAACTTTCTTTCAAGAAATAATCATTGAAGTGATTATATCACATGCACATGGGTTAGTAATAAATAGTAGATATAAAAATAAAATATAAAAAGTATAATATAAATTGAATTTCTAAAAACTAAAATAATAAAATAAATACTAATAATCCTAATAGAGATCTCTATAATTTAATTGAATTCTTATCTCGAGAATATATATTACATGCTTACGGCATGTTAAGTCCTTCTATGACTTTCATAATGATATCATTTCAAATGAACAAATAAATTGTGATCACATTCATTAAATGCATGCATATGAATGTTTTTCATACATTTTTCCAAGCTAATAAGATAACAAAAGACAATTGCATCCACTATAGGAGAATATATCTCCTCATAGTCAATGTCAATTCTTTACGAAAACTTTTGTGTTAAAAGTTTTGCTTTATATATTATAATCTCATCTTTCTTATTTCATTTTTGCATAAATACATATTTGTATCTCACTACCTTAACATCTTTAGGTGTTTTAGCTATGGGTTCAAAAAACTACTCTTTTATAAGAGAACATAATTCCGCCTACATTGCTCTTTTTATTTAGGCTAATCATCACATTGCTCTTTTTATTTAGGCTAATCATCTTTATATCGATATTCTTCAATAATTTAGGCTCGGGATCCTTATTTTCATCCATAATATCAATTGCAATATTATATGCAAAAATCTTATCAATAGATGTTTCTTTTCGGTCCTATTTTCTCCCTGCATTGATATAATTTATCAAAATCTCTTGATTTTTCTCAAGTATTTGGACTTCTTCTAGAAGCCTATTATCGAAATATATTGGACCGTTGTGCGAATATTTTCATCTTGCCCTTTTCTTTTAGAGAATTTTATCTTTAGAATCGATCGGTCTTCCACGCTTCGGGCGTGCTTTAGATTCATTGGTTATAACATTAATAGACTGCCCTTTTAGGGCATCAATTCTAATAGGAGCATTCTTAGCGGGGACATGTATTTTAGTTACTTATTTAAGATCCGAGAATGCATCCGGTAGTTGGTTCAATATCCGGTAAATGAATTATCTTTTGAACTTCTAGTTCACATTATCTTCGACAAGAATCAAGGTGATATAAGATAGAGTACTCCATGTAATCTTTTTTTTTTCAACATTTCCAACTGCTTATTTTGCTTATTCTCTCCCCTAATGTTGAAAAAACTATTTCATCAAAATGACGAGTCGATAAATCGAGTCTGTAAAAATTTCTTCTTGTTCATGAATCAAGAGATTGAATTATTGAAGAGGATTCATATATTTCCAATTTCTTTTAAGTGCTCATTTTATTTCATTATAGAGGAGCACTAAGGATATACATCTGCAATGCCAAAATTTCTTAAATAAGAAATAATTGGCTCATGACCATAAATCAATTTCGATAACTTATGGGTCATATGCGAATAAGTGTTACTTGCATGTAAGATTGCATGTCCTCAAACATAAAGAGAGAGTTTTATTTTTAAATAATGGTTTAGCTATTAATTCGAACCTTTTGATAAATGATTTTGCTAAACCTTTTTGAGTATGAACATGAGCAACAAGATGTTCAACCTTTATTTTAATAGCCAATCAATAATAATTTAAAGCTTGAGAAATAAATTCATCGAGCATTATCAAGGTGACTTATTTTACATAATTTGAAAATTATGCTCGAAATCAAATTATTTGCTAGCAATCTCGAAAACGTCGGGTTTCGAGTAGATAATAAGCATACATGTGACCATCTTGTGGATGCATTTATCAAAATCATAAATTATTTAAATGGTCCACATGGTGGATGAATTAATTCATATATATCACCTTGAATACATTCTAAAATACTAGAGATTCAATCTCAATTTTACTTGATGATGGCTTAATCATGAATTTACCTTGGCAACATGCTAAACATGAAAGTTCATTAAATTGAAGAATCTTCTGGCTCTTCAATAGATATTCATATCATTAAATTGAAGAATCTTCGGCTCTTCAATAGATATTCATATAATTTTTTTAATAATTTTTTTGCATCATGAAAGACCCAAGATAACACAACTGGTCATGTCACATAGTAAAAGTATTTGAATTAGTAAACTTCGGTTTACTATAATATTGGTTTCAATCATTTCAATGTTTGTAACAAAGACTAGAAGAGAAAACGGATAAATTTTTTTATAGATATTTTCTACCTGATATAATGATTATAACATATAAGAATTCACATTTACTATCTTGATATGATATCAATTCAGATGAATATCTTTGAAACTCAATAAATTTTTATGAGACTTTGAAGAGAATAGTACATCATTCATAATAAATTTATCCTTTCATATAATAACATATTTGCTCTTCCGGAGCCTTTAAATTAGTCACTTCAAGTAATAATATATCGACTCTTCTAGAGCCTTTAAAAATTTTCTCTTCAAGTAATAATTTATTCACTCTTTCTAGAGCTTCAAAAATTTGTCTCTTCAAGTCATGATATAATGACACTTCTAGAGCCTTCAAAATCTATCTCTTTAGATAATAATATAATCGCTCTTCTTAAGCTTTCTATTAGATTGATATTATCATATATAATATTAACATGAAATAAATAATCAAATAAATCAATACAAAATAAATAAATCAATATATGCCTCATAAACATAAATAAATAAATAAATAGTAAAATAAATTTATAACCATCAATATACGACATCAATTATAAGAAATATAAAACATTTTATTTATAAATATAAAAACTAACAAGTAATTAATTTTAATTAATATTACTTTGATATATAAAATTAGCTTTTATATTTTTCAATGAGGCTTGACAAGGCTTGATGAGGTGCTTTGGTGTACGGTAGGTACACGACTAATGTCCATTCATACCATATTTATAACATTGATTTTCAGAATGCTGACTTTATCTATTTTCATTCTTTTTTTTTTCAATAGTTATCCACTTCGGTGGTGAGATGTAATATTATGGTCATTACGTTTACAATGATAATTATTTCGACCATATTCATGGCTATGACCACATCTTCATCTATGTCTAAAATTATTATAAATTGTCACATTCACTTCAAGGAATGGAGTAGATCCAATTGGATGAAATTTATTCTTTTTCATTTTATTTAGCCACTAACAAGTATAAAATTGATCCAAAATATTTCTTAAACTCTTTTTCTCGATATGCTATCTGCAGGAGCATATCCAAGACATAAAAAGTAGAGAATATTTTTCAAAATCAAGCACTCATAATCAATAATTCTTATTCAAAATATCAAGAGTCACCAAATCAAGTTTATGAGGTTTGATATGATAAAAATTCTATAATAAAATATATAATAATAGTATTAGAAAATAATAAAAAATATAATAATAAAATTAAAGCTTTTCAAATAACATATATTAGATCATCGGTAGATCATTTAAGTTTTTTAAATATATATTTCATGTATCAATAGATTTAAAGTACATGAATAAATTAGATACATACCTCTTAATGATCTAAATAATTTAGATCTTTTTGTGGAGCACTTGTGTAGAAGAAATCTAATTGTTGGAATAATTGATTAAATCTTTTGGTAGATACATACCTCATGGTCTATTGTCTCGATTGGTTAGAGCTTCGTGTTGATAATGTGTTATAAAATAAATAGAAATGATAAGAGAATTGAAGAAAATGATGGCAAGAAAATAAAATTACTATAATGTGAATATGAGTGATAAGAACTTCAAAGTTTCTCTTATTCTCTCTAGGAAACTTGTACATCAACAAATGAACAATCAAGCCTATTTATAAGCCTCAAAATTGAGATGAGAATTGGAAGGGACTATGAATAATTAAAAGTACATCAATTGCATCACCCTTTCAATTTCTCATATTGAATGATGAATTGAATCACATTAAGAATTATGAGTAGTGGGGATATGAAAAGTAAATGGACATTCATATGGACATTCATTATTTTATAATAAATTTGAATTAAATTATTATTTGTTCTCTTTTCTCTTCAATCTATAAGTTATCATATATCTAGTTCTTGTACTCTCTTAACTTATTATCCAGATTTAATACATCTCGTATCCATGTACTTTAACAAAATTATTATCACAATCCATGTACCCAAATATAGTTTCTAACTGAACTTATAAACTATAATAAACCTCCCACATCTAAAACACTTTTCTATTTAGGTAAAAACTCCCACACTTGACACACAAATAGAGGAGATTTTCATAAGTAGGTGCGATTCACGATTAGAGGGCTTGTGCCCATAATTATACGAAAGTGCTTGATAGTTTGAAGTTAGAGACATATGTGGTTTTAAGATCAACTTTGAAAGACATTTTTTTCTTAATTTGGTACCTATATAATTCCATTTGTGTCTTTGTAGATTTCAATTTCAATATGTTCATCTCAATTTTCCTTTCTTCTTTCTCAATTCTCAAAATTTCCAAACTCAACATAGTCTCAATCATGAATAGAGTCTTTAAGTCTTATCAATGATCAATTTGCAATTCGAAGGTAAAGTTTGTTATTGGACCGAACTCTTTTTTATTGATTATTTTCTCGGATTTTCCTTTGTTTTCAAATATTAAACTCTTTGTCTACTTGAACAAATAAAACTGAAACCCCCTCCCCATTTCCTTTTTTTAGTCATCTAATTGAATATAAATAAGATTAACTAGTTTATGTGGGATCGACCTAAACTTATAGCTAGCTAGAGCATCCATTGTTAGAGAAATATGGATTGGATAGAAAAGTTTAAGATCAAACTCACTAGAATATTTTGTGAAGTTTCATTTGAAATTTTTTTCTTAGTCCCCTTTAATAAGATAGTGGTGTTGATCACTGAAAACAATTGTATGATGAAGTAATGGTGGTCATGTATAGTCGTACGGTGGGAGTTTGGTAAGAGAATGTCTTTTCTATCATTCAATTAAATATGTGGTATTGGATCATCCTTTACATTAATATTTTATAACATTACATTTTGAGGGATAACGGTCTAAAGGATTCCACCCTCGGGAAGTAGCCGGGTGATGTTGTTGAGAGCTTGGGCAAATACAATATTATTGTCCTAGAAACTTTGAAGACAAGTTATTGTACTTGCTATAATCTAAGATGAGCGACCTAGAAAACCTTCAAAACCTTAATAATGTCCTAGAGGCTTAAATGCGTAACAACCATGGTAAAGGTCCGAGCAACGAGTTGTGACGAGTCGCCTTCTAGTAGGTCGGCATTGTTATCGTTATTATTAGGATCGGTAAGGACATCATCATTGTTGTGGGTGGTTGAGCTAGTAGCATGAGTTTTTATGGCGTTAAAAGGAGGCATTTTTCTTTCATAATCACTAACTCCCTAGTGGAGTGGCCAAAATATGTGAGGAGTTCTTGAAAACTAATTAAACAACCGATCATCAAGCTAGTCAAAATACGGATAGCTAGTGTTATAGCTTATAGAAACAATGATCAATCAATAAAATAGAAAAGATACAAGTAGTGGGAGGTAAGTAAGAAAGACCAAGCAGTGCTAACAAGATGCACGTTGAATAGCTGATAGGTGAGGTTGTTAAAGTCCAAAAGGATGGAGTTGTAAATGTTGTTTAATGTATGAGTGAGAAAGCTTTTAAGGCAAAAGTTAAAGAGTTTTTTTTTTAATCAAAAGTTGAAATCCCCTCATAATTATGCAAGATTGATATTTACGATAAATTGAAAATAAATCTTAGCCAATAGGATTGTGCCACATCATTCAAGTTTGTAAATTGAAGAAATTAGATTCTTTTGGACTAAATTACTCCAACTTGTTAGTAAAGACTAAAGAAAGTAATAAAGAGGTCTTCTTTTGATGAACTCTGTTCACATCCCATCAAGCCGAATCTTCCTAATGCATCCCAAAATGAAGGCACGGACACCGATTCTTTCGGAATATCGGTGTCTATTTTTGTGAACCATGCCTTTGTATTGAGTGAGGTTCATATTGAGTCTAATTTATTTGTTCAATAGTTTGAATCCATGTCAAAATCAAGAAAAATAATATGAATTATTTCATAATAAAATTAATTAAATTACTTAAATAATTTTAGGAAAAAAGAATAAATATAAAAATTTTATATAACTTAATTTTTAGAATAAAAAAAACAATGTTGTCAATTTCAATAGAAAAAATGACAAAATGATATATTGAAAAATTAAAAATTATATAAGTAGAAATTTAGCCATCTACTTTAACATATATGAACTTAAACTTGCAATTAGATAACAAGATTCCACGTCCAACGAAATGTTGCAAGAATAGAATCTACATCCTCGAATTTTAAAAGTAAAATGGTCCATTGTCGAATATCAACACATAGAAAGAGAAGAATTATGAAGTAAACGAGGAAATTTGATAAATCTATAGACTAAATGAACTTAGAAAATAATTAAACAAGAGAATTTTGATGAGGATGAAAATGCCAACATCAACGTTAGACGTGCGGCTTGGTTTCGAGAAGATTTTTGGGACAAGTGAAAAAAATTCAAGCGAAGGGTCAGACGCACAGTTTTTACGAGTACGTCGCAACTATTATGATTTGGGATTTTTACGAAAGGTATCAAGTTTAAAATCACGATAAAGTGAGAGTTTGGGTACTTGAAGAAGTTAAGGCCTGTTGGGCTTTCCTTTAAAAAGGGAAAAAGTACAGTTAACTCATGCGCTTCTTTTGTGGGTGAAAATGATGGAATGTCCATTTAGTTTCGTTTTTGATCGTATGGATCCATCTTCGTGATTTTGGTCCATAGCAATCATTTTATTATACAAATTGATATCTGTTGATCTTTTTGTTCCACTTTGTTAGTCTGATTAACCATCGTTGGTGAATACAAATAACAAGTCGAAATCATGCCACTTGTATAGTTTATGATAAATAGAAATAAATAATTCATGAAATTCTTAAAATTGATAATAACTAAGTAAAAATTAATTTGTTAATAATCAAAATGAAATACATCTTTTGGTAATAAAATGCTATATTAAATTAAAAAAAGAAAAAAGAAAAAAATGAAGATTATAATCTCATAAACCAATCCTATAAACATATAAGAAGAGTGCTCGTACCATTTTCTCTAACAATCCCTTTTAAACATTTGCTTAATAAAAATATTCACTTCAAATAATAACAAACAGAAGATGGTTAATATCCCATGTTTTTAGGAAGTTTTTAAATTATAATGAATCTCATATTATATAAAAAATTGAAATACTTATTGTTTATTTGTTTATCTTTAAAATTATATAAAAAGATTTGACGTGGACTATTTTTTTGAGTAAGTGTTTAAAATAGTGTTACTAGCACTCCTCAAAATATAATTCTTCAACTTTTTTTCAAAAAAAAAAGAAATCAATAAACAAATAATTTGGTCAAGGATAAATGGATTAATTTTTCCTTATATATTACCCGAGTCTTCTATCTATTTTTATATTTTTAATTACATCCAATTTATCTCTGAAAATTATTTAAATATTCAATTTGTCCTTCATATCAATTTTTTCGACCATGAACAAAAATTTGACCAAAATATCCTTTATTAAAATGTAAAATAATAAATAAATAAATAAAATATTTAAAATCACATGACTTGTATATTCCATTTTTGAAGTATTTATAATTTTATTATTTATTTATTTTGTATTTCAATAAGGGGCATTTGAATCAAAAAATCATCGATGGTTGTAAAAGTTAATCAAAAAGACAGATTGAATATTTAAATAATATTGAAAAACGGATGTATTATAAACCTAGAGAAAGATGAAAGACTCTAGTTATTATATAAAGACATATCGATCTATTAACCTTTTGATTAATATTAAAAATAAAATACACTTTTTCAATATTTTTTTAAATGTATTAAATTTAAATTTAAATTTTGAACAAAATAAACATTAGAATCTCATATACTAATCAAGAAAAATAATTCTTCAATTTCTTAAAAATTATTTTTTTGTTTTTTTTTTCAATTTACTATTTTGTTATTATTGAAAAATGTTTTTTTATTCTTAACCAAATTATCTTTTTATTCAGTTTATCTTTTTATTCAGTTTTTTTTTTATATACTTTAAGTATATAATATTTTTTTATTTCTTTTTATTAATTATAATTGTACATAGGTTATGATCTAGACCTTTATTTGTGTCAACTAATGATAGTGAGTCAAACTAACGTACTTGCTTAACATATTTGGACGAGGTGTCAACAAATACAAATAAGAGTGGGAACATGACATTTAGTATTGGAGGTGCGAATAAGAAAAAACTAGATTTTTGGGTGCAAAACTTTTAAAATTAGAACGTATAATTAAAAATTTTCAAAATTTTAGGACTAAAATGTAAAATTTTTAAAAATTTGGAGGGTGCCATTGTTATCCAGCAATACATATAGTTCCGTACTTGTTTTGCACAAGAATTGTTGTAGACTAAAATTATATAGAGAGATCAATATGATAAAAAAGATAAAAATAAAAATAAAAAATGGAAGGATATCCTGTGATTTTCACTCTTTCTTTTATACGTTGTCTATATATGTTGTGTGCGATTGGATTATTAATGATCTGTCATAATCTTAGCAATTAAACATGTTAGGTAATTTTTTTCTCAATTGACTTGTTTTTGCTAACTCTTATTATTTCCTGCAATTCCCTGAGGATCAGATCAAATGTGTATTCATAATTCGCGCGTCTAAATGATGTTGATGTTGCAATGATAACGCAACATGCTTGTCCTTTGATTGCATGTGTCTGAAGCAAGTCGTACCGTGCAAACTAAGTAATTTTATTTTCTTGATCAAATTTCATCGCCATGTAAGTTCCAAGAAATGATATCAAGAATTAATTGATGACAGTTCATAAAGTTGATTGATAGCAACAGATCAAGAATATGGCAACCCTTGATTAGTTTAGATCAACTTGAATATATGTTTACATATGTAATAAAACTTGCTGAGAATATCATCATCAACAAACGTTTGTGTCAATTGATTGATGAGCTCTACTGTATCTCCCCAGAATCAAAAACAGGTCCCACTGGTTCAAATAAAAATCAAAATTTTCTTTCACGAGAGTGAAAGAAAGAGTGAGATATTGTACAAACTGGGGTTTAGATGTGTATGCATGGGTTGTGAGTCTCAAAGCATGCCTACAAACCTTTTGGACGTGGAAAGGGCTTGTTGAAAGAGGGTGAGAAAGCTATCAAATACTCATTTCATTATTAAGCTGCTCGGTCGTTATCATGTGCAGTGGCTGTGGGACAGAGACCCAAAAATTCTACAGAGACCCTACTATTCAGTGTTAGCCAAGTGTTGTCCTCTATCATGTCTTTGTAGCTCATTAATGCCCACCCATCACAACCTGGAATGCACAATATCCTCCATTGCATCCACATTTTTCAAGAGAGACGTACAGATGAAGATATCATGTGACGTGCCATGTTTGTTGCTGGATTTGCTGAGCCTATTCGAGTTATCATGTGAGATTAGGAAATCATTATTGCAATGCAAGGAAGGGGTAAGGCAAGGACCAAGAGACTAAAGATATTCAAACCTGGGGTTAGTTTATTTTCTATACTGTAAATAAGATTTAGTTGGACCAAATTCTAAATGCAATCTGACAGCTATGTTTACAATATAGAAACATGATACACCTAAAAAAAATGTCCAATATATATCCGATTTTGTAGAGATATGGAAAATAAAATAAAAGACTAAATTGATCAAACTATTTTAATTTATCTAAAAATCAATGCTTTAACTTCTAGTTTTGGGTTTCTTCTTCCTCAATTTTAATTTTTTTAGATTTAATTCATCCTATAATCTATAGCTATGGACCTTCTCTTCTAAAGAAAATAGCAATTCTTGGTATTTTGATATGAAGTTTTACACACACATTGAAAAAAATTTAATCGATTTTACAAAAAATTCTATAATTTTTAAAGATGAAGAAGTATATTTTTTATTTTTTGAACATTAAAAATATAAAAAATTGAGAAAAAATAGAAAATAATGTGGAATGATTCCAAATATTTTGGAAAGTTCTAGATAAATTTTATGAATGATTTTTATTATAAAACTATTTCTATGAACGTTGTTCTGTATAAAAAAAAAAAAAAAATTAAAAGATAGACTAGTCTCAAAAAATAAAGTTTAAAAAAATTAAAACTGAAATTAAAAGAGCAGATGTTCATCTTTAAATAGTCTAAAATTTAAGAAAGATTTGATGCATCTAACTAAAAAAATAATTGGAAGTGGGAGCCGACCATTGTTCGCCCTTTAGCCAGCTACATTAATTAAATAGAGAGGTTTATATGGTCGCTTAATTAGTAAATGATTAATAAAGACTTCAAATCACCTTTAATTAAGAGTCATCTGTTCTGGAAATACGTTTGAAAACGTGAAAAACAGCAAATTAAAATTATTTCAATATAACAACATTACCGAGCATAAGGGGAAAAAGAAGAAGAAGAAGAAGAAGAAAGACCATGCAAAATTTTTAGCTGTTCTACAGATAAATTAATAATGACCGTCCAACTCCAATACCGTATATATACACTAGTCAACACCCATCCATCGCTACAGATCTCCTAACAAAATTTATTTTAACTTTTTAATTAACGCAAGTTAAAATTTAAAAATTAAATTCTGTCAATATTGATTTTTTGAAATTCTTTTACATTTAATTTGTATGTTGTATTATTCAATATCATTTGTTTATTTCATATTTAATTTTAGGAGAAATCTCAATTTAGTCTCAAATCTGTATACTCATTATCAATTGAGTCCCAAACCTATAGATTATATTAAGTAGATTACAAACATTTTTTTTAAAAAAAAAAATTCTCAATAAGGTCTTTTTACTAACGTGTATCAATATTTTTGTGATTTGTTTTTCAAACTAATGTCGTTTTAGCGCATAAATATTTATATTAGATTGAAAATGCTAATGTTTATCAATTTTTTCCCTCAAATTTTCTTCAAATTGATATCATTTTAGTACATAAAATATACAAATTAGACTTAAAGAGACACGATTGAGGAATATATATAGAAAACATTTGAGACTAACTTAATTGATAAAATTTATAAGTTTGGGATGCTATCATTACAAAAAATCTGCCAATTAGCAACAGAAAATTCTGTTTGCTAATTGTCATAAATCTATAGCTATAGCACATTAGCGACGGATTTGCTACAAAAAAATTTCGTAGCCAAAACGAGTATCGCTAACACTTGAGATGGATTTAACGAGTGTTTGTCGTTATAGTAGCAACGGACATTCCATCACTAAGAAATATTATCCCTCGCTAAATGACAACGAGAAGAATATTAAGAAGCGTTGCCAATTCGTCATTAAAGAACGATGATGAGTGCATAATTAATATAATTTTTATGTTTTATTACGTTGAACTTTCTAGTGGTTATTGTATTATATTAGGTTAATTAAGATCAAGATGACGGTTTTGAGTTTTGTAGGAAAATGAAATATCGGAGCAAGGAAACCCAAACCAAAGCAAGGAAGAGAGAAGTCACCAAGGAGGTCGAGAAGAGTCACACGATCGTGCCAAATTACAAAGAAAATCAACTATTGGTCGTGTGACATTGAGAAAGGAACTATGTGGATTACTTAGCAAAGAAGTCCATGCGGGTTGTAGCATTCCACATGGCTAGAGGAAAAAACCCATATGATCGAGCGTGTGTCAAGCTGAATGGTCTTCCAAGAAAAAAAAGATGCAACATGGGCGGTAGGTATTCCACACGATTTATAGAGAAAAGAGACACACCTCGTGTCTCACAAAGCAAAAGAAGCCTACACAAGTCGAAAGAATTAACATGACTTGAAGGTAAAAGGCGTATGGCCATTTGCCTCTATTCGGTAAGTCATGTAACACCCTTTATTCAAGGCTTCAACCTATGTACAAGTAAGCAACAAACTATGTAACTTTATTTAGCAACCTATGTGGCTATGTGGAGCTAACACCTATGTGATGTAACCCTATTTTTAGCTATAAATAGTGATGTTAGGGTTTTATTTTAGGATTCCAACTCCTAGCAGGCACCATAAATGGAAAACTCTCTCTTTGTAACCCATTATAAACAATTAAACACCATTCTTGGTTGAATGAAGTTAAAGCTTTTGGTTAAATCATTGTGAGATTTAGAGTTTTATTTCTAAACTTATCTTGTTTGAGTATTTTATATTTTTTTGTATGATTGATTTATAGTTATATGATTAAATTGATTAGAGTGCATGTTAGTATTTGATCATATTAACTTATTGCTAGCTAAGCATTCAAGTCCATGTAATTTTTTGTCTAAACTTTCTTGTGGTAGTAACTAGGGGTTAATGATTATTTTTTACGTTTTTGTTCAATTCTTTGGAAAAATATAGAACTAGGTTACATCTTTCTAGCACTTAGGAGGTTGGCTTAGCTTCACCTATCTTTCTTTGATTAATGCTTGTTATTGGATTAAATCTATCTAGTGTTTAGTAGGTTGTTCGGTAGCTAGAGAATTAATCAAGTATCATATATTTGATTAACAACTAAGTAAGAAAAGATTAAGAATAACATACATATTATTGTCCTATGGTGAATATTCATGTTTAGGATAAGTTAATGATTTAATCGATGATCGGCGATCAAACTAAAAATGGACACTAAAGTTCAACCACGGTTCCTTCCTTATTATTATTTTGATTTATTTTAATTGCTTCCAAACACTTCAAACCCAAAACCCCCTTTTTACTACTTTTACATTACAACAATCAATCAAGAGAAATCCTTAATTAAGCCTCCTTCTTGTGGGTTTGACCCTTACTTGTCTTAATTACATTATTATGATTAAAAGCTTTATAAGAAAAATATAAATTTATTAATTTATTATGGGTATGATAGGCCATCTAATTTTGGCATCATTGTCGGGGAGGATTGCACTAAATTAATTATTTTTGGTATTTTGAATGTTCTTGTGTTTCTATTATGGTTGGTATATGATCGGATCATAACCAAGTGATCCGATTCTCGATTCGGAGAGAAAATTGAGTAAATTGAGAAGAGAAGCTCGATTAGCTTTAATAGAGAGAATTGAGTCATCCGAGAGAGTGGTTTCACTCGGGCATAACTATTGTTCTTGAGTTTTTGTTATCGAGTGATTCGAAGGAGAAATCATGGCTACAAATAGGGCAAATAAGACATTAAAAAAGTCGGCTACTCCTAACCTTAATCAACGACCCTTGTGTATCAAGTTCCCTCAATCTCGATGTTATATTTAAACTTAAATGAGAACCGATACACTTGTTATCTAAATTTTGAGGCCCTACTAGAGAAGATCTACATAAACATCCGAAGGAGTTCCATATGGTTTACTCAACTATGAGACCACAAGGAGCATCGGAGAAGTAAATGAAATTATGGGTATTTCCTTTTTCATTTGATGGAGATGTTAAGGATCGGCTATATGATATCTCTGTGAAATCAATTTATTTATAAAATAGGATGAAACAAGCCTTTTTAATGAAATATTTTCTTGCTTTGAGAGTCTGTAAGTATACAAAAAAAAATCTGTGGTATTTGACGGTTTAATGGTGAGACACATATAAGTATTGGGAGCGATTCAAAACGTTATGTTTCAGCTCCCCACACCACTAGATTTTAGATCAATTGCTGATTTTATACTTCTATAAGGGATTACTTCCTATAGAGAGGAGCATGATAGATGTTGTTATTAGAGGACCATTGGTAGATAAAACACACGATGTTGTAAAAACTTTAGTATTCAACATGGTTATAAATTCATAGCGAGTTTGGTATGAGGGTTGATCACGTATTGAAAAGGATCAATGAAGTCAACATCTTTAATTTAGAGTAGTAAATGTCCGACTTGACTCATTAGTGAGGCAAATGGTCATTAAAATTCTATAAGCTATTAAGGCTTGTTGGTTTTGTTATTATAGGACATACTACTAATACGTGTCCAACATTACAAGAGGGGCACACTAAACATGTTAATGCTACTAGTAACTTGAGGGGTGGTTAATCATGATCTTATGACCTTTTCTCCAACACCTATAATCCTGGTTGGAGAGCCCACCTCAATTTGAGATACGAAGACAATTGGCAAGGTTGGTAAAATTTTTACCAACAAAAGTAACAAGGGAATCAACCTAAGCCTTTTCAGCAACATGCCCCCCAACATTTAGAAAATTCATTGGAAAAATAGTAAAGCCTCTTGCTTTGACTATAAAATAATTCCAATAAGAGACAAGTTCAAGCATGTAAAATCTTAAAAATCAAATAAGTCAAATGGCAACTACTGTGAGTCATCAAGAGGCTCAAGCCAAAGGGAAATTACCATCCTAAACGAGTGGTAAACCCAATGGAGAATGTGAGTGCCATGACCTTGAGAAGCGATGCTGCGGTGGAGAGATCGAGCAAAAAAGTTTTTGAGGTAACTAAAGAAGGAATAATTGAGCTAGAAGGAGAGCACACCAATTAATGAGGTTACACCAAGAAGTAAGGTAAATTCTAACCCTTCTATTCGGTTTTCAACTAATCAAACACCATTTCCTAGCGAGGCTTGAGAGGCATAGGAAAGAAGAAATAAAGAAGGAGAAAGAAAAAGAGATATTTGAGCTATGTAGTAAGATTGAGGTGAACATATCTCTCTTGGAAGCCATTAAACAAGTGTCTCGATATGCCAAGTTTTTGAAGAACTTATGTATAAATAAAAGAAGACTAAACATAAATAAAAAAGTAATAATGTGGGAGAATGTTTTTACTATGCTACAAAGGAAAATTCCTTCCAAATACACGGGTTTAGTATGTTTATGATAACGTGCCAAATTGGTAATAATAGAATAAATAAGGCTATGCTAGATTTAGGGGTATCGATCAATATGATGCCACGTTACGTGTATGTACTCTAAATTTAGGATATTTAAAAGATACCAATATTATCATCTAATTAACTGATTGTACTAATGCCTACCTCAAAGGGGTAATAGAATACGTTCTTGTATAGGTGGATAAATTTGTGTTCCCGACCAACTTCTATATCTTGAAGATGAGAGATGAATCTCCTATAATCTCATAGCCATTTTGTTAGAGAGACCATTTTTTAAGACGATGATGATGAACATCAATGTCCATAAGGGAGCTCTCATCATGAAATTCGATAGTGAGCTAATTTAGTTTAGTATCCTCGATGAGGTCAATACTAAGTATAAGAAAGGTCAAGTCCAAACTTGAAGATGAAAGATCCCTCTGATGGGAAAGATACCGTCGAGCTAATGACATTAAACAAAAGCACTTATTGGGAGATAACCCAATGAATTTTCATAAATTTTATATTTGAATTTAATTTTGAAGTTAGTTTTTTAATTTTTCTTTAAATTTAATCTATACTTGACTTGATTGGAAGGATTTTGCAGCATAGGTACTTTGGTGTGTTAAGAAAAGAAAAGAAACATGCTCATATGTAGTAGGATTTTACATAGCTTGTACAATTAAAAAGCACGCTTGTATGTATGTATTTGGCTGAAAGTTCAAGAAGAGAAAGAGGGTCACACGAGTAATAGCCGAGGGACACGATTTATAAAAGAAAATGGCACATTTGTGTGCTTAAAAGATGGCTAGAAACTCAAGCAAAAAAGAGAGTTAACATAGGTCGGAGGTTTTCACATGGTTTATGCAATAATTTAGCATGGTTGTGTAACCAAGGCAATGTTATAGAGATAATAAAGATGAAAAAGCAACATAGGTAAAACATTTCCATACAATTTGTGTAACAATTTGACACGATCATGTGACTCAAATGGGTAATTTAAATTCTAAAAGAGAAAATGAGACATGGGTAGATTGGTTTCGCATGGTTTGAAGAAGAAATTCTACACAATCTGTGGAATATGAAAGGTTGCACTTGGTTGTGAAGAAGAAAAGGCACACAAGTAAAAAAAAGAGACATAGTTTGCACATGAAATTCACATAGACATATCTCTCTCTAGCCCAAAAGTCACACGATTTACACCTCATAAAACCTACTCTTATATAAATCTAACCCTAATTGTGTCACTTTATCTTCTCTAATTCTTCAATTGCAATCGCCACCTATTTTTTCCATCTCTTTATCTCCTTCAACTTTTCATCTCTCTCTCACAAAAATAGCCGACCACTATATCATTCCACCTCCATAAATCAAACATTACCTTTTTCATTACTACCCACCAAAGAAATTTACCTTCACCATTCATTCCTAACTAAAGAAACCTCATCTTTCTCTACTCAAGCTCAACCAAAGACAACAATGTCAACCTTTAAAGACAAAGGGAAACAAATGGTAGAACTAGAGAAGAGAACTCATTAAAAAATGATAGCTCAATGGGAAGACTATCCATCTCGATCTAGTATCCCTTCTATTTACCCAAGAACTAAATTTGTTGATGATGAGCAAGAGTTCCACTATAATGTCTTGAAGAATAAGAAAATAGTGCCTAATAGGTATGTTGATCTTCAAGCATTAGAGATTGTTAGATTGTTGATCGAGGTTAGAAAGATGCTAGATAGCATAGGATGGGTTGGTTTTCTAAGAATGGATACACCCTCTTATAAGGATTTAACATTAGAGTTTATGAGTTCATTTAAATTTAAAATGTTAACTAATAACTAGTCATAGGTTTGTGAGTTTTTCACCTTCAAGATAGCCAACACGAAGTATAGTAATGAGATAAATAAAATAGCATATATGTTTGGTTGGCCGTATGAAGGTGTAAGACAGCCACTAATCGGGTTTGAGAAACCCTTTTGGACGGAAATTACTAGTTCAAGAAATAAGGTGTACAATCCATCTCGGTTGAAAGCCTTGGCAATCATAAGCCTAATATTTTAATACATACATTGTATCTTGGCTTGGATGTTATATGGAAGAGAGAATAGTAATGGTGTGGTAAGTAAGTTAAAGTTAAGGATCCTGTTCTTCATCACTAATAAGGCAAAAATGGATTTTTTATCTATCTCTTGGCCAAACGCTTCTTGACGATCAACAAGTCGAATGAAAGTGACATTGTTATTGGTGGATTTATCACCTACATTATCAAGAAGTTAAAGCTATTTAGCCAACACACCATAACATTAGCACCGATAAAAGGGCTCAATTGCATGATCTTAAAAAATTAGTCAAGATTGGGTTGCTAGAAAAGAAAGAAAAAAATACCTCGTCTTGTCATTCAAGAGACAATGACGAGAGGAGAAGAATGATTTAAGTGATAGTGATTATGAGGGAGATGATGCGACCTTACCAATAGCTGAACGAGTTCCAATAGAAGTGCCTTAAGCACTCATTCAAACAAGGTGGAGCGAGCTTGTATCATGATTGAATACTTCCAAGTTAACATCAATAGTCGACCTAACCTTTTGAATGAGCAAGTTCGGAATGTGAACAATAATATCAATAGTCGGTTTGACCTTTTCAATGAGTAAATTTAGAATGTGAATAATAATGTTATAGCCGGATTTTACATGGTTAACACCTAAATCGGCCTTCTCTACGCCACCTTTACAACATATTTTCCACCTCCTCCTTCGCCACTATTATGAGGGTTTCCATCCAAATTTTCTCTCTTATCCTTTTATCTTTTCATGTTGTTTGTCTTTGATCCGGTCCGTAGGACATTGAGGATAATGTCCAATTCAAGTGTGAGGGTGTGTTCGGTGTTTAGTTTTTTTTTTCTTTTTATTGTGTTTTATGCTTATTTATGTAATTTATGTGTTTGTATTAGGTTATCCCCCAATAAAAAAATCAAAAAGAAAAAAAAATGAATGAAATGAATGTCATGGTTTAGTATGATGTTTGATGATGAGCTTGATGAAATTTGATGAGATAATTACAAATATTTAGGATATTATTGTTGTCGTTATGTATACATGCTAGAAAGCTTTATGTGTTTTTATGATTGAACATAATTTAGGTGTTAACATTGACTTTGTAAGTACCCTTCGGAAATTAGACCTAAGCATGGTTTAAATAAATGAGATTTTCTAATTTTTATGGAAATTTGAAAAAGCAAATTTGACCTAATCAAATAAAAATTCTACTATAATGATTTGAGTTACTTAGTAACTAGGAGTATTTATCATAAATGCTTATTTTTACGTCAAACAACGAGTTCAAATTATAAGTTTGTAAAACACCTTAAATTGATGACTTGCTAAGTAATGGTTACCTTCATCACATCTATTGATAGTCGATTAAAAAGGTAAGTGATCACTTAGAAAAAAGCCATTAAAGGCCTTTAACAAAAGAATATTGGGATGCTTAAAAATAAAAGGTTTGATTAAAGAAAATCATAATTTATTACTTTGTTTGTAGTGGTAGAAAAGGGGTAAAGGTAAAGTTGGTTATTGCATGCTTGAATCCTATTTGGTTATGAAGATGCATAAATTAATTTAGAGACATGCATTGATATGACCATTATGTTTTGAACATGATTGATTTGATTGTTGAATTTTATTGAATTTTGAATTGAACATCAATATTTGGAAGAATAATCATACTAGCGTGATATTTATTTGAATAATTTTGTGGGTTTATCATCTCAAAACCCTTACCGAGACACAACTCAACCATTGAGGGTAACCTAGAAGTTTAAAGTCTTATTGTATGTGCTAAATATAATTGTGATTCCTATGAAAGTGAGTTAGGTTTTTGTTTTGTTTATTTTGCTCGAAGACTAGCAAAGTTTAAGTGTAAGGGTATTTGATGAGTGCATAATTAGCATGATTTTTATGCTCTATTACATTGAATTTTTGAGTAGTTTTTATATTATATTAGGTTAATTAAAATCAAGATGACAGTTTTAGGTTTTATAGGAAAAACGATGGATCGAGCAAGAAAACCCAAACCAAAGTAAGAAAGAAACAAGTCACTACGAGAGGTTAAAAATAGTCACATAGTTATGTTAAATTACAATGGAAATTAGCTATCGGCCATGTGATATTGAGGAACAAATCTTGTGGATTGCTTAGTAAAAAAGTCTAAATGGGTAGTAGCATTCCACACGACTAGAGGAAAAAAACCCATACGGTCATACATATGTCAAGTCGAATGGTCTTAAAAGACAAAAGAAGATACAACATGGATAATAGGCATTCCACACGGTTTGCAAGGGAGACATGCCTATGTCTCACAAAGGAAGAGAAGTCTACACGGGCGGAAGGAATTAACACGACTTGAAGGTAAAAGGCATATGATCATATGCCTCTATTTAGTAAATCATGCAACACCCTTCATTCAAGGCTTCAAACCATTTAAAAGTTTTTTTTAAAAAACCATCTAACTTTCTTCAACGAACTTATGTGGCCATGTGGGGTTGATATCTATATGATGTAACCTTATTTTTAGCTATAAATAGTGATGTTAGGGTTTTATTTTGAGATTTCAACTCCTAACAGATCACCATAGATAGAAAAATCTCTCGTTTGTAACCCATTATGAATAACTAAATATCATTATTGGTTAAACCAAGTTAAAGATTTTGGTTAAATCACCGTAAGATTACGGGTTTTATTTCTAAATTTATCTTGTTTGAGTATTTTATATATTTTTTTATAATGATTGGTTTATAGTTATATGATTAAATTGATTAGAGTGCATGCTAGTTGTTTAATCATATTAACTTATTACTAGCTAAGTATTAAAGTTCATGCAATTTCTTATCTAAACTTGTTTGTTGTAGTAACTAGGAGTTGATCATGAGTTTTCATGTTTTCGTTCAATCATTTGAAAAACATAAAACTAGGTTACATCTTTATTACACTTAGGAGGTTGGATTAGCTTCACCTATCTTTATTTGATTAATGCTCGTTATTGGATTAATCTATCTAGTGCTTAGTAGGTTGTTCAATAGCTAAGAAATTAATCGGATATCGTATATATGATTAACGACTAAGTAAGGAAAGATTAGGGACAATATACATGTTATATTCCTATGATGAATATTCATGTATAGGATAAGTTAATAATTTAATCGATGATTAGTGACCAAACTAAAAGTAGATACTAAACTTCAACCAAGGTTTCTTTATTATTGTTATTTTGATTTACTTTAATTGGTTCCAAACATTCCAAAGCCAAAACCCTCATTTTCACTATTTTTACATTACAAGAACAATCAATCAAGAGAAACTATTAATTAAGCTTCCTTCCTATGGGTTTGATCCTTATTTATTTTAATTACATTATTGTGGTTAAAAGCTCTATAAGGATAATATAAATTTAATAATTTGTTGGTGGTACGACATACTATCAAACGACCAACTTACCATTGTTGAAATCCAAAACTAATATTTTTCACTAATTCATGTTTGTTTTCATCGCTAATCAAACGTTAATTTATGATAGAAGTGTATTCCATCATCTTTTTCTCGACTAAATTTAATTTTTTGTTTTACAATCCATCACTAATTCGTAAGTATTGAGTTGTTATTCCATCACAACTCAAATGCTATTGCCATCACAAATATATTTTTTTCTTTAATTTAATTTTGTTCTTTTAAATTTCAAAAATTTGGATATTCACGGTAGTAACATAATTAAAAAAAATAACTTACTATAAAAATTAAAATTTTTTATTAAAATTGAAATAAACTTTATATTTTAAAAAAATTTGTTAGTATGTAAGAAAAATATTAAAGAAAAATATTAAAAACATAAAAAAAGGTAAAAGTCATTGCTTATCATGTAATTCCCTCTTATTTTGTTGAGGCTCGATGTAAGGAATGATGGAATCTTGGAACTCACTATGAAGGGGCATGTCATCTTGAGGCTCGATGCGTGGGATGAAGGTGCCCGAGGGCTCGATTAGGAGCGAGTGTGTCATCATTGTTGGTGGAGGGGTTAGTAGGAAAAAGAGTCGACTGTGCCATCGTCTCTAACGTCAATGAAATCAAATCCATCTTAGCCTTCATCTCCTGGATCTTCATCTCGTTGTTGCATGATAATGTTGTTTTACTCTTATACCTTCTCTTGTAATGCCCTAATCGCCTTTTTCATATTGAGGTAGAGGCTATTCAAAAGCATTAGAGGCCGTGATACTCGTGATGCTATAGAGGAGTAACTAGTGCCGATCAATTGGGATAAATAATGGTCTCGCCTCGACCTATTCTCGTAAAGCCTATTCCGCTTCTCCCTCCTACAACATCGAAGTATATAGCATCCGTGTCAACTCGTGGCTCCTCAATCCCATCATTTCGTTATTTCCTTACATATTCCTATATTATCTCCTCCACACGCTCCTCGCATAGTAAAACTAATTATAATGTTACTAAAAAATTAAAATAAGTTATTAGATTATATTTTCATATGTATAATATAAAAATGAAACTAAAATTTCCATTGTAGATTGGGCTCATAAATCGATAAAGTTCTCATCTCTCTACTTATGAGTGACCTCAAACAACTCTAAATTAGTTGGTCGACAACCCAATTTCACAACTCGAAAAAAATTAACACAAATAATACATGAGATATAAATATTAATTTCTTAAATATTTAATAATATATGATAGGATTTACCATGTGACGAACGTGCTTAGAAGCGAGATATGAACCCTCTTGTATGCCCGGATGGTCCTAAGCAAGGATCATTGATCTTCGGTATCTATTACACGATGCCTATCGGGAATGTGGTCGATCATTAGGTGTGGTAAAATCTTGCTTCCATGAATCCCACATTTCCTACCTAACAAAAAAAGACCTTTGATCATGCATACCATGCTTATGGATGAAGTCATAGTAGCATCTTCTAGCCAAAACATCCCAAGTATCTCTAGCATGCGCCTCGATAGTTTGTTCCCGGTAAAAAGATTTCTACATGGATAAAAAATATTAATATTAGTTTATTTCATGTTAAATTAATATTTTAAGTGAAATACAAATAAGTAAGTAATGCATTACCTTAAACTCATTATAGTAGAAATGTTTCGTCCCTTCCGAAATGGACTTCCATGCTTGAGCCACCAACATCTAACCGCTCCTTGAAAATCATAGTTATCCTTTTTTAGCAATCTCTTTGACATGGTATGAAGCTATCGAACACCAAAATAATAACTACTCGTTAAAATGATATATTAAAATTTTAAAATAACAAGGTTTGAAGTAAATTACTTACTAGCAATTAACAATCAAAACCAGCTATTGAAGCCTCGAGAGCTCTCAAGACCGGTAGATACATCGAGCATATAATGAACTCCCCTAAGAATTCCAATGAAACTAGATGGTCACATGATTTAAACGAATGGTTATGGATGGAGACATTGAAAGTAGGGTTGAATTATTGGTTT